>VZTF01009528.1:170327-377274 GCA_013397755.1 Cnemophilus loriae | reverse complement strand
CGGCCAGTGCGCGGGGTGGGGTGCGGTGCAGTGCGGTGCGGGGCAGTCGGCGAGGGGCGATCCCGCGGGGCATTTGGCGCGGGGCGGGCTAAGGAGGCGGCTGGGGCTGACCGAGCGCTCTCGCCCCCGCAGCGGAGCAGCAGCCGCGATGTCCGGCTTCGACGACCCCGGCATTTACTACAGCGACAGTTTTGGCGGCGATGCGTCCGTGGACGAGGGGCAGGTTCGGAAGTCGCAGCTGCAGAAGCGGTTCAAGGAGTTCCTGCGGCAGTACCGGGTGGGCACGGACCGGACGGGCTTCACTTTCAAATACAGGTGCTGCTGTGATCCTTTTTCTCCTTCTGAGCCTTACTTACCCATTCCCACCTGCACATCCAGTCTGTTCTTAACCTCCCTTCTGCAGTGCTCACCCCACATACACAATAGCCACTTTGTCTCTTCTCATAGGCCATAAAAAACTCAGTGTTAAAAGATGTTCGTATTTAACCTGATAGAAAAGCGGAGGTCTGATGTTCCCACAAATATTTAGGCAGCCAGGCAGTGCCAGAGGTAGCAATAGAGGGATCCACACTGCCAGGCTTGCACTTAGTTCTGAAATTCAAGGTCTGTCTCTTAAGTAGTAGTGCTTTCTGGTCTGGACTATTGTCTATATCCGTTAAAATTAGTGTGTTTTCCAAGTCTATAAAGTTCCTTTGGTCATCCCTTTGCCTATGCAGTTTGGGGACACAACTGTGAGAAAACATGGAGATACATCATAATCAAGGGCTGCAACAGCCTTTCACCTTCCACCTCTGAATTTCATGACTCCTGGCATTTTTAAGGAAAATGTTGTCTGTTCTGTTATTACTTCTTTTGTTTTAAACCACGTCTTAGGTATAATAGTTATTATCCTACATAGAAATTTTCTCATTGTTTATCTGGTCATGTGACTCCAGTAAATCCTTTACATTGCCACTGCAAGCACTGGTGTCCCTGCTCTTACGTCACCTTTCAAACTGGGCTTGAGTGAAAGATTGCGCAGGTTCCCCTGCACTTCTCCTAGCACTCACCTTATTTTCCCTTATTGCTTTCCAAACCAAGGACTCCCTGGAGAACCTGCCTTGTCTGATCCCTGCTTGTTCTAAGGCCACTGTGGGTGACTGGTGCTTTCTGCCTTGCAAACCTTTGCTGCTTCCTGCCTTCCAGGGATGAGCTCAAACGGCATTATAACCTGGGGCAGTACTGGGTGGAGGTGGAGATGGAAGACTTGGCCAGCTTTGATGAAGATCTCGCAGACTATCTGTACAAGCAACCAGCAGAGCACCTGCAGCTGGTAAGGATGGAGGCTGGCAGCCTGTTTGGCAGCCTAGAGCACTGTCGCATCGCGAGAGCAGCCCTGATGTTCTGCTGTAACAGAACCATTGACAGCCCAGTTGTTCCCTCTCTAGCTGGAAGAAGCGGCAAGAGAAGTCGCGGATGAGGTCACTCGTCCTCGTCCCTCGGGGGAGGAGACTCTCCAAGACATCCAAGTGATGCTGAGGTCGGATGCCAATGCAGCCAACATCCGCAGCCTGAAGGTGAGGTAAAGTGAATCGACTACCACGCAGAGCAGCGCCTGTGCGGGTGTGATTGCAGGGGAGCTTTTGGTGCCTGGTCACAAAGCTCAGGACACAGGTCACACACTAATTTACAAGCAGCCGTACTCTGCAGCTTAGATCTGACTGCAAAGGGCTGTTATTGCTGGTTCCTGCTGCAGGGACAATATTGCTGTTAGTGATGGTCTGCACAGAGTGTGCTCTCACGCTTTGTAGTTTCCCATCCATCCTCCACTGATGGCTTTCTCACCTTTCCTGCACCTTTTCCCTTTCAGTCTGACCAGATGTCCCACCTTGTGAAGATCCCTGGGATTGTAATTGCTGCAACCCCTGTGAGAGCCAAAGCCACCAGGATCACCATCCAGTGCCGTAGCTGCCGCAACACCATCAGCAACATCGCGGTGCGCCCGGGCCTGGAGGGCTACGCTCTGCCCAGGAAATGCAACACGTAAGGGCTGACAAGGGCATGCACCAGCAGGCTGGGGGGCGAGAAAAGACTGCATTCCTTCCTGCAGCTCCCGCTGCATCCCATGCATTGCAGAATCTGCTCCCTGTTGCACAAGGCAGCAGCTTCTGCACTGCTCTGCCTCCACCCTTTGTGCTGCCCCTGTGCCGATGTGCACTTGTGGCTGGCCAGTTCTAGCTCTGTCCATCTGTGGTCATGCTGGTTGTGACCCTGGATGGTCAGTGCTGCATGCAGTGTTGAGTGACCATGTCCAGGGAGTTCTTTTTATTCATAGGGAGTTTTGCCTGTTGCACCTAAAGGTTCATTCCTGCCTCCAACTGTCCCATAATGCTGTGTTAAGCTGCTCTTCCTCTTTTCCAAACAAACTCCTTGCTTCCACATTCCCACTCCTGAAGGGGCTGTTTTGTGTTACCTTCCTTAGGGATGCTTTACTACTAGCCTTTTTATTTTGCTTTACAGCTCTTGGTGCCTGTGAGAACTGTGAGCATTAGGCTGCCATTGTGCTGCAGCTCTCGAGGCAGCCAGTCCTGGTGGGTTATGTCTTTAGGCTCAGACCTGCCAGTATTTATCTGCTGCACCTGAGCTCTAATGCAGCTTGAGAGGGGTTTGGGCTAGGGATCATTCTTATGTGTGTTCTGTACAGCACCTTGCTCATGATCCCTGACTGCATCTGCACTCCGGTGTTGCCCTTCCTGAAAGCCCGGCATGGAGTCAGGCATCAGTTGTGCCGTTCTGAGACAGCAGCAAGACGTGGAGCTGCTCTTTGTCTCAGAGAGCTTGTAATCTAGCAAGGCAGATATGTCTTGAGAGACTGGGAGGTGGATGTCAGCCTTGTCACATTGCTAATTGCTTTCTCACCAGAAACCACTTAACATTTGCTTCGTGCATGAGGTCGTAAAGCAAAACACCCTGCCATGTCACTGAGTCTGTACTGCTACCTTCTGTGTAATTAATGAATTACCTTCCTCCCTGCTTATAGCTAGCAGGGGAGGGGAGGGAGGCAGAGAGAGTGCTCAGACAAGTGTCACCCTGCCTCTGGCTTGTTCTCATGTACACATTTGGCAGCTGTTGAAGACAAGACAGCGGGCTTGGTGGCCTTTTGTCTGGCCCTGTGTGTCTGCGCTTACCTGCTGATGTGGCACTGCTTGGAAGGGGCAGCTGCTCCTTCCTGTCACTGCTGTCCCTCCACAGGTGCGCTCCAAGGGGTGGCTCCTCAGTGCTAACAGCCTTCTCTGATTGATCTCTCTGCACAGAGAACAAGCTGGCCGCCCAAGGTGCCCTCTGGACCCCTACTTTATCATGCCAGATAAGTGCAAGTGTGTGGATTTCCAGGTCCTGAAACTGCAGGAGTCTCCGGATGCCGTGCCACACGGGGAGATGCCCCGGCACTTGCAGCTCTACTGTGACAGGTACTGGCACAGCCTTCCCACCCTGACCCTGCTGGCTGTTGCTGGTGCCATCATTTCACACCACCATCCTCTGCTTTCCCCTGTCTCCTCTTAGGTACCTGTGTGACAAAGTCGTCCCAGGGAACAGAGTCACTATCATGGGGATTTACTCCATCAAGAAATCTGCGCAGAGCAAGAACAAAAGCCGTTTCAATGTGGGGGTGGGCATTCGGAGCGCTTACATCCGCGTGGTGGGCATCCAGGTGGATATGGAGGGCTCAGGTGAGGGCTGCTTTTGGTGTGCATTTGGTCTGTGTTGGTAGCCTGGCGTTGTTCCTGAACAAGGTAATCCCTCAGCAAGGACTGTTTGAAATCACAGCCTTGGTCCTTCTCTGCTGTTTATATAGCAGAAGGTTCAAGCCATTCCAGGGGTCTGACTTGCCCTGGACTCTCTGTGGTTGTGTCCTGTAGGACTTTTTATCAGTGATATTAAATATGGGGGTCTCAGCCCGAGTCCTCCAGGGTGTTTAAGTGATTTTATCTTACTGATCTTAGAGTGACAATCTGCTAAGCCATCCCTGAGGATCCTGGCTTGAAGTCCATGGTTAAAATTGTATTTAAAACATGGTCCTGACTGTAATTCTCCCTCTGGTTCCTGCAGAGCTGCTTTGCCCAAGATCCTTGCTTTTTCTTACCAGCCTCTAAGGACGCAGCCTGCCTTGCTGGGTTAGCAGGTGCTTGCCCTCTCCACCCTTCCCACCTGGCAGCACTTGGCGTGATCTTCAAGAGGGGGTTTTGGTTGTAGCGTGTGTGGGGGGAGTGGTATAATTTCCTTTAAAACCTCCATGTTGCATCATTCCCCTCATCTCTGTACAGGGCATAGCTTCACTGGCTCAGTGACCCCTCAGGAAGAGGAGGAACTTCGTCGCCTTGCTGCCATGCCCAACATCTACGAGACCATTGCCAAGAGCATCGCGCCTTCCATCTACGGCAGCACTGACATCAAGAAGGCCATCGCCTGCCTCCTTTTCGGAGGCTCCCGCAAGAGGTGGGGAAGTCAGCCTTTGTTATCAAAGTCAGTGCTTTGTTATCAAAATAAAGGCTCACCATCTCTCCTCCCTCTCCTCGTCCCAACCCTGTCACTCCAGGCTCCCGGATGGCCTGACCCGCAGAGGGGACATCAACTTGCTGATGCTGGGTGACCCTGGCACGGCCAAATCCCAGCTGCTGAAGTTTGTTGAGAAGTGTTCACCCATTGGGGTACGTGGCTTGAGGTGCCCCCTTTTAGTGCACTCCTTTTCTCTTCTGCTCCTTGTCTAGCACCAGAGACAAGACCGTGGTCACAGCAGGCACCTGTGCATCCACAGGTAGACTTGCTGGCAGAGGCGTGGCTTGCCATTTCCAGTACTAGCCTAGAAGGGATGGGGGATGAGGGGGGGAAGGGGAAGCCGGTCATTTCTCTTATTATGCTATGAGCTGGGCTGTTTGCAGATGCCCAAAGACGTGCCTGGTGCTGCTGTTTATTGTTGAGACTTGATCAGCAGAGGGACTGGCTGGTCAGGACAAATTAAGTTGACTGCATCTCCGGCACGGACCTCCAGCCTGAGCCCAGGCATAGAATTATGTTTTCAGCTGTGTTCTTTTGTAGTCTCTATTAAACTCAGCCTCTGACTGTATTGTTCCCTCCAGGGACAAACAAAGCTAATGCAGCAGCCCACCAAACAATGAATCACTCACTCTTCTGTACTTAATATCTGTGTTTGTGTGTCTGCATGCCCTCCGGTGTGTCACAGCTGCTTAGTCTGAGGCTTGGGATGAGGCAATAGTCCCTCTCTTTACCCAGCACATCTGCTTTTTACATGTGCTGAGGGCTTTTCCTGGAGGTTCTTGTGTTTCCCCCAGGATCTCTGGATTTTGCGGTGCCGGGGTGCTTTGTCTCTCAGCTGGAGCTCCTGGGTGCTGCTGCAGCTGATGTGCTGTCCCTTTCCTTGTCCCACATGCCACTAGGTGTACACCTCAGGAAAAGGCAGCAGCGCTGCCGGCTTGACGGCCTCAGTGATCCGCGACCCTACCTCTAGGAATTTCTTCATGGAGGGAGGAGCCATGGTGCTGGCAGACGGGGGAGTGGTGTGCATCGATGAGTTCGACAAGGTACTTGTGGGGCTGCCTGTGTGGGAATGGGAAGGAGAGCCCTTGGGATGCCAGCTTGTCCCAGGAGAGCCCAGAGCTGCAGGAGAAGGGGCAACTCCACTGAGACTGCCTCACTTCCTTTCAGGGAAGGTCAGGGGGATGGGGCTGCAAGGGAATTCAGTTACATCCTGTCCTCTTGGGCAGAGGTCCTCACAGAGCTTTATGTTGGGGATCACTTCAGTAGGTGTGTAGCAGAGGTCTGGCAGAGGTGACTGATGGTGACTTTTTCTCCTTGCCTGGTTTCTCTCACCTGGGATGAAAAGATGCGGGAGGATGACCGTGTGGCCATCCATGAGGCGATGGAGCAGCAGACCATCTCCATTGCCAAGGTGAGCTATGGATTGATGCATGCTGCCCTGAAGTGGGAACCTGAGAGCCCAGCAACCAGTGGTCACACATCTTTTGCCAGAACTGCCCATTTTAGAGTCCAGGCAGTGGTATTGATGGTTGCTGGTGTCTGGTCTGAGACCAGTCAGCCCCTCCTGGAGGCTTTGGGCAGCCTGAACTTCGTGGCTTCTCCTTGCTGGTGGCTCTCAGGCTGCTCCTGCAAACCTATGCTTTGTGCCAGAGCAGCCCAGTGTTTGTCTCAGATCACAAACCTGGGGTGAGGTCTCTTGTGTCTGTGCCCTTGACAAGAAGTTTTAAATGAAATTACTCAGTGCTCAAGTCTCAGCTGAAGCCAGTCCCCCTCAGAAGGACATGTGGGTCCAGCCCCACCATTACAGAGCAACTGAGTGCTACTTACGGGACTTTATTTAAATGCAAGTGATTGACAATGAGTCCTTGAAAATCGTTTTGGACCTTTCCCTGAGTTAATGGCCTGTTGAGACATGGAGGTGGTCTTGACACCATCCCTTTTTTTGCCTTCCCCCACAGGCAGGAATCACAACCACACTCAACTCCCGCTGCTCGGTGCTGGCAGCTGCCAACTCTGTCTTTGGACGCTGGGATGAGACCAAGGGCGAGGAGAACATTGATTTTATGCCCACCATCCTGTCCCGGTTTGACATGATCTTCATCGTTAAGGATGAGCACAACGAGGAGCGAGACATGGTGCGTGGAGCCGCGCGGGTGCAGCCGGGACTCAGGGTGCCCCTTTCTTTGGGAGGAGGAGGAGGCAGGGGGGTTCCTGCTGTCTGACTGCCTTCTGCTTTCCTAGACACTGGCCAAGCACGTGATGTCCTTACACGTGAGTGCCTTGACGCAGACCCAGGCCGTGGAGGGCGAGATCGAGCTGAACAAGCTGAAGAAGCTCATCTCTTTCTGTCGGACGTGAGTGACAGACGTGTCTTTTTGGCAGCGCCCAGGCTGTGCGGTGGGAGGCAGTGGTGAGAGCCAAACCACCCAGCGCTCTGTCTGGGTGACCCGTCTTTAACTCCTGCCTTGAGAGAAGGGATGCAAGAGGAGCTCACAGTGGTGCTGCGGCACGGCCCTAGGAAGGGAGGGGTGCCCAGGGGACCCTCCCCAGTGGCTCTGCCTCCAGCTCCTGTCCCCCCTTGCAGGAAGTGTGGCCCTCGGCTGTCGGCGGGGGCGGCGGAGAAGCTGAAGAATCGCTACATCCTGATGCGCAGCGGCACCCGCCAGCACGAGCAGGAGAGCGACCGCCGCTCCAGCATCCCCATCACCGTCCGGTGAGCAGCACCCCCTCCTCGCCCCCCGAAACCTCTGGGATTGGACCTGCATTGCTGGGGTAGTCCAGGAAGGGGGTTGGCGCAGTGTTGGGATGCGAGGGTGTGGCCCTGAACAGGGCAACACTGGAAGGGCTGCGGGGGGAGGCAGGAGGTGCCTGGAGTAGGGGAGGTGGGGATGGCAGGAGTCAGGGGGGAAGAAAACACCCTTGGAGCTGCAGTAGAAAGCAGGGAATGTCTCCTGTGGCCGCAGGCAGCTGGAGGCCATCGTGCGCATTGCCGAGTCCTTGGCGAAGATGAGGCTTCAGCCCTTTGCCACCGAGGCAGATGTTGAGGAGGCCTTGCGGCTCTTCCATGTGTCCACGCTCGATGCGGCCATGTCAGGCAGCCTGTCAGGTGAGGAGGAGATGTTCTGTGCTGGGGATAGGAGAGACATGCTGGGCCTGGCTGCTCAGGGCAGGGAGAGACAAGCTCCTCTCCCAGGACCCGGCTGTCAGGGGCAGGTGCTGGACCTCCTTCCTGAGCAAAGGTAACGCAATGCTTGTGGCAGCAAGGGGCCATCGTGGCTGTGGGGCTGTGCCTCACAGGGAGGGCAATGGCAAATGACACTGAGGATCTCCTGTGCTGGTCAGGGGAGGGCTGGCCTGGCCCTTTGTGGTCCCAAGGCCAGAGTCTGGTGCAGGACGTGATTCCCCAACCTATTAATCCTCTGACGTCTTTCTGTGTGGGGTGAAGACAGTGTTTCCTTAGGCAGCAGAGTGGAACAAAGGGTTTGAAGAAAGCTCCAGCAGTCAGGTCCACCTTCAGTTGTGTGGTTGGTGCTCCACAGCCTTTGATGGTGGAGGTGTTCATGGGTTCCCTAAAGTCTCTAAGCCATGCAGGTGTGGTGGGAGACACAGGAAATGAGCACTTTGTTTTGGAGAGTGACATCTGGGCAGCGCAGAGAGCTCACACAGTGTCTCTCTGCAGGGGCAGAAGGCTTCACGACACAGGAGGACCAAGAGATGCTGTCCCGCATTGAGAAGCAGCTCAAGCGCCGCTTTGCCATCGGCTCCCAGGTGTCAGAGCACAGCATCGTCCAGGACTTCATGCGGCAGGTGCGTCAGGGACCCCGTGGAGGGCTGGCCTGTGAAACCAGGGACCCCAGGCTGCTGGGGGCATGAAACCCCTTCCTCAAGAGCGGACTGGAAAGCCTTTTGGTCATGCTTTTGAAGTTGTTTGTAGGGAATGGTGTGCAATGTGATTGCAGAGTTTAAGGGGACTGAGGCGAGTTTCTGCAAAAGTTCTCAGGTCTGGGGCTGGCTTGGGCTCCTACCCTTGAAACCAAAACCATCTGACATGTGACACTGGCTGCAGTCAGACCTGAAATTAGTGAAAGGGGAAGGGAGCATCAGTGTCTTGGACTATTGGGCTTGCTCCTTGTAGAGAGTCATAGCCAGGGTTTAGCGGAGGTTGCAGGTTCCTGCTGAGCTCCTGTCAGCTATTCTGTCCTGGCTCATCTTCCCCTGCTCTCCCCTTTTGCAGAAATACCCAGAACATGCCATCTACAAGGTGCTGCAGCTGATGATGCGGCGGGGGGAGATCCAGCACCGCATGCAGCGCAAAGTCCTGTACCGCATCAAGTGACCTCGCTGTCCCAGGCTCCGGGAAGGAACCGCTGCTGCTTGACACCTGCCCAGGAGCAGGCAGAGTGTCTCTAGGGAGCTGGGACCTGCTCCTGAAAGAAGCTTTTTCTTGGGGAGCCAAACAGCCCTAGGCCTCCATCTTGAACCAGGGTTTGGGGTGGTCAGGGTTTCCCATGTGTGCTCTGTTGCTGTGTCGCTATGTCATGTCCATGTTTCTTTGAGCTCCAAAAGCTTTTAGTTTGTATTAAAATAAAACCTGATATTGGTAGCTCGAGATCTTTGGCCCTGAGGGGCAGAGGAGATGGATCTCCTTCCTCCTTTGGAGGTGGTGCAGGGTTTTGGATAGAAAGGTATCCTTCCTGCCTGCCCTCTGTTATGCACTCAACTGCACTCAGGCTCCAGCCTCATGAGCAGCACCAATAGCCCTGAAGGCAAAAACTCATTTCTTACTCAGGGTTTGTCTATTAAGGCATAAAGTGTGTTGGCACAGGCTGTCCAGTTGGGCTCAGCAGTGCGGGAGGCACTTAATGCACTCTCTGTAGGCAGTCTGCTTTCTTCCCTGTCGGCCAGTGACAGTGAAGGAAATTATTTGCTGTTTGTTCCCTGCTCTTTGCTAATCCCTCTTTGCCCTCTCCCAGGGCTGCAGCAGGGAAACCCTTTACCCTGCAGTGTTAAAGGGTTGTGTGAAAGCCTTGCTGGAGGCATGGGCAGAGTTCCCTGCTTGATCCAGTGAGGATGCGGATGCAGGATAATCCCCATGAGCTATGTGCTGTCCTCCAAGTAGTCCCTGCCACCTCTTCCTTTATCTATGCCAATGGCCTTGGGGAGGATTGTCTCATAGGTCCAGAAGGAGCCTCTCCTGGACACTGCCCCAGGGTGCCCTGTGCAGCTACTCACCCTTCTGCATTTGCTGCACAACCTTGCTCTTACAAACTTGGCAGGTTTTTATTATTTCTAGCAAAGTAGTACTGGCTCTCTTAAGTGTTCTCATAAAGATGTACGGTGCTGGTAGGTCTCTGCCCTCGGCAGCTTGGGGCCAGCTTGGCTGTGAGAGCACTGGTGGGGACCTTTGAAGACAGCAGAGTTGGGTGAGCAAAGCTGCTGTATGTGGTGGAGAGGCTGGTGCCTGTGTCTGCTTTCAGGCTGAAAAACCCCAAGAGAGGTTTCAATAGCAAAAGAAACTATCAGGGCCAGCAGAGGGTACCAGAGTCTTGAGGATGCCGAGCTGTGGCCCTCCTTGTGGCGCTGCCTCCTCCTAGAGGGGAAACCAAGGGGTCCCAATGGGCTGTGATGTGGACCCAGTCTGGCAGCTGTCACATGAGGGCTAGGCCCCACTGCAACACTTGGGGGTTCAACAACATCCCTCTGCTTCTGAGTGTTTTGAGAGGCACATGGTGCACTCCTTAACTAACATGGTTGTGGACTCAGAAGTCTGGAGGGGCTGGGGTGGTGGTGGGCTGGGAAAGACTGGCTGCAAACTGGAGAAACAGCCTTCTGCTCTTCATTCTCCAATTTTTTTGGATGGGGACAGCCTTTGTGGAGGGCTGGAAGGAGAGAAGGCTGGGCAAAAAGGGGTAGCCTACCAAAGGGTAGGCAGGGATAGGTCTCTCATTCTAGTGATTTTATTGCCCCATGCTTTTGTATGTGCCAAGCACCTCACAGTGCTTCTTGGAGCAAGCAATGCTGGGGCAAAAGGGGGCCTCTTCCTTTCCTCTTAGGAAAAAAGAGCCACAGCCCCTGCAGAGCTGTAATGGGTCCTGCAGGTCTCTCAGCCCCTGCCACCTTCCCACAAGTACCTCTGTCCTTGCTTCGAAGGTGCAGGCAGTACCTGTCTGTGGTCCTTCTTTCAGAGGTGCAGCAGGAGCAAAGCAAACAGGGACGTGAGTGTGGGAGTATGGGATCAGTACCCACAGCCCGCTGTTAATGCTACCTCTGGAGGAGACTGTGAGCCTCTGTTCCCAGGCTTGAAATGAACACCCAGTGATGGGGCTGTGTGGGGAGAGAGAGGAGATGGGGTAAGGGAACACAGTGCAAAGGGCTCTATTTCCATCACAAACCTTCCTTCCTGCCTTCCCTCCTTGCCTTCTTTCTTCCCTCAGATACCTCCTCATCTTCACAATTTTTTTCTCTGTGCTGGAGCAGTAGGATATGGCTGGATTTTGGCTGCTGCTGGCTGTCAGTGGTGGTCATGTGTCATTCAGAGGTTTTAAATGTGCCATAATCTCCAGGAACATCAAGCTGTGCTGGGCGTTGGCAGGTGCGGAGGTTGGAAGTTCTAATTTTTTTGTTGTTTTCGTGACATGATAGAGAGCTAAGGTAGATTTCTGTGATGGGGAGCAGAATGATTGATCTCTTCGTGCCAAGAAATGTGTTGATTATATGGTATGAGGTTATGTAAGTGTACATACGACTTGAAACAACATTGTTCAGCAATTAATGCATGCAGCGTTATCTCGTTAAGGAGCGGAGCTGGGACGCGCGCAACTGGGATTGTTTGGAACTTGAGATCACTGATTAGTGCTGACTTGTGTTGAACATAGCACTGCAGGTGGAAATTTTGTGAGGAACAGTAGTTCTCAATTGGGCAGATGCATGGTGATATCTACTTGATAAGGGATTGCTGGTCCTGCTGGTGAAGATGACCAGATTTTTCCTCAAATCAAATGATAACTTACTTGATAAAGGACTGTCATCCTCCTGGTGAAGGTGTCTCTTTTTGGTCTCATCTGAAGTTCTGGCATGCTGAGATTTGGGATAAAGTCCCTGTCCAAGTGTCCTTAGATGACCAAAAATATTGTTCTCAAATACAATACTAACCAAGAGAGTAAAACCAGTCAGTCTTAGCCACTTGGATCTGAGCAGCACAGCATTCCCTTACCTAGCCTTCTGACCTGACCTTGTCCCTTCCTCACCTCAGTGCTGTCACTGGCACAGGAGGCCCCTTCCCCACCCCTGGCTTGTCTCCTTGGGAAGCACAGTTGTATGAATGTAATCACCCCAAACCAGGCAGTCACCAACAACGCTCAGGTGCCTTTGATTCAAAGCTCGGGCTGTTATAGAAGACACCGATCTCTTGCCGCAATGAATTAGTACCCGAAGAACTTGCAGGTTACATCTAATTCTGCATGAGATGTGTTAATCTGTGTGAGTGGATCATTCCAAAGAGATCCAGTCCACTGGGGTCTTGCCAGCATTTTTGGTTGTCCGAGGACATAGCCTTAAGCTGCACCAGGGAAGGTTTAGGTTGGACATTAGGAAGAAGTTCTTCACTGAAATTAATCACTGAAAGGGTGATTAGACATTGGAATGGGCTGTCCAGGGAGGTGGTGGAGTCACTGTCCCTGGAGACATTTAAGAAAAGACTGGACGTGGTGCTTTATGCCATGGTCTAGTTGACATGGTGGTGTTAGGTCATAGGTTAGACTTGATGATCTCAAAGGTCTTTTCCAATCTAGTTGATTTGTGATTCTGTGAAGTTCATCAGAATATTTCTGTGAAATGTCAGTGGAGCTCCACTACTGTAAAATCCAGCAAAGCTGAGTCATCACATCTGCACCACTCAGATTTCTTCCATCTCTGTGTAGGATGAGAGCTGTTGCAATGCAGCAACATAACCTCTGAGCATGTTGTGAGTGTCACTTCCTCCATAAAATAAAACAAAACCGAACTGCAGAGTCCTGAGGGCTATTGCTCAAGGATGTGAGATAAACAGTGGCGAGTGGGATATGCTGATATGGGCAATGTGAGAAATAATCTCATCTGGTCCAACAAGCACCAATCTCAGACAAATGAAGCTGGGACTCTTTCCCACTTTCTGCTGCTGACTTACTGGACTAGTTGAGCAAGTGACTTTATCTCCTTGCCTGTTCTGGATAATAACTTTTTTGGAGCACGGATCACTTATACCATGATTTGGTGCAGTGCCTGGCAGAACAAGTAGCCCAATCTCAGTGGCAGAGTTTACCCGCTGGCTTAAGTAACATTAATATGTTCTAGGGCTTCTCCAGCCCTTGTCAGGATGAGAAATTATCTCCTGCAGGCAAAGAAATTCCTGTGATTTGCTCTGGACAATGCCAGAAAAGATCAAGAAACTGTGGAAGACCGTGGTACGGCAATGGTGTGCTGCCATGGCATGACCCTGTGGAACAGCACACGTGTCATAGGTCGGGGTGCCTGTGAAGTGCTCTGCTGCATGGGGCTCTCATGCCGAGTCTCAAGTCCTCTAAGTTTGGTTAACAGCCTGTATCCACTAATTCTGGGCTAGGTTCCTTCAAAATCCCAAACCGCTCCTTCTCCCACAGCAGTGGCGTACAAATGTCTGCTACTGCTCTTTGTCACGTTTTGCCATCCTTTTGCAACATCCTTTGCTCTTTCCTGGACACCTCTGCTCCAGGTCCCTCCCAGCAATACCAAAAAGCCCATTTACTCCTCCTCCTCCTCCCCTCCACTGCATGCCTCATGCCTGCACTCTCTTCTCATCTGCATGGTCATTCCCTCCTATTTCGCTTCCTGGCCATTGTGCCACCTGTCCCGTGCCACCTTACAGAGTGCTTAGCAAAAGCCTTCCTGCTTCACAGGCAGGCAGGACATCAGAGTATAACTAGCTGGATCAGCTCTCAGCACTGCCTGTCAGGAACAGGACACCAAGGGACATTCCTCGGAGAACATTCCCTGGACCATCTGCTGCTTCTTGGCCATTCCTCTCCTCCTTGCACTTCAGCTTTCACCCAGCCAAGGTGCTCCACCTCCTCTCCCCATTAATTATCTTCACCTCATCTTGCCTCCCTTTTTTATTTTTTCATAAGGCTTTTTTTTTTTTCTTTTTCTCAGACTTGTGCGTGGGCAATTTGGCCAGAAATCCCACAGATCTCTGGCCAGGAAAGCCAGGCAGCACTGGTTTATAAGCCTTTTGGACCTTCAGAACGAAAGCAGGCGCACTATCCTGCTTGCCTTGATCCCAGTACCCATGGACTTCTTGCTGAGTGGGAAGCAGCTCTGTCCACAGCTGGCCACACGCTGTGTGCTCGTCAGCAGTCGGCACATCTGCAGCATAAATATGCATCTATAAATAGATGCATAGGCATCCTTCCTTTCTGGAAATCCTTCACTTGATAGAGTCTGTCAGGTTTCAAACTGCACCGGGTACTTCTTGGACTCTGACACAAATGATCAAAAAGATGAACCTCAGTATTTCACCAGGACTCTGGAGCTAAGCCCACAATGTTGAAGATATTTATAAGGTTTTTAGAGAAACAGTTGACAGCTCATCTAGCCTACAGGTAATATCACTGTCCTAGACCCTTGCACCAGAATGAGGCGCACATTCTACATTATCAGTTATCTTCCATTTGAGTTTTGCAATGAGGAGGTGTTTGGTGGTCTGCCCAGGAGTGCAGAGACTGTCACCAATCTGGGAGGTTTGCCATTCATGCGGGTCCAGCAGGTGAAGGGTGAGGGCATGAGCTGGGGAGAACCAAAGATAGAGAGGAAAACAGCTTTGCCAGCACCACATGGCTCCCACAAACTGCTCAGTGCCAGGGTCCTACACACCTGATGCTCAGTCCAGATCTTCTGGTAGCACAGCTGCTGCAATGGAGGAACTACACTGACTGATTTACCTGGCCTCTCCTGAGTCAGGCAATTAAAATATCATGGTTTCCACAGTAACATCACTACTGCCACGCTGCACCAACATCACTTTACTGTACCCTATTCAGGTACAGATGCAACTTACAGTAATAGATAAATCACATGCAAAGAGGGTGAAGCTTCTGCTGTTGCATATCTTGCACTGGAGAAAAGGGTAATGCTAGGTCAGAGAACCAGCTCAGAAGGAGAAGCCCAGCATTTGAGTCCTTCCTCTATGAGAAAAAACAGAAGACCTATTTGTTTGTGGCTCATGCTGCGTGCCCCAAACCCAGAGATACAATTTACAGTTGTGACCCCTTCACCTTTCTTGCTCCTCAGAGGATAAAATGGTTTCCTGTTTATTCCAATGGGCAGCTGTTGTATCCACAAGGGAGAGCAGCACTCATGGTTAATATGGCTGATGTCCAGGCAAGTTCTGCAGAAGTTGCTTGTTTGTTTGCTGGGCCGCCCAGCAGCTGCTGAATGTCCTGCCTTTGGGAATAGGAGACTCCCAGGCAATTCTCAGATGCTAGAGCATGGGAGAGGACTTGTTCCCCCCACACTGGGATCAGCAGGCAGGGAAGAGGTCCTGAGGTCTTCTTCAACATCTGCCATGTGCTGAAGTATTTTATTGGCTATTAGGACTTCCTTTGACTTCTTCACCTGGTTCGTGTGTGCCCCAGGGATGTTCTGTGTTACCTATGGGAGACCAGAGGCAGTGCTCTGCCTCGGGGTCTCATAACCTCAGCAAATGCTGCCAGACATGAGTTGGGGTTCATAGCCAAGGCTATGAAACATCCAGGACAAATGAAGGAAAATCCCTGGAGTCAGTGTCCAGGCAAGAGAAGTCTTGGGGTGTAGACAATCCCTGAAAATATTATCACCATGGGAGTCACTCCTCAGGCTGCTTTTGTGGTCACTCGGACAGAAGAAAATGTCTCAGGATGTGGAAGATGCAGCTCCCGGGAGGTTCTCTGCCAGACATGCCATCACCATAGGCCATTTTTGATCTCCTCCATCAACTTGGAAGAGGCAGTTAAAATTGAATGCCCATGGGAAGGAAGCATCAAAGACAATTAAATGCAAGAGAAAGACAAAGCCTGTTGCCCTCTGTCTCTGTATGTTTCTTTGTTGACATCAAGAGCACTTCTTATGTTTACTTTTCTTCTTTGCATCTGCCTGGCAGGGCAGTGTTGGCTGTTTATGTTTTTTAATGCTACATTGACCCAGATTTGGAACAGGCAGGTGGTGATCCAGGCAGTGGGTTTGTATCTGACTCTGCTTATGCAGTCAGCTATGAAATGCTGAAATGGAAAGAAATCAAAGCCTAATCTCCAGTGACCCATACACAGGCGTCAGAGTCACCATCAGTCTGCAACTGGGGCACTGAGATACAGGCTGAAAAGTGGAGACCTGTCAAGAGCTGGCCTAATGAATCAGTTGTGCCCTCAGGTCAAGCCATAGCTGGTACCAACCCCATATATTTACTCATTGGCTTTGCTTTTCAGCAGCACATCCTGTGTGTACCTCCAGGCTGGAAAAGATGCCAGCTCACAGGCATTGCAATAGCCAAAGGCTTTGGAGAACTCCTATTGAAGTGGTAATTTGTTTGAAGCATGTCATCCGCCTGCTTATGACATAAAAAAGGATGTGAATGGTTCCATCCTGGGTTGCAGAGTAAGCAGCAAGAGGTAGGTGAAACCTGTACAGTCCAAATGACTGTAACTTCTCTGATAGCTAATTTCTCTGCTTTTTTCTGACCACTTTTGTGGGCTCCCTCGTGTGAAGGTGACAGCAGAGCAAAAGGAGCAGTTAGAGGCTGCCCAGACAGGGCACTGGGTGCTGGTGGAGGCAAGGGAAACACAAGGCTAGTGGGAGATGCTGAGAGGGGGGATCTTGTGTAAAGCATGCCGGGGCAATCCCACTTCCCAGTCCTAAACTGGTTCCCAAACTGCTGCCCAGGTCTGTTATGATCGTTGATGGTGATCACATTTATTGCAGCAGGATGTCAGGAAGAGCTCAGATCCAGGCCTCACTATCTGGAAAGAAAGTAATCCCTGCTTCAGTGCATTTCCGCCAAATACATTGACAAATAGCAGAGGTGAGGACTGTAATATGTTAGTGAGAGAAAAAGCGATTGCAAGCGCTTCTCTGTAGAAGGCAAATGGGTTTCTGTTTAAGCGTAAGTTAAATATCAGAGGAATGATGATCTTACAAATGAAACATAACACTCCCAGGGGCTTATTCCTGTATCAGCCACTAATTTACTGTGTGACCTTCAGTAGTTCATTCAAGCTCTCTCTGCCTCCATCACTTTTTTTGTCAAACAAGCCCAGTGACAAATTCCTTTCTTGCAGAGGTCTTGTGAGGACTATGCATCTCCACGAGATCCTCACGGGATATATCAAAGGCAAAGTGTTTTCTCAACGAGATCTCATTTAATCTCCTCAGTGATGTAATGTGGCACATTAGCTCCTTGTGCTAAGCCTGGAGCCTCCCACTCAGAGCCCATCCCACCTGCCTCACACGAAGGCGTGTGTTGCCCTTCCGCAACCACTTCTGAGCACACTTCCTTCCTCTCCCCCTGCCTCCTTGGATATCTTTTTAGCCTCCCCAACACCTCCCCCCTTGCCGTAGCACAGCGGTCTTCACAGAAGAGCCCTTGCCTTGGCACAGATAGGCAGAGCCAATCACTTCACTTTAAAGAGAGATGTTGCCTCAGCAACCAAAGTTTTGAAGTTGGGCAAAGTTCTGAAAAAAAACCCCAACCAATTGTGATGGGAAATGACACTCGGGAACAAATGTACCACGTTGCCATGGCAGCCTGAATACTTGTACGGAACTTGGTGTTTTGAAAATATAAAAAGACTGTGTTTCAAATGAGTCCAACTAACTTAATGCCTTTGTCAGGTAGCTGCACAATGCCAAGGGTCTGGCATTTGTGTTTTATACCTGGCCTGTGAATGACTTCATCACTTCTGAAATGGAAGTAACTTCTGCTCTCAGTCTGACAGTCAAGTATTTGAGACCACAGGTTCTTCCAGGTTGCCTGGTCTGGTATTGATCTGTTAGGTTTATTTCTGTCATTTGAACTCCATCAGTTCTTGGTTGTCTTGGTTTCCACGTCTGTGTTTCATCTGTTACCTCATTTGGTGCACTTCTATGTCTCAGTGTCTAGGCTAAAAACAGCAGGTGATTTGTTCAAAAATATGGATCCTCTTGCTAGTCCCACAGTCCTTCTTTTCAGCCATGAGGCGCATGAGTGGCTTTCAGGGGCCACAGACTTTTTCATTCAGCTCTGTGAGCTGAACCAAACATGGTTTTTCTCCATCAGCTAGATACCTTCTCCTAATTACAGTAAGGAAGAGGCATAATCAGCCTGAAGGTATTCTTGTGCCTGTTGGACAAGCTCACTTTGCAAACCCAAATGTGAACTGAATTCCTCTGAGAGTCCATAAGACCATCTAGATCTGAAGTTCACCACCATTTGCCCTAGAAAGGCCTGATTCTCATTTGGTGGCTTCTTGATAGGGCTTCCTATGACCTGGGAAGTAAGAGCAGAAGGAGAGCAAGAAATTGAATTCTGGTGATCTGCTGCTGTTATTCTTCACTGTCACAGGCAGCCAGCCCTCTGGTAAAAGCAGTGTGGGTAGGAAAACGACTGTGAGATGCAGCAGGAAAACCGGCAGCGGTCCAGTGCTGAGAAGACTGAATCCCAGATGGTTCATACAAGGAGACAGATTCTCAGTACTTAGCTGAGAAATAACCTGGGGCCCTGACAGCACATTTCATTCCTTGCTGGTGAACCCCTTCTGAAAGCTAAGCATGGGGACAGCTCTCTCAGCTGGCCAGAGCGAACATACGAGTTTGGCAAAGTCAGTTCTCCTCTGTTGGGAGAGAAACACCTCAGCTGAGGACCCACCATACTATGGGAGCAGCGAGGCCATAGACAGGCCCCATGTGCCAGCTTGGGCTGAGTGCACGCACAGAGTGCTGTGACATGAGGGCTTTCCATCCTAGGCTGGGCCACAACTGGCCCAGAGATCACATTTCACCATCATCTGTGACTTTTCTTTGCCCCTCATCCACTGGAGTGTGTTTCTAATTGCCCAACCCTCCCCTGCATCGTATCATCTGGGGTTCTGCTTCATCATCCTGAGAGTCCTCCCCATTGCCCTGGGTGGTCCAGTGCTGGCTACTCTTGCTTGTAGGCTGTGTGGGAGTGACCTAATTTGGAGAAACTGTGGGAGAAGCATCAGGAAGCCCACAGGGAAGTGGGAATTTCTGTGCTCCTTGGCAGGAGCTCAAGCCACGTATCCATCCCCTGCAGCTCCTGGGCTCTCTTCCCTGGGTCATCTACTCCTCTGGTCCATGTGTGCATCTCACCCCAAATGCTCCTCTCCAAGGAGACAGTTTATCTCAAGTGCTTTGGAGAGGCAGTCACTGTTCTTAATTACTTGGCGGTACAGAGGTTTCTAGTCTCTCATTTTGCCTTGACAGTTTTATTATGGAAATATTTTTTTACTTTGGGCCCTCTCCTTTGTGTTTTTGTGTGGCGTTTACAATAGGGGCTCTTCAGTGCTTGCTCTCAAGCAGCTCCAGTGAGAGACTGGCTTCAGACAAAACACACAGCTGCCTGTTTCGTAAGGACACACTCTGCTCAGTCCCAGCTCCCCCGCCTCCAGTCCTACACCTGCCTTTTCTTCTCTTGGCCTCCACAACTGCAGCAGACTCCAGGGAGAGGACCAGACCCATGCCTGGTGACAGGTTCCTCTTTGCAGCAGTGCTCTGCCCGTGGTTTTTGGGACTGCAGGGCTATGAGTTTCATCCCCCATGGAACTCCTCTCTGCCAGTCCACCTAATTACTGTTTCTTATCTACTGTTTGTACAGAGGCATGCCAATAGATGGAAAGGTATGGTATGTACCCAGCAGATGAGGATGGGATCTGGAAAATAAATGGAAAGAATGTGAGGTCACTCTAAATATTCCCTTCAAATGGATCCCTTGATCTGAGCCTGTTGAGGTCTGTGGCAGTTTTGCTGGAGACTAATGCCACAATTAATGAAGAAATTGTATAAAATCCATAATCATCAGTACATTTGGGTTGTTCCAGTTTACTAGACGAGTAAGTGCTCAAGCCTACAGCAACCCCATTTAGGAGGTTTATTTTGTGCCACAAGGGCTAAATGTTTTGGAGCCACACACTTTATAGACTTAGACAAAAACCTCTTCTCAATCTACATAAGAAAAAGCATAGAGAAGCATCATTAACCAAACTTAAAGTATTGCCCCGCCCATGATCCTGTCCACCACATTTTGTTATTTTACATGGAATGGGTCTGTCTCCTCCCTGTGTACGTGGTATAAGGGTATCACAGTCACCATGTGAGAACAGGGCATTGAAAGTAGAGTGTGTGTACCCCAGCCCAAGCCAGTCAACCTGCCCCAGCAGTGGACGCTTTCAGGGAGTGGGATCTGTGTAGGGTGTTCAGATAAGGAGTGAACGTCTGTTTCATGTTATATTAGTATTTTTTGCTGGTGTCGTAGTTTCTATTAGGGGATGAATAAAGCTGAATTGGTGGGAATGAAGCAGAACTGGTTTCCTAGAGAAGTCCCAGTGGATCCGTGGTGGTTGCTTTGCTAATAGTTTATTGCTCAGAGTTGACTCACTGTGTCCAGAGGGGACCTGATCAGCAGTGGCAGAATCTGCCTTGCAGGACAGAGTTTGGTGACGTGGATTTTTCCCAGGACGGTGAAAATGGCCACATGCCATTACCTCTGACAGTTCCTCACAGGACCTGTCAGGAAGGTTTCTGCAGTGTGGCTCTGTGGTTGCCTGCAGTTTTGGTGCTTGGGGTTTGATATGTGCACAAGTTTTTGTGTGTGTGCACTCATTTGTAAGTTGTAAATTACTGTGCTGCTCAACCAAAAGACACTGTAGCTCCTTCTCAACACCCTTGAGAACTGCTGGCTGAAAACACTACCAGCATAAAAAAAACCCAGGGAGACCTGCAATTTCCCACATGCCAAAATAGGAAAAGAGCTTCAATTTCTCACCATACTTAATTTTTTTTTAAAAAAAAAGGGGGCTTGTGACTGAATGAATTCCTGCTTTCTGGTCTCAGCAATTGGCAGAAAACACTGTTTACAGTGTGTGTACAGATGTGCAGAACCAGCCCCAGTGCCAGGGCTGGAACAAGGCCCTGCCACCCCCAGTCTGCTGAACTGTAACTGCAGGAATTTGTTATAAAGTTGGGGAAGGAGGAGAGGGAAGGAGCTGAAGGTCACACAGGATTTTGGTACAGGTGTGACAGAGCAGAGAAGGTGGCATCACTGACAGTGCCAGAAAGAAGGAGAAAGGGCAGATGAGGGAGGAGAGATTAGGTGTTGGTTAGCAGGAGCTTCTGGAAATTTGCTTTCCAGCTAAAAGCTACCTGTCCTCCCAAAAGGCATGCTGTGACACCCCTGAGGCAGTAGGACTGGATACATCCCAGCTTCTTGCAACCAGGGGAGAGCTGTTCTTGTGCCCCAGAAGAGGCGGGGCTGCACTCTTCCTTCTTGCGTGCATCCCTGGGGGCCTCTAGTTTGGCTGTGCACTGATCTGAGCTGTGACCCTTTGCTAACACCCAGTGTGAGATGCAATGGTAGAATGGGTTTTCCAGCAAGTTTCCTCAACAGAGCTCTCATCCCTCACGCCAGGAGGGCCAGCACCTCCTCTCAGGACTGGTTTGCACCCAGCCCCAAGCCTGAAGACACTGCTGCTTTGAAGAGACAGTGGCAGCATATCTCCCATGTCCAGAGGAATGTGCAGAAGACAGCAGAAAGAGGTGAAAGCCTGTTGATTAACACCCAGGACCACCTGAAATCAGAAAGGAGGCGGGAAGCATTATCTCTGAGTATTGAGGCCATCAGGATGGAGCTGGAGTACCACTGAGTGGAGCAGGCAAGGACAGGTACACAGAAATAAATTACTCACTCAGAAAAAGGTCAGCCACGCTTGATCTGCCAGAGCCAATTTGTGGTGAGCGTGCAAGCTGTGACACGCAGCAGTGACCGCTTTCAGATGATTCGTTTTGAGGCCACCGTGAATCTCCCTTCTTGGAAATCATTGCCCTGAGAGCTTTCAGGCAGCGACGTCTCACCCTGAGGAGGGTGGATTTCTGCAGAAATGGGATGGAGGGGGGCACAGGCAGGGGTCTTTATTGGCAGGCAGACCTGCCCAGCAAATGGAAAATTTTAGTGAAATCAAAAAAATTAGGGGTTTTTTTCAGAACTTCGTGTTTGTATTGTTTGCTTTCTCACAGAGAAAAGAAAAATGCTGGGATTTTAGAAGAAAAAAAAAATTAATTTTCAATACTTCATTTTCTACCAAATCCAGGAGTGGAAATCGGTGAAGATGGCTTCAATGAAGATTCATCTTGGAAGGAATAAAATAGGTAATTTCTAAACACGTTAAAGGAAAAGTGAGATGATTTTCCACAACAGTGTTTTGTCATGCTGTATCTCATGTCTCTCTCAGTTTCCACAGAGGGTCATTCCATGAGTACCCACTTAGGACACCCTTTGGTAACAACATCCTCTCAGCAGAATGGTCCTGGGACAGCTCAGATAACAGAACAAAACATTTCTTCTTCTAAAAACAGCTCCCAGGCAGTCTCTGGGCACTCTCAATCTGATTATTTAAGTGGGGTTTGAGTACAAGATGTGATTTGGTCATTGCAAACTCCCATCCTTAAATAAATTTGCATTGGTGTTTCACAGGAATGTTTACTCCTGCTTCCCCGAGTTCCAGACATTAAACAAATGGGTTTTGCTTAATTAAAAGCACTCTGCAGGGGTGCTCCCTCAGCTGGGAGATGGGAGATGAGGAAAGGAAACAAATGGGGAAAAATGAGATGTATTTCTTCTCTTGGAACTGCAGATCTGTGTCAGGATCTCCCATTCCACAAATTTTTTATACATGGGGTTTTTTGGCTTCAGAGTTAAAAATCCACAGAGCAAACCAATTCATTTTAAGTTTCCCATATGGATCTCAAAAAGAACAAGATATTCCTTTGTACTGCAGCACAGTTGGGAGTCTTCCGTTATTTCTCTTTTTTTCCCCGTTTTTTCTTTTCCTGCTCTGGCAGGGTGGGATGTGTTTCTGAAGGGTGTTATACCTCTCTTTCCTGAGCAGGACTCACTGTTCCATGGCAGAGAACAAGTCCAATTGAGAGGGGTCAGGACATTTAGGGACAAGGGTAGTGTACGTGCCACACTCATGGAAGTGCTCTCTCTGGAATCCTGGATCCTGAAGGGGTTGGAGCCCTTACAACTCCATAATTTCCAAGGTAGGTTCATGTGATCCATGCCAGTGGAGCTAAGGTGAATGTAAGGTAAAGAAAGACATGGTGGTAACAAGCCTGAGATCTAGCTCTCCTTTGCCTTTTCCAGCAGGCAGTTTTGCAGAAGGAAAGATTTGCATCCAGGGTAAGATTTAAGTGGTGTTGCCTCAGGAGAACCCTTCTGAAAATCACTAGTTATGGGAATTCCTGAGCCAGGAGATGCTTCTGGGTGACTGTGTTTAATAATCACCGAAGAAGCCAGTTACAGCTACAACAACGCCTCATCAAGAAGTTCCACTGAGCAATAATGAGCATTTTTTGCCAAGATCCAGAGAGCTCTTACTGCTGTCATTTTAACTACATTTTCATACTTGACAGTTTTCAAAACACCATAAAATTATACAAGAGTGAACTGAATGCTGTTCTGCCTATGTTGGATTGTGAGCTGGAGCTGAATTTGGTGTTTCAGCTTAGCCTCTGTATTGCTAGCAAGATAAATATTCCCAGCACCCCGATGATGAGCAAAAAAGCCTCCCAGTCGTAAAGGAAATCGAGAAAACAAATAACTCTCAACTCTGTTATTATTTATAAGATGAGAATATTTCCTATTCTTATGAAATAATGTGCGAAGCTATTTTCATAGAAAACTTTTGCAGAGCATCTCAGTGCTGAATTCTATGACTAAAACAGGGTTTCTTGGTGTTTCTGAACTGCTTTTCCTAAATCTAGGTAGCATATAGGATTTTTCACTGATCTTAGACACTTATTTGGCTTCAGAACACATGGCAAGTCACAGCGTTCTGGAGCCAAGCGGTGTTCCTAGAGCCTCTCCTGGTACTGAGCCTACCCCTTCGTGCAAGCAAAGGTTACTGTGGAGCATTCACCTTATGAAAACATTCCTAGAGTGATAGAAGAGGAAAAAGTTCAAACAGCTGTTGAGAAAAGAGGGTTATGCTGGAGTGAAATATTTCACATAATAAGCAAAACTTAAGAAGTAAGCCAAACACTACAAATAACAAAACAACAGAAAGAAAAGCAGAAATATTTTGAAATACATCACTCATAGAGATGCCCTTTATACAACCTAGTGCCATTGGATTTGGTCTCCTCACCATTTAAGGAGCTCCTTGCACTTTCTGTGCATCATTGCAACATTGATCCCAGTGTGCAATAAGTAATTGTATTTTCTTTTAGTGAAAATCTCCAGCCCCCCAGCTTGGTTTCTATAGCCATGTTCTTGTAACCATTCTTGAGAGAGTGCCTGATATTGTTCTACTTATTCATTAATAACATGTGTTGTGGCTTTTTCTGATGTAAACATTAGCCAGGCTTTCATTAAGTTTTTAATAAACTTGTCCACCACCACATACATTAAAATGAAATATTACCAATGACCCCTTTTGCAAGTCATTAATCATGACACGCAATTTGGCTGATGAATCACAAGTTTGCTGTAGATTTAGGCTCTGTTTGTGTCCATCTCAGCGGAGTATGTCCCCTTCTCCATGGTAACTGCTCTGCCTCTGACATCACTAGCCAAAATAGAGCATGGAGGTTATAAAATCCTGAGGGGGTGTGGGGTGGGGAACAGTAGAGACAGGCAGAATGAAAATATGATTCAATAAAGGAAGCTTCCTTAACGCTTCAGTCACCGGACAGTGCCCGTGCATCGATCAGGCAAAAGATGTCTGAAATCTGAGAAACGGGGATATCAGAATTCCAGAGCTGGAGATTTGCGTAAGGTTATTGAAACAACTTGGAAAGCAAAACAATCTGTGACTTCTTTTTGGACTGAGTCATGAAGTACTTTATCCATATGATTCTCTTTTTTGGCATCAAAAATCCTCTTCATCACAAGGAGGGTAAAGAGCCCGATGCTGGGAGTCAAAAAAGCTCTTTGACAGCTAGGGAAAGTCACAAGAGCAGGAATCGCAGAATAAATGTACTAAAACAGATGCCAGTACCACTCAATCTTTATCACAACTTTTATCTGTAGCCTGGGATGCTGCTTTTCTAAAATCCAGACCCCAGAAGCCATGAACTAGATGACAAAAAAGAAAAAGGGGGAAAAAAAGAGAAAAAAAAAAAAAAAGGAAAAGAAGGGAGACTTTTTAGGTTAAAAGAGACAAATATAACAAACAAGACCAACATGGAAATTCGAAACCAGAAGGGAAAAACAATGAACCCAGGGTTTCTCAGCCATTAACATTTCATAGTTCAAAGTACAACGGGGAATTTCCTAGGCCCCAGTTTAGTGTTCCAGATCCATCAGTACTGCAATTTAGATGCCACTGGAGGACAGGATTGCTTAGAAGGTGTAATGTGGAGTGAGGGGAGACAGTGGGCATGGGGAAAAGTCAAGAGAATGGCAGGAAGTTCAGGCTGATCTCTGTTCATTTGAACAGGGCTGTTAGTCTTGGGAGGGTTAAGTGTTTCCAGGGGAATGGAAACTCAGCTCGAGCCTTGTCAGAGCTCTGACGTGACAACACATATAAAATAAACACCAGCGGAGTGTTAGGATAATGCACACACACCAGGTCTGTGCAATGTCGGGATCATTTTAGATCACTTCACAAAGCTATTATCCCTTTTTGACTTGTATTTTTAGCTAGTTTTAAATGTCCTGAGGACTGTTTCATTTAGGAGAAAAAAGCTAATAATGGAGCCCTGTATTTTCCTATTGCAGCCCTGCTTTATTTACACTAAAGGCACATGAAACCCTCTTTCTTTGGACAAAACAGGAATGAAACAGCAGGAAACAGTTTCTTTGTTCACAACTCTGAGGCAGCATTTAGTCCCAAAAGCTTTTTCTCTATGTTCCTTCATTCTTATGTTTTCCCTCCCTTTCTCAGTGCCAGCTTTTTTTCCCCCTCATAAACCAGATGTAGCAGAGGTTTTGTTTATTTTTACTGTAATAAAATGTCTTCCAGGAAATTTAGAAAGCAAGTTGTACAATGAAAAGCAGAAAGAATGCGAGTTCCTGTAAATTCGTGCTGTCCTTGTCTCTAGATCCACTCAAGAGCCCAGACAACACAGACAGTGATCATGTGGCTGATAGCCATTTGCAGTTTGGCTTGACTGCACAGCAAACAGGAAAAATAACTGTTACATTTATGCTGTGGCCTTCTCCTCAGCACATTCCTAGCCTCCATAGCTTCACTTGGTCATTGGTTTTCATGCAGCTTGTAGGAATTTGTTATGTTTGAGGCTTTCACTGTAGAAACTAGGGAGATTGATGGCCGGACTGCGTCGTCTCATGTTTTATTTCGTTAGGACAGCCAGATGAAAAACAACAAATAAATCCACTTTTTTTTTTAAATTGCAATGAAATAAAGAAAGAAAGAAACAAAAAATGAGTGAGGAAGAGAGGAAGGAAGAGAGGAAGGGACGGAGAAGTATGGTGAACAAAGGAAAAATTACATTTTAAGATAATGTGAGAGGAGAAAGGAAGAAGACAACAAGTAATTGAGAAGAAACAGACTAAGAATTAAAAGTAATCTACACAGAATTTAGGTAAAGGAATTTTACACTGCTTATTTTATAAAATGAATTTAAGCTGTCTTGCAAGTATAGGTGCAATTAAATCACGTTTCTCTATTAAAGAAAAACATTAAAGTATAAGAAAATTTAGTTATGCCATCTGCAGAAAAGCTGTCAAATGTCAGCTGTTTCTATTTATTTTGGTGAATCTGAGTTTGGACCATTGAATGTATGTCCACCATATATATTCAGTTATATTAAGAGGATGGATGATACGATTTGGTCCTTTGTCATGACGGTTTTAGCCAGGTGCTTAAACATACATGTTCCAAAATGCTTTTGGCTGCGAGGATGGATGTTACACTGTGGTCAAAGACCCAGAGCTGAGGTTTGGATGGGTGTCTAGCAGGACCAAGGGCAGTGGCAGGTGGCTGTCAGAGAGGCAGGAGGCCCCAGCCTGGGTTCGTAGCTCAGCCCCAGGTCCATGGGCTGCGGGGCCACGGCACCCCCAACCACCACTTTGGCCCCTCTTGGCCCTTTGAGATGAGAGTCTCCCAGATCATGCAGAGTATCTGCTGCCACATGGCTTCAGACCCAAGACAAGGAGGTGGCCAACCACCCTCCCAGCCTCCTGCCCTAATCCATGCAGTGAGGAGCATCCCTTCCTGCCTCTGTCCCTCACTGTTGCCTGTCCTCCTTCTGACGTGGTGGCTGGCCCTCGTCAGCAGAGAGACTGTGCCACTCTCTGATGGAGACACTCTGCTTCCTTCATGGTCATGCACCTGTGAGACAAAGGCTGCGCTGGCATTGGCAAGGATGTGCAGAGGTGTTGTGGGTGGTCATTGGGGTGTGCCCACACAGGACAATGCCTTCACTTGCTCCAAAGCTCAGGCGAGAACCTGGCAGAGAGCAGGAAGGGGAATGCAAGTAAACATCATGAGGTGATTCAGATGTGAGCAAGGCAAGCCCAGAGGCACTGACATTAGCTCAGGGGTGATGAAGACATGTCACCATCCCTTTCCAGATCACTGCGCTTCACAAGTGGGCAAATGCTGCAAATGCCAAGAGTAGAACTCCCACCTCATCTTCTCCTCCCTCTTGTGCTTCCACCACGCTGTGATGCGTGGCCTGAGCTGTGCGATTCATCACCGTGCTGGAACCACTCCATGGGCTCACAGAAAGGTGCGCCTAGCAAAGAGTAATGGAGCATACCAGTATTTTTAAATTAGTGAAGAGGAATGGCACAGGTGACAAGAATCAGCCCAAGAGCCTAGCCCCAGTTAACACTGCAGCTGGATCCAGCTAGAGGAGCAGAGAGAGTTCATAGGTACATGTCCAGGGGTGAGCAGGCAGGCTGGCTACCCTTTTAAGGTAGAGATGGAGCTCTTGTTTCTAGACTGATCAGATACTGTTGCTGCCCATTTCAATGAGGGGCAGAAAATGTTTTGCTCTTTGGGTTCAACTGTCCTGTTACTCTTCTGTGTTTCAGATAAAGCATTTTTCAGGACGCTCAATTTTGTGCTGACATGGCTGGTGCACTCATTGGTACAGAGCTTCCTGTAGGCCTGAGCAGATTCATCAGGTCCCCATGTCCCACGAGAGCTTCCAGAGAGGGAGCTTCCAACTGCTGCGTAAAGTGTCGGTCTCTCCCTTGTCCTGAGTTAAGCTGCAGATATGTAAAGTGGTGAGTGTGGGTTTTCCCCAGCCATGTGACAATGAATAAACCTTGCCTGTGTGATTCAGATCATGCAGATGCTGTGTGATCTGAGTGAGGATGCAGGGGCTGATGCGTAGGTTGGAAGAAAGTGGAAGAACCTGCAAAGTGGTGTCCTCCTTGTCAGGCAGGGAGGCTGGTGCTGGTTAAAACACAGTGTTTGTTTTCTCCAGAAGTGGTTTTCTGTGTCATACTGCCTGTGCCCTGAAGTTTGATTAAGGAGACATACAGTGATTCAGGTTTCACAGTGTTCGCGTATTGATTTCAGCACTGTGGGCCAGGCGAGAAAGATGGAGCGGGCCCTGACTAAGTCCTACAGGATTCAGATCTAACAAGGAAATGACGAGGAAGGCAGTGAAATTATCTTAACTGTGGAGTTTAAAGATTACCTGGTGATTTTTGGCAGCTGTACTCAATTGTCCCCTGTAGCAACAGACACACTTCTGAGCGGGCTGTGGAAACAGAGCTGCTGCCTGGTTGTGATGAGCACTCCTTGCTGAGGAGGGCCAAGTGCTCCTTGGTTGGGGGGAAGGTGCTTTGGGAGGCAGGGGACATCTGCCTGCTCATAGGCAGAGGATGTGATACAGTACGATAGCGTGGCTCACTGCCATTGGACCCAAGTTGTAGCTCTTGCTGCAGATAATTACAGGTGTTTCAAGTTTGTCAGTGCGCTTTTTCCGGAACTGTGTGTCTTAGCACGTTTCAAAAGAAGCAAGCAACCCACAATAAGCATGCTAATTAGCAAGCGGCAGTGATGAGAGACACCAAAGAGATGCTGGAGGAAAGGAAATGCCACAAATTGTTCACAGGATTGCATGTTTCAGCTCTCAGCCAGATTCAGACCCTGCAGTCAGACTCCTGGCTTAGTAGGGGGGCATTTCCAGCCTTTGAAGTCACATTTTCTGCTGACAGAAATTTTCTGCTCACCTTTGTGTGGTGAAGATGAGCCCACACTGCAATCTCTGATGTGCAGAATGGGATGCAGATGGGATAGCACAAGCCACTGCTGTGACAGAACAGAGCAGTGACAGCCTGCAAGCCCTGGGGTGGGCAGGCACTGGCTGGGGACTCAGCACTCGGGATATGGCTGTGGCTCTGGGTGCTGCTGGCTGCCCTTTGTCACCCTTGCTTTGAGCAACAATGCCCTTGGTCAAGCCAGGTCAGGCATATGCCCTGCACAGCAGGTCCCGGTTGGAAACCTGATTCCTGGGAATGCCAGGAGGCTGCTAGGAGTATTCCTGGCTGCAGGAAGTGGCACCTCACTTCAGAAATGAATCACAGAGTCTCCTCTTTCAAATTCTTATAAACCACTTAAAATCCATCCTTCTTTGCCTTCTTTTTCTGGGCTCTCTCCCAAGTGATGTCTCAGAATTTCCATGAAAATTAACTCACAGCATAATGGAAACAGAATTTAAAAATACGTCCCATCTCTTTTCTTGATGACCACAGCTTTTTTAAGGTGAGGGTGTCATGATGGATGAGTGGGGAAGTTCATTTCCATTTTAATTTCAAACTTCAATGGAGTGGGTCACCTTCTTCATTCTCTCAGTGAGGCATTGTGCTGGAAGCTGTTACCTGTAGGCTTGGCTGCATTAAAAGTGCATTACGTTAACTTCAAATCTCTTCACGTTATATTTAAACTCTAGGTGTGCCTACTGAGTGGATTTTCAAAGGCTACTGTAAGCCCAGCAAAGCCAGTCTGTCTCAGGGAGCTGCCCCTGTTGCCTAAGATGAAAGAAGTTGTACAAAATTCTGTTTAAAATGGTAGAAATCAAGGCCATGGCTTGGACTGAGTGAAATAGGATCCTTCTTAGTGTGTCTTTTCACTGTGATGAATGCTGGAGAGGTAGAGGGGATTGTTTGGGTGAAACTGAACTAGAAAGTTTTACATATACTTTTCTCAAAATAAAGTGAAAACTTGAAAGAAAAGGTGTTTCAGGTCATACAGAGGCCTTTTTGCTCAGGCCAAGAGAAAACATTGTCTTCTGAATCTTCTGCAATTTTTTTTTTTTTTTTAAATACAAAACTGCTAGTCAAGTATCAAAACCCACTGTTTTGGAATCCAGTGATTGGAATGCTGTTTGAAAGTCTGAAGTCAGTCGGAAAATCTTTGATGCGATTTAGGCTTTTCCAAAATGGAACATCTCATTTTGCACATGTCTAAGTGACATTGCATGGCATTTTCAAAATTCCTCCTTCTCTTCACAACTTTTTTTTTTTCCCAGCCAAAATTATTTGTTGATTTTGACCCAGTTTTGCAAGTGGTTCCATTTAGTGCTTGTCAAAACATTTTCCAGATGATTGAGCTGTGCTGGGGTGAGAGGCCAGGAGGAGACATGGGATGCAGTAAGGGCTGTGTGAGGAAGGAACAGAGGGCAAAGGTGAGAATGGTTGAGCAGGGCACAGCTGGTTCTGGCCACCGTCCTTGTTGTGGTTGCTTAAATTCAGCAAATGGGGAGTCACAACCAGGGCACCACTCAGGGAAGAATAAGTGGGAGGAAAACCTGGAATGCAGAAGGCTCCAAGAGAAGAACTGAGGGGAAAGAGAGAAAGAGTTAATTTGAACAGCCAAAATAAACCATGAATGTATTCTCTGGTGACAGTAAAACCACATCAATTCATCACAGCTCAGTGAGGAACTGAATGCAACAAAAGTGATTTAAAGCAGACTCAGAGTCTACGAAGATGGGCATGCAGAGGGTTAAGCTCAGCCAGCTGAGAAACATGTCTTTGTCTGAGCTGGCCCGAACAGGAATGGGGAGAGGGTGAAGTCCCAAATGCTGGCTCGAATTTTTTGCCCATTAGACTGCCAGTATTAATACTGCTAGTTCTCAGTCTCACTTGCAATAAAGCAGGCTGTGTTTGCATTCCTATCCCTATGGTGGCTACAGAAGCCAAGCCCCTCCTTGCCTAGACACACCCTGGAGTGGGAGATGTGAAGTGCTGCGTACTCTCTGTGGTTCCAGGTCAGCAAGGCACTGAAAGCGCAGACGATACCCCTCAAATTCACTTCTGCCCTTGGATAACACCATGCTTCTTGAAGGTAAAGCCTCTGTGTTCAGACACTGGCTGGGTTTCTCCACAGCCCGGGGTCTGAGCCAGCTCCCCGTGGCCAGGTGGCAATGCCAGACCCACGACATGCAGCAGAGCTGAACTGTGAAAGAGAACAGGGGCTGCCTCTGCGGGCGGCGAAGGAAAACTGAGACAGATGCACACTAAAATATAAAGATCAGGAAATCTAGGAAAGAGTTTCAGGAAACAACGTCTTAAAAACTCGCAGTCAGTTTTCCCCTCTTCCCTTTTTCGATGATGTCCTGGTTACAGGAGTAGAGTGCCAGTTTAGCACTATGGGGGGGTAACCAAACTGTGTATTCTACTCCCCTCTAGGTCATTTCTGATGAACTGTTGATGATGTTTGCAGGAGCTGCCCAGTGCACACCTGACACCTCAGGCTACAAGCTGGGTGTTAAATGAGATAAGGAAAAACAGGCAAACTCTGCAAGGCAGGGTAGTGTTTCTTTTTCTTCACAAATGACTCAGCTGTGATAACTCCCTCCGGGAAGCACCAGCACAGTTACATCCATCCCGAGGGGATCATCTCTTCCAGTGTGCCATAATGGGCTCAATGGCACCAGCAGAATAGGCAGCTGCAAGGTTTTAGACCATGAGGGACTCCCAAAGTACCCCATGACTCACAGGATTGCATCATTCCGCTGTGAAACTCCCTGCCCTGAGGGAGGTACTGAGCATTCCCACCTGAACCTGAGGGTATATAATCTTTGGATTTGGAGACCGGAGGAGGATCAGAATTTCCACAGGACTGCAACCATTACTTGATAGGACTGTGGCCACCACCCTGACCAACAGGGTGCCAGGTTGTACTCTATGGGTTTTAGCCAGTTTTTCTCTGTATCATTGCATTTATTGTAATCTCTCTAGTAAATTTTAACTCTGACCTGAAATCTCTCCTAAGGCAATTGAGTGGGGTTCATTTCTCCTGCTGGTTCACTTTCAAACCAGAACAAATGGCCATCCATCCCTCTATGCTGCTCAGGGACAGAAGCATCTGGTGGGGCTACAGAGCACTGAGATGTCACAGTAGTTTGAGCCAAGCAGATCTTCTGGGCCCATGGGGACCTGTGCTCCCTCCTGTTATTTACATCTTGGGCTGGCTTCCATGGTAAATTACTATGGATCTGTTTCTCTTCATGTCTGTGTTTTTCTGTGACATTTAAGGAGAAGTGACATCCATGGGAAAGAGTACTAATCTGCAGGGCTGGAGGAAGCCCACATATTTTAGACATTCCTCAAGGATACAGAAAATATCCAGGGATAAAAGAAGCCTGGCAGCTTTGGACTTTTGCAAGCAGTGGTGGTGGGAGGCGTGACAATAGAGGCTGGTTATTAATATGTGAAACTCAAATTGCCTCAGTCTTCCTCGTGGCAGGCCAGGTGTCCCATACCTTGTGTGTAGGCCATAATACTCTGGCTATTTCCTTCCTCAAAGCCCTCCTGGCCCAGATGGAGCTGGATGTCCTGGGTGTCTTCTGATCCGTGGTGCCTGGGTGGGAGAGGCACTGCAGTATCACACTGCCACAGGAGGTACATCAGCCTCCACTGCTGCTGCTTCCCACTGCAGCCCCCTCCCCATCTTCCCTGATATGCTGGATATGTCTGTCATCCCATGACACGATTGCTCAAGCATTACACAGGAGGAAGCTCGAGAGATCTGGGCAAGGAAGACAGGGGGTTTTTTTTGAGAAAGGGGGGGGAACAGAGTACTCGTCTCTCCAGAGCTAATTGGAGAGAGTTATTGCAAGATCTAGTTTCTTCTGTGCACAGAGGAATGATTGTGTAGATCCTCAGCTAGAGTAAAACAGCATTGCTGCTCAGCACACACGGCGAGTTGTTCTCATGCTGTCTCATCTGTCAGTAAACTGAGAGCATCCTTCTCAGTTCAACATGAGATCAAAATCCTTAAATCCCTGATGGCGTCATTGATCCAGTCACTCTCTCTGGCTTTGGCTATGTCCCATATACTCTGCCTCTAGTTCCCTGTTTCTCATGGGTGTCCTTTCATATCATGAATGCTTTTCCAGTGAAAACAACAAAACAGGTAGAGAGCTCTTGGGTATGCTCAGAAAGGAAGAATGATTCCACAGTGAGGGTCCACACCAAGTTCAAGTCTTTGCTCTAGGCTCCCCAGGCTTCTAAGCCGTGAGAGTAAGGGTTAATAAAATAAGCACCTAAACTCCCCTAGCTTGTAACCCATGAAAATTATTTCATGTTAAAATATCAACTAGAAACACAAAAAAGTTCATTTTGAGGGAATGTTAGAGAGTCTCACCACCTTCATGCAGTTTCCACCTCAACCTACAAGTATCTAAGTGTGGTTCTGCCCTGCCTGAGTGGTGCAGGCAGAGGGAGGAGGCTCCCTCGAGCAACAGCTGGACTGAGGAGTCAGGCTGCGCAGAGGTTGGTGTTGTACAGGGCTGATCTCTCAAGCAGGAGGAAGCAGCACTTGTCTGGCTCTTGGCTTAGGGTGATCACGGAACACCATTGCCTCAGTAGGAGAAGGGGACAGTATACGCCCCTGCCTGACCAACAATTGCTTGGAAATATAGAACAGAACAAGGATTAGATAGCACTGTGTTCTGTATTTACAGGCAGGGAAATATAGGCAGGAAAAAAAATGCAGCTGGCAGAAACATGTCAAGGTTAAAATGAAGTATCTAAGCATTGTATTTTTAAACAAAGTATAAAGATCTGGTGAAAAATGTAGAAAGGTTTTAATTCTAACAAAACAGTGCTGCACTCTAGGTTAGCTGATTCTTTGTCTAATCCCTTAGTATAAATTCACAAAAGCACTCTGTGTCATGGCAGCAGCTGCAGGCATGTAAGACCAGCACTGCCATGGATCCAGAGTATTCCTTTCACTAAAGGCGAAAAGTCACAATCCCCAGCAGCCTCTCATGGGTACTTCTGGCACACATCAGACTCCTTGGTTCGCAGATTTGACTCACTAAGTTGGAGGAAAATCAGTCCAACCACAAAATAAAAATGGTTAGTCTGTACCAAGGTACTGAGCTGATCTGAGCTCTAGCATGGGAAGGACGAGGACTTGTGAATGGGCTGGTTTGGTTCAGAAGAGGATGGGATGAGGGCACTAAAGATCACAGGGATCTCTGGAATACAAATTTTAGCGGGAAGATGAGTGATCAGAGGCCCAATGTACCAGAGGGCACATTGTACAAGAGTTTTGATTCCACTCAACACCTCTCTCCAGGACTTTCATTTATATGAAGGACTTACATTTAAGGCCCCCTTCCCATCTCCACGCAAGACTTCTGCTCTATTTCACATTCCTTTCGTGTCGGGGTACAGTACATGGCTTCGAGTTATTCTGCCTAACTTGGTTGTATCCCTTCCAGGTATATTCTCTGCCATCCTGGGATATTTCTGCTGCTATCAGTGAGTATTAAACCCTATTTTCAATGGCAGACTGAAGGGATTTTTCTGTCAGACACAGACTTATTGCCTTTTTTGGCATGGTGCTTTCCATTCCTCTTACCTAGGCATCTACTTGACACTCTCACTTTACCCAGAGTAACAAATGGCTCTGCTGACTTATTGTGTAGAGCCATTAGACCTAAACTTCTCAAACAGAAATGTCCTTAGGGCATTTTCACAAGGTTTTAGAATCCAAGGACCAACTTTCCTCTCTGAAAGGGCTCCAAGGACAATTTATGCTCTGTCTCCATGGAGGTTTTAATTCACAAGGCAGTAACAATTAATCTATTAGAAATAAATCCATTAATTCAGTGAACTCCATCTGTATATGTATTTCCCAACACCTACATCAGAAGAATTCTGAGTGAGAGTAACTTAGGAAACAAGGGGGTTTGCAGGCATTTTCCTGGTCACAATATGAGGTAGCTCAACCAGCTTCTGATGATACCATTCTTTAAGGGAGGTTTCTCTCCTTTGCTCTCCCACTGTGGGTAGTCAAGATGCAAGAGGTGTGGAGGGAGCAATGTTTGGGCAGTGCTGCACTCCCCTTGGCATGACTTCTGCACTCACGGTATCCTTGGAGCTCCAAGGTTTGTGGCTTTTTAAATCCTAACCCTCTTCCAAACCCTAACTGCAGCCTTTGGCTGAGACTCATGTGGCCATCACCATGGACTGTCCAGATGAGAAAGGTGTGTGACAGCTACCATTTCCCCTCCCCTCCTTCCTGGTGGAACTGGGGCTCATTTGACCCCTTCAGTACACTGGTTTAGAGAATAAAATCTCTTGAGAACTAATAATTTTTTTTTTTTTTTTTGTACCTAACTCTGTTATCTGATTCACTCCAGGTACAGAAAATCATCAGTATCAGGGCAAGGGAAGGGGTTAGGGGACCTGGCTGGGGACAGAGTGCAGGACAAACCTGCCAGAGACAAGTGGCCATTGGATTTGAAACCACACATTTCAGACCATACTGGTCCAGCAGGTGAGGAATGCTTGCCAGGGTGTTGATGCTGTCTAGATGCTGAACTGCTGCTATTTTCTGTTCACCTGCAACTGCTGGGCCTCCCTGACATATTTCTTCCCTCACTATAGATATTTGCTAAAAACAGTCATGTTAAAACTGAAGGGTTTTTTTTTTAAGAAAATAGTAATAATGAAACCCTCAACAACGCAAGAGATTACAAGTTTAAGAGGGTCCTTACAAAAAAGAATGAATTTAGGGAGTGCTAATACTTTCCACTGTCAGCTACTCATTCAAACACAGCCTTGGTTGTTAGTAACTGGAAGTGGTTCCTGCCTGATGGATTTTTCATTGAGCTACATAAATAGAGGTGAAATGGAGAGGATCCTTGACATAATGGCCAGATGCCAACATCACAGCCCCCCAGTATAATTTTCAATGGAACCAAATGGTTCAAATGTATTATGAACAGCACCTTTTTCACTTGGTCTAAGCATTTTCCTCCACGGTCCTCTCCTGGTGGTGAGTAGCTTGCCTTCCCACTATCACAGCTGTAGCTTTATTGTGGGTAAGTGGAAGATTTCACTCTTGTGGGCTGCCAATTAGATAGCTTTCAGTACCAGCTAGAGTCAGAGGGATGATTAAAATAAAGTGCAGCCTTTTGTCCTGTCCTTTGCAAAAGGAACTATCAGCCATTTCAGAGGAGAATAAAGACTTATCCCACCTCCTGCAGTCCAAAAGATGAACAGAATAATTTCAAAATGTTAGAAATATATATTGATTTACCACAATTCTCGTTTCCCGTTTAAAGAGATAACTTGCCTTTTTTTGTATGAACCCTGGCATTTTATTTTAGTGTTTTGGCTTTCTCCTGGACCCCTGTTTACAGTGTTAGTTCAAGCTAGTGACCAGTTTTAGCCTAGCTCTTACAACACAGACATTTCTTTTCCTGCTACTTGGCATAACTGTACCATTTTCTTTCCTCTGAAATGTAATAATGTCTTTAATAGGAGGCTGGCATTCAAGTATCAAAAGACCTTCTAAATTCTGATCAGACAAAAACCCAGGCTACTCATCATTTATGGTCATTTGCAAGTACCTTCTCAAAGAGCAGTGGTCAGACTGCTTGTGTCCTGGTCGTATTCCAGTCTGGCAAACTTTAACTGCAGTTTGGGATGGTTGGGTGTTTTGTTTTTATTTATTTTTTTTTTTTTTACTCTGGAGAACCTTAAAGCTCTCTCCAGACTGCTACACAGATGCCACATTTCATACCAGATGTGAATTTCCTAAAATAAATCCTGCTGTGTATAGAGAGGGCTAATGTATAGCCTTTGAAGTAAGTAGCAAAACCTGCTATTGACTCTGGATCATATATCTATGGGCTGTAAAGATATTTGCAAGTTCTTTGGGGTAAGAAGACCACATAGATGCAGAACATCCCTGCAGGCCAGTAGAAGCGTCTGTGATTCATTTGAGATAGAAATCAGCTTGCTGTCTTCAATGGGAGATATATTTCAGAACAAATATGTATAGTAAATGTATTTTTCCATCCTTAGAAGTTTTTCAAAGGGCAAATATTCTTCTGTTCCTGCATTGATGTGAATCTGCTGGGGGATGGGTCTCTCTCTTCAGTTTCATCAATGGCAAAAAATACGCAGCAAAGTGCTGAATGACAACCAACCTCCCCCAAGGACAAGTTTCAACTCAGATGGTTTATCCCTGAAAAAAACCCTCAGTTTCAGTGGATGGGCATGAAAACATTAAAAAAAAAAAAAAAAAAAAAGCTTCTTTGGAAAGTTCCTGACCAAGAATTTTGTTACAGAGTTCTAAGCACGGGCTGATACTGAGAAGAAGACTGGGAGGTATTTGGCTCCTGCCAGGCATTGTTTCTTAGTTTGATTAAGCTCTTAATCTTGTGTTTCCTCTGTGAGTATCAAGCTCCAGAAAACTGCCTCATTCAGATGCCTAAAGGGAAATAAGATTCAACTTCAAACAAACAACAATCAGTGCTCCATTTTTGACCATAATCTGGGGGGAAATATATCATGAAGCATCGTGGCTTGATACCTCCAAAAATCAAGTTTGGGAGTCAGAATTTAAGAATCTGTCACAGCTAATCACTTCAAATAATGCTGCAATAGAAGATTGGACTCACCACAAGAAGCATTTGCAGCAGGAGATAAAAAGATTAGATGCTGAATGGTCTGATATGAATAGGAAAGATCCCATTCTTAAAGCCCTGAGCTCCCATGATGCAGTATTACAGCTTTGGACTGAAATGGTAAAGCTAAACTAGAACTGTGCACTGATAACGTCAGAGCAATCAGCCTGTGGGATGAGAGCAGAATTCCTACTTCAAAAACAATTCTTTTGTTGAATTGCAATTATTAGTATTTAAAAGAGTGGCAATTAGAGTCACTGAATCCAAGAGGCATTGTGCTGGGCTTTATTCTGTGCTTCATGGTAAAGGGCTGCTGCCCCGAGGACTATAAATGTGTGAACAGACAAAACAGAAATCTGGATGGAGGGGATACAGGGAAGGAATGACCTGCTGAATGCTTAATATCCAATCAGCATCAGAGCCAAGAATACAACACAGGGTTGTAATCTGCTGCCTGCTTCAGCCATGAACCCCCAAAGCTGCCTTCCCTGAGAATTCACTTTACACCAAAGGAATCTCATCTCCATGAGACTTTATCCTGGTGGGAATGGGGAAGCAAATGACAGCAGCTGTGATAAGGTAAATTCCATGGGTTAATCGCCTGTTCTGCATTCACCTCTGAAATGAAAAGCCTTCGGAAGGAAGCCTTTGGAGTGACATTCCTAAGGGAACAGGAAGTGAGTCCAGATCTTTCTAGGATACATGTGAGTACCTTTTCAGGGAATTAAAAAACCTGCTCAGATGCTCAGACATCTGAAGAATAGTGGGTATCAGCTGCAGTGAAACTCAGGCTGGCAGGCTGCATTCAACCCTAGTCGAGCCATGCTCAGGAAAGATGAGTCCAACAGGCAGAGAAAGGAGTTTCTTGGGGAGTTTAAGGAGATGCTGTCATACAAGGAGAGACCACAACAGCCTATCTCTTGAGTCTGGCTTCAGGTAAACACGGCAAGAGGAAAATATCAGGTTGGGAGAGCAGCTGTTCCAGACACAAGACGATGTTAAAAAGTGGTAAATGAGCAAAAGTTTTTCCATTTAACCTTTGAGCAACCCCTGCTGATAGGACTAGTGAGGCAAAAACTAGGAATGCTTTTAAAGTGGGGCTTGTGAACTGGGTATTGCAATGCACTTTGCTATGGAAAAGGGAATAGAGTTAATTGGTCCTCCCAGGCCTTTGTTCTAAGAAGATACTGCTGTCCTTCATAAGATACTTTTCTAGAAAAAAGCAATGAATTTTTTAAAAAGCTCTGCGTTCCACAGAAATCTTTTAAAGTCTCTTTCCTATTGCAACATCATGACATATTTTATAAATGTGGGAATATCTGATAACTTCTTGAAGAGACTCTTGTGATCATTGAGTCATTTCGTCTGTATTATTTTTCAGTTGGCCATTTCACATTTTTAAGAATTGTAGTTCTAAAACCTGAGTCCTTTTGGCCAAAAATACCCCAAACTTCCCCTAAAATACAGGAAACTCAAAGAATAAATCTCCCTACCTGAAAACCAAGCCGGTGAACTGCGGTTATCCTAAAGTTCGTAACAGACATATTTACAGCAATCTTTTGACCCACACACTTCAAGATGATTCATTTTTGAGACAGTTTAAAGCCTGCCTTTAAAGGATGTCTTCAGTACCACATACACCCATATCTGTTGCCTCTGGGGGAAAAAAAATAATTATAATACATTGCGTTGGTATTGGTATATTAATCACACATATGTGATGATTATTCTTGATAATGCAGCTTAACAATATAATACAGCATTAAGGTAGAGGTCTGATTATATGTCATTCAGCAAGGGTTGAGCCACTATATTTAGATGCTGACTAATTTGGGAGAGCGCTTATCCATCTTCCTGAGGAATTTCTGCAGCTCCTCTTCCTGTGGGATCTGAAGACTTCACACCAGCTGGGCATTTCACTCCCAGGGTTTCTGCAAGACTGGAACATGCTGACCTCCCTGTTTCACACCGGTCTCCTGGGCCTCCTTCCCTCTGTTTGCCACAGTGTCTTGCAGGTACCAACCCTTCTCCTGGATCTCCCAGGGGTGGCAAAGACCTGGTTACACCTGGACAGGGGTGAACTGAAGGATATGTCCCAAGAAAACTTCATCTGTGATGATCAAGATCTGGTGTCTCTGGTGCAGCATCACCTTGCACGTAAAATATGGGTTTGATTTAACTGAACCTAATTCTTAGTTAAAATATGGGCATTGTATTATTTCCTATGGTGTGTGTAGGAAGGGAGGAGTAGAGAGTTCTTGAATAGGTGTAAATGCTCCCCTTCAAGTTCCCCTTAAAGGTACCCCAGTGTATTTCCAGTACAGGGCACTGTGTTCATCTGCAAGGTATCTCTAAGGAAGCATCCTTACCTAGAAGACACAGGCTCCCTACATCTGCACTGCTGCTGAGACACCTTTGCTGGGAGCTAGAAGAAAACATTGCTCACATCTAAGATGAGGAGCCATGGTCACAAAGTCCACAGCGACAGCAGAAGTCAACTCAGCAGTGACTGGCTCAGATTGAAAAAGATCCATGTCCTGGACAGACCCAGGGATTTGTAGCCAAAACCTTTTTAGGAGCTTGTGGACTGAGCATGCAGACAGACCCACCAGTGGCAAAAGCTGGAGGAGGCATGAAAGGGCTGACAGAAAGGTTGGCAAGGAGAAGCTGCGAGAGTGAAGCTGGACCAAGAGAGCCAGGAATCACTCATCATCCAGCCCAGAGATACAGCAACGTGAAAAGACAAGGCAATCAATCTTTCTAACTTGGCTGCATGATCAAGGAATGCTAAGCACTGCATCACAAGGCTGCTGTACTTGGAAAGGTATTTCGGGTCCACAGTGTACTGAACCAGAGCGTCCTGAGCAAGGCTGGGCTGGAGGTTATTGGTTGATTCTTACAGAGACAGCAAGCTCCTCGGCATAGGAAGAAAGGACCACACATAAAGATTGCACAAGTGAGCTATACAATTCTTTCACTCCTTTAAGCAGACCCCAGGATCCAGGCAATGCAGCACATCTGAATGTCTCTGGCAAGAACACGATCCCACAGAGTACAAAGACAGCATGGTGCCCCCAAGGTTAGAGATAGCTGAGCCAGAGGACACGGGAACTCAATCTCATTTCAGCACAGGGACCTGTCTATCCCTGCTTTGTAACAGGTGGACAAACAAATACCAGGATCGTATTTGATTGCCCCCCTCAGAAATGTCAGGTCATCATTGCAAGAGCAGCTGGCTCAAAAGAATGTTTTTAAAATCACTGCATTTAGCTGTGATTAAAGCTACCAAACAAGAAAGTTTAATCTATAATTGTTATTCATGAGTTTGAGTTTTTCGTGTTTTGGGAGTTTTTTTCAGTTTTTCTTTTAAATTGTTTCTCTGGAAAAAGAGAAGTAGCTTCCGCCCCCCCCCCCCCCCCGCTACTTGACAGTCAGATTTGCAACTACTTACACCCTGAAGAATAAATAAGGTACTTCTTTTTGCAAATCAAGAGAATAACTTGGCCGCATACCTAAACATCTTAGTATAGTGGAACAACCATTCACCATTTTTTAAATAGTTACATTTTTAAAATTCCTAATCTATGTAAATATCATTAGGAAACAGCTTAGAATCCAGAAAACTAGCATTTAAACTGATATTATTATCTAAGTCAAACAACATTACATGTGCTGACAGAAGTCACTTACCAAATACTTTGTATTACAACATGTGGTTTGTTACCCAAAGAAAATATGCTACTGGAAGATATTTTCCTTTTGGTGTCCACCAGGTCTGTAGAACTAGTAGATATCAGCCTAATTTTGAAGAGAACAGACTTGCCCTTTTCATTGTCTATTCTGCTTCCTAGCTTTGAGTGGGTTAACTGTTGGACTGATGTAAACTGGAAACAAAAGCAGAGAAAATGTTATTCAGCTGCAAAAGGGATCTCACTTGTCAAAGTGATCCACCACTTCAGTAAACTCTCACTCCTGGCAAACAGCCAATTCAGCCAGTTTTTAAAATTTATAGCAATTAATCTCTCCTGACAACTGTTAATTTTAAACCTAGGTCCTTCACCTTTCTTATCCCCCAGAGGAAGCAGTGCGGATCCTTAAGGCTAAGAGCAGCCTCCACAGCCTGTCCCATCTATGTCCCCCTGCTCCCCCCAGCCTGTGAAGGCAGCTGGATAGGGTACAGCCAGGTATAGCTAGCGCCTCTTGCACGGGGAGAGGGAAGGGGGAAAAGGCAGAAGATGCTACAGGCAGATGCTATAGGAGAGGAGGAGATGGCTGCCCAGGTGGGCCACTGTGAGTTAGATGCCTAAGCAACTCATTGGGAGAATTAGGGTTTGCAACTGGTTTCCTTGTAGACTAAGACAGTGCCTAAACTAGCCAATACACATCTGAAAAGAGAGTTGTGGCTACATCCCATCTTTCCCAGGTGCTTTGCTGACTGAGTTGCTGGGTAAATACTGCAAAAGATCAAGGTGCTTGAATACCACTGCAAGAAGCAGACATGGACTGACTGTCTTTTAAAGTATGTACATATCCATAACTTATTTTTGTTCTGGAAGCAACTTATGTTCTTCCCATATGGGTGTTTTTGAATGCAGCCCCAAAATAACAACCTCCAGTTGGTTGGGAGTGAGAGTACAGAAGAATGAGCAAAGCTGTAAACAGCCAAATTCTCCAGGGAAATAAGTAGCAGTTAGGAGTTCCTAATCAAAGGCTATTTCATGCCTTTATAGGCATTATTAAACTCCTAAAGGAGCAAGTTAGACTTGGAAATTCCCCATCTTAGAAATCTGCTCCAGAAAGTATTGGATGGAAGTCACATGCCCCCTCAGCATCAAGTCTCAGATCCCGGGGGAGCACTGATTAGCAGTTGCTGAGGACATCATCTCAAAACCAGTTCCCATAGATTTGGAAGGTGCATTCAGGTTGCTGGGCAGAGTGTCCAGGGATTACTCCAAGGCTCACACCAGACAGCCAGCACTCCGGGCCAGAGAAAGAGCCAGAAAAGCAGCCCTGGCAGAAGATGTAAGCAGTCGGTGCCTGAGGGCACAATACTGAAGGGCTGCATAGGGCTGAGGAAGCCAAGTCTGGTGAGGACTCCACCATTCTGCCTGAAGGGTGAAGCTAAATGTCCACAGAAGAACACACAGCTTTTGCCTCAGTAGCAGCTGGTTTATCTGTTCCAGCAGAGGCTAGGAGTAGGCTAACATACATGTAGTGTGGATGTTCCCATGACCATGCTATGCAGTGAGAGAGCTGACCCAGAATCAGACCAGCCCTGTCCTACTGCTGGGGTGTAGGACAGACAAAGTTCGTGGCCAAAGCAGCAGACCATTCCCCTGCCCAAGTATTAGAGCCTCTTGAACTGCCTCTTAATATTAAAAACTGATTTTTCTCCTGCTGCCTGGGGTGCTATCAGGGAGGGGCCTCAGTCTGTTCTCAGCACAGGATTGTTACTAGCACTTACACCAGTGCAGACTGGCTGGGGGAGCATCATTCCCCCACCCAGGTGGTAACTGCAGCACAGTGTTGCCCCAGCCTGTGATTTCCCTGCTCTTCTCCCAGGTAGCCTGTGTGCTGAAGCACTCTCTGCACAAAGCTGGCGTGCTGCACAGCATTTGGGAGATGTCAAGGCCCATCTTCCCCCGCATACATGCACAGCTTTCTGAACTACACCAGTGCTGAACAGAGATGTTCCATCCGCCAGCCTCTCATATTTGTTTTCATCTGTCAAAAACCAAATCTGAATCTGAAGGCTTGCAGGAAAATCCTGGAGTCCAGATCCAGGCTTCAAATAGAAGGAGTAAAAGTCACAGATATTTATATTAACATGTATAGTTTTTTACATGTTGAAAACATTTTAAGAAAGCCAGATTTATCAACTATATAGCAGATTTTTACTGCATCTTCAATATTTAACTCTACATCTATGTTCATGTTCCGACTGGCTAATATGTTTTGCAGCCATATGGAGATGCCATATTTTGGACCCGGTGTAAAAAACATGGCATCAGTAAAATGCCATATTTCAGTTAAAATGAAAGTCTTGAAAGAGTAGTCCGATCTACCAGTAATGAATACAGACAGGAGAAATTGCACCAAGCTGGCTTTGTCAGTAAGGAAGAAATGGAAACTGGAGAGAACTGGCTGATCCCCGTGTCCCATTTAGGTCTGGGCTCTTAGTGACAGGTTTGAATCATCTCTAAATTCTCCTTGAGCAAGTGGAAAAGGCATTCTCCAGAACTGACTCCAACCAGTGTATCCAATGGTTCCAGGTATTCATGATATGTCTCTTCCCACACATTTTTTGCTTGAAACATTCCTTTGGAAGAATAGGGAACTGTATTTTTTCTGGATTGCCGAGTGTACTGATGCACAGACCACTCATGAGCCAGACTCTGACAGTGGTGCCAGGCTGTCATTCAATGCTTAGACTATGGATATGGTTTATCCCGATGGAAACCATAGCAGTCTTTCACTACTGAGCAGCTAATTACCCGTAATGTGCCGAGATGCTTTGCAGTTACAGATGGGGGCAGAACTGGCTTCTAGAATTAAACTGCCTGTAAGTTCTGCATCCTCACTCTAACAGTAAATAGACAACCTCTTAGTCTCTTGTGGCTAAGGTCTAGTGTAAACTGTGACTTACAAAACTGAATATCTTTTCCAGAGTGGATTTACAGGCTCTGACTTTACCCTCTTCTTTTAACTCAGATGGGGATTTGCAGCTGTGTAAATGAAATGAGAATTGCATCTATATCTGTGCCAAGAAAATGTGCTAAATATACAAATAGGCTGCAATGAATATGATTTAATCCTCAAAGCAGACACATTTTGAAGGATTTGATTTCCTTTCCCTTCTAAAAGTCAAGCTGTTGCTGTGAGCCTGTATCTACAGAAAAATACCGTTTGTGGGGACCCTTGGTTCTTCCTTTGGCTTCGGGAGTACCATCATCCAGAACAGCTCTGGCAGCTTCTGTCTCACGACCCTTTTAAAGAATGGGGAAAGCTGGGTGGGATGAGAGGAGGAAATCCCTTCAGTGGGCAACAGAGTGTGAAGGGATGTTGCCATTTTGGAAGAGGACTCCTAATCAAAAGCTTTGCAAGCCAGTATTTCTCAGACGAATCACACAGAGGGAGGCTTAGGACAAAGTGTCTCTTGCCTAGCCTGGATTAGCTCTGCGACAAGGACGCCTGTTTCTCCGCACTGTGGCATTTCACTTTCAAGAAGCCAGAGAGGCCACAGCTCGTTCATCTATGTGCTGGTGGCCTTTCCAGAGTCACGTCGAGGCTGGGCTTGGGGCCATTCTGGCAGCATTGCTGGCTTCGGTTAAATCTGCGTGTTTATTAAGGTAATGTCCCCTTAACTCCCAGTGTGCTGAGAGTTTCCTGTGAGCGTGCAGACAGGTGTGTGTGTGCAGGTGCAGTGCGGCAAGACCGTGAGGAGAGAAACAGGGAATGTTATATCCATGTATTATATCCATATGTGGCAGTAGCTCAGTCTGGGGAGGTGGGATGAGCAGGCAGAGGAGGGCACTCCTACTAAAGTGAACCCCAGCCCACCCAGGACATTTAGGGGAGTTTCTGCCACGGCTGTGTTTGCACAGGGACTGTTTCACACCAGTCATATGGTTTAATGAGAGGGATCTACCTTCCCTGGCAATAGGCTGGGCCACTCACTGGCTGAGCTGGGAGGACTAGGATGCAAAGCTGTGGGGAAGCAGTCATTTATCGTGAGCTGCCCAGACTCTGGCATGAGCAGTGGGTGCAGCTGTAGTCAGCAAATCTCTACTGCTTAAAGAGAAAAAAGAAAGCAAGAAAAGAGGTTAATGCTGCTTACCCTTGATAAAGCTTTTAGCTGCAAATTGTCACATTCTTCAAAACCCAATCAGCCAGTCATGCCTTAGGCTTTAGCAGCTGTAACTCTAATTGGACCAAGAAAATTAGTTGATCTGCAGCATGAAAACACAAAACACGGCAAAAAAAACTCCACAAAGCACATGATAATGGAGTTAACATGGTGACAAGGTCTGTATGGCATGAGTGTTGACTTCATTGCCAGTGTGGCCTTTACAGGCCCTTCCAGATGACAAAGCCCACTCTGAACTCTGCCTCCAAAGTGCCTGAGCTCCTAAGACGCAGCAACCACACCAAGTTGCCCCATAAAGAAATGCAGTTTTAATTGCTGGTATCAGTCAGTCTTGGAGCAGTAGAACAACCAGCTCACCCAGATGATTAGCATTCCTGCTGCTGGAAGAGCAGGAGTCCAGCCTCGCAGAGGGATGCAAATGTTGACTGACACCTTCCCACACTCATTGTGCAGTTGTCTCCTTCCCAGGGAGAAGGGCATGCTTTCCTTCATCCACATCTGACAGCACCATACATCACCTCTCCATTTCCTGCACTATTAATCCAGTGGCACTACCAAGAATAGCTCCAGACCTCAGGGCAGGGAGGAAGCTGCCCAGGGTCCGAGTGTGGACGCAAAGAAAATTATTCCAGGAGCCAGTCAGATGGACAGCTTCCCATTTTAAGCTGTGCGTTCCATATTTATTTATCCATACTGCCTCCAAGCAATCTTCATAATGGCAGACTACACCTGGATTTCTGATTGTGAGAGTTCCCTGCCCTGCTGTGTCTGAAGGCTGAAATGTGCTGCAGCCTGCCATGGAGAACTCCTGGGACTCTTGTTCGTGAAAGGCAGGGCTGTGCATCTGTTTGGGTTATTTAAGGGTAAGAAAGGCTGGTGTTTATTGCGATGGTAACTCCTTGCTGGAAGAGGACTGCTCACTACAGGGCACCTCCCAGAGTCTGAGTCTGTCAAGCTTTATACAAGCAACAAAAAGCAAAGTGGCTTTCACCACTTTCTCTGGAGATTAGTCCAAAATCAGATGGATCCCAGCATTCAGAGACTGTCGTGGCACTGGACAGAATGTCTACTCCACAAACCATGTCAAACAGTTCTCTCTTTTCCTTGATGTCTGCAAGCTTGGGGCTTTTGTGGACTATGGTTATATCCTCTATTAATCTCTCTGTTTTAGGTGTTTCCCATGTACAAAGGCCTTACTACCTATGGGGGGATGGATCTACAGCTGCTATGCCTTTCAAAGAAAGGGTAGTTTCCACCAGGCAAAGAAATTGTTGATTCAGTTGGAGATTTTTGACGTGGTCCTGTATGTTTAACAAGGAGGTATGAAATCCTGCTTCCACGCAGCTTCTTTCCTCTTGGGTCATAAAATCTTTTAAAGAGCATACAACACAGCAGCCTTTCTCCAGGCTCTCTCCAGGGCCATTCTTCCATGCATTTCCTTTTCTAAATGTTGCTGCCTGCTTTTCACAGGAGCAGTAATAGGTAAAAGCCTTGCATCTGCCTTTAATTTGGGCAGAAAAACCCAACTATATTTGAGGTAGGAGATGCTCTTACTTTAGTTACTCATTTCACAAAGGAGCTATTTTATAGGAAAGGCTTTATGGGTGTCTCTTTATGGGTATCTCATCCACAAAGTTTCATAATTCCTTTGCAGAGATATTGTTGTATCAACATGAGCAAACTCAGGAGAGCAGAGGAAAGAAGTGTGCCAGGGTCCATGGGATAGTGTCACAGTCATCCCTGCTTTCAAAGAGGAGTAACCCCAATGAGATTTGTGGTCCTCAACTCTTGAGTCACCAGGGAGTGGTGTGCAGATCTCAGGGTTAGTTGTGACTGCAGGCTAGGCTTCAAAAATTAAGTGCTTTGTTGGAGTCCTGTCTGAGAACTGGAGAGGGATCAAATGTGTCCACTGTGCAGCCATCCATCTCCCTGGAGTTTCATAATATTATCTATCTGTTCTTTTGCTTTCTTACAAGAAAGGATTGTGGGGTTCCAGAGGTACAAATTAGCACATCTTGTTGAGACTGTGTTTAAAAATATTCATTGTCCATCTGCGTGGAGAGAAAAATCCATTTCTGTTAACATGGTTGTTTTCCTTCTGACACTTGCTGTTTGCAGTACCCAACTTGGAACAACTAGTGTTGGGAGAAGGGAAGAGCTTTATAGCAAGTGGACCAGTGCCTAACTTCACATGGGGCTGGTAAGAGTCAGTACTAGAGAGTGAAAGGGAAGTTTTGGGTGCAGGAAGGTGGCAGAGGAAAGGGAAGTATTTGTAATGTTCCCCCCTCCCACCCCCAAATGCCACTGGAGACAAAGCCTACAATGGTATGGTGCCACGCTTGGGGTGCAGTATCTAACAGGGCTCTGTTAAGTGCGTGCTCGCTCATATCTTACCGGCCAAAGAGGGACTACAAAGGGAGGTTTTGCAGAGAACAAGCGCTGCATTGAGCACAGGTTGGCATCTGCTTGTCTTACAGAGCTCCTTAAAGGCCTGACGGCAAGAGTGCCAGCCTTTCCCCACAGCCACTGACTTTGACTCCATCATGACTGGACACTGTATCTGTGATCCTCTTTTACTCTCCCTGACAATGGCAGACAACAGAAAGCAGCAGAGATGAGAAGAAATCTGGCTGTCTCTCACCTGAGGGCAGCTTTGGTCATCAGGCCAAATCCAAGCAAATGGCCACCATGGAGTGCTGGTGCATCTCTTTGTGAGCAGAAAGACTGAGGGGGTAGCAGCTAGACAGAACAATGAGCAGCTCTACGCCGTCCCTCTGCCACCCCCTGCAAGGCACCCCCTCCAAGAGCCACTCAGCCCATTTTAAATGTGCTGCCTGTCAACTTCATTTCAACTGCAAGGCACTCACCGTGTGTCCCACAACTCCCTCAAACACCTGGGATTTGACTTCCTAACTGTGTCTGTATGCTGGGTTAGGCTTGCTGCTACGGCAAGGGAGAAATGCAAAGCAGCCGTGGCTACAGCGACACTGGAGAGAAACAGCAGGCAGCAAATCATGCTTGGCTGTGCAGCCCATGTGTGCTTGGCCTGCGTTTTGCGCTGGGCTCTGTCACAGCCTCAAAAGGCAATGGTGTCCCTACGTAACTCTGGCCTGTTGTGTCAGACTGTCTCTTGGGACAGACAGTGGTCGGTGAGGAAGGGGGATGCTGTCTGTGTGAGGTCGGCAGCAAGATCTGACCGTTTGAGTGGAGCTGAGGGACATCTCCATTAACACACACAGATACAGGTGATATTCCAGGACCTCTCTGCGTGGCGACTGCGGGACAATTAGGGAATGCAAAACCTTTAGCTTCAGGAAGAGTTAAAAATTGTTCTGTAACATTTTTCTTGGCTATTTATGACTTTGTGTGGTATCACTGTAGTTGGGACTGGCACGCTGCAGCCTTAGGTCTGCGTATCTTCCTTCAGTAATAACCAGAGAGGAGGTGACAGTGCCTACCGTGTCAGTCTTAGGGCTACCTGCAATTTTCATCTTCGTTTCATAGCCTGGGGTTGATCAAAAAGGAAGCCTGAAGGAAGCTTACAGACCCAAGCCACCAAATGTGAGGACCTTTCAGTGCAGGCTGGCTTGCATGCAAGTGTTAGTTTGCCCGGGTGCTGGTTGAACAGACCATAATCATCTCCCTCACTGTGAGCCCAGCGAGTCTGGGCTTGCTCTGGGCAGGCTCTAGCAGGAGCAGTGTTCCCCTCTGGAGACGTTGGCACAAGGTGTGAATGTCCCTTTCTCCCTTCCCTTTGCAGACCTATTTTCATGATGCTCGGGTGCCACAAACAGGACAGTTGGGAGACAGGAGCTGGAGCAGAGGGCTGGAAAGGCTGTTAAAGGCACCTCGAGCGGCTGTTCCCTTTCCGTAAGTACATCCATCTCCAGAATAGCTGGGATGAGCTTGCCAGCTCCTGTCACCTTCCTCTGCTTTCTCCTGTCCAGAGCATGAGAAAAAAATGGAAATACCCCAAAAGAATGTGTATGGGCTGGCTTTGGTTCGTCAGGTAATATAATAAATTCCCTGAAGCTCACTGTTAGGAGTGCTGGACAACTGCACCCTGGCTAGAGACAATTTCCATACAGGAAAAAGCCATAGAGCCACAGAGCAGTAGAGAACTGTCTGAGCTCCTCACCACCTTTGATGATCCTAAAAAGGCTTGGCCAGGTTCACTGAGAAACACATCAGGGCATGTTTGGCAGGCCAAGGCGCTGAGGGATACTAACCTGGGCAGCCAAGGCTTTTTGCTTTTGTGTTGGCTATGTGGGAAGTCCTAGCACCTCTGACTAGGTGCTAATGGGACACTGAAGGTGTTTGTGGCAATGTCAGTGCTGGCTTGCCAAGCATTTTGAAGCATGAGTCACCTCTTTCTGAATCATGAGACTGGCCTACAAGTTATTAATATTTATTTTCTGACTGAAAATAGGAATGGCCTGCCTTTACTTCCAAACCTTTGAATCTGTAGGATTAATTTCAATGGTGCTTACAGAATTTTCTCTGCACTCACGAAATCTTTGTTTTGTTGTCTCTGTGTTGCTTTCTCTGCTTTACAATTAAAATAAAACTGAGGAGTTTTCTCTTCTCATCACACAGATCCAAATCCTGAAGGACTCATCAGCTGTTAGGAGATTTACTGTAAAACCACAAGGATTTGCAGTGGTCATTGAGCAGCCATATGCTCAGCTCAGTGCAGTGCCCTTTTGCACTTCTGACCAAGCTGCCTATCTGTCCACTTTAAAGTTCTCCCTGCTGGCAAGAGTTTACATTAGCTCAGCTACAGTGAGGACATCTGATTTATTCCCTATTTGCCCTTTTCAGTATTCACAAATAAAATTTTTCCAGCATGGTAGATGCAGTTGCTAGTGGTGTCTAAAACACTCATTACTGAGGATGCAATAAGCCAAGATGGAAGCAGATCTCCAATCAACCCCGTGAACTGCTATATGCTGGAAAAGCATCTTGGAGATTCATTCTGCTAACAAAACCTCTGGCTTTTCTTCACCTTTTCCTTTGCTTAAATGGGGAGGACAGAAGAGCTGCTTAGCTGTTCACCTGAAAACACTTAGAACCTAAAACCTCCGTGCTCTGTATCGGCAGTAAGAGCAAAAAGCTGTCATACATCCTCTTCATCTTCTCGTTGGAGGCGGCAGAATTGTGTCTCTGTGGTTTGGTAAGGCTGAGTGTGTAAGGGCTAAAGCACAGCAGTCAGTGGGTCATCCATCCTATTTTTAGTCATGCACTCTGTACCTGAAGCACCCTTGCTTGGCTGCTGGTGGTGAGTAAAACCCGGAAAGCCAGTAATCTTTCTCAGGTCATGCTCTCATGGGTGATGGATGGGGTGAAGGGCACTTTGCAGGCTCCTGCTGTTGCCCAAAAGCTTGTAAAGCCTCCAGAAGGAAAAGCGGGGCTTGGGGGAGGCTTTGCAGGAAGCTCAAAGCTCTGGCAGATCGTTTATTTCTGCTTAATTGCCAAGGATGTGAAGCAATTGTTGACGAGGCTCTGCAAGTGCGAGAGAAGGGAAGTGCCCTTTCCCACCTTCTCAACCTGCTCGTGGTTGCATAAGCCTCAAAACGCAGAGCCTGAGGTTGCTATGCCAACTTGCATAGTTCCTCCCATCCACCTCCCCATCTGAACAATGCCGTGGGCCTGAAGGAGCAATCGACCGGCAGCAAAGGCTCTGCTCCATCAGTGGAGCCGACTGAACGACTCTGAGAGCTGTGTGTGCCCATGGCCCTTGTGCCACCGATGAGAGACTGCACCAGAGCAACTGGTTTGCAGCACCTCTGCTTCCATGTCCCGAGTGCTTTACCTTTGCTGCTGAATTTGGTTTCAAGTCCTCATTGGCAGCACAGAGTCTGTGCTGTTACCCATCAAAGGAATCACAAGTTCAGCATGAGTCGGTGTGCCTGCTTCCCCTTCTGTAGCATTAAAATAGAGTAAAGTGCCTTTCAAAGGCACTGGGAAGGAGGAATTGATATTTCCAGGGGCTTACATAAACTGCCCTCAAGTGCAAAAGTGGATAAACTTTAACTCCTTAGGCTCTTCTCCTACCCCTCCCTTAAGAAGGACACTATATGGACCTAGGTTGTACGGTAAAAAGGTCAAATCCCTAAGAGAGAACAAAAAAGCAGTGTGACTTAGGTCTATACCGCGTGGAAGAGGCTGGCAGATGAAGCAGCTTCCTGCTTTTGCATTTTATCTTAATTAGCAGTGATTTCCAGCACAAATTCTTATGGTTAGCCCCTTTTCCATCTTTGTTTGACCTCCCACATAAACCAAAAACCCTTTTCTCTACACTCCAGCAATAAACCCTGACGAGTTAGTTTGCCAGTAATTAAATTTGTCCCTTCTGTTCGTTTCACAGATGCAGTTGCCCTCTGATTCGAAGCAAAGTGCAGGTCAGTGCCAATGGGAGCCTTTAATAATCTGGTAGTTTGATTGGGCGCTGAAGATGGAAAGTTTTCCTGTTAATTGGACTGTTGTGTAATTATCTAAGAGGAACAAGCTCCTCTGGACAGAAGAAGGCTGGGAGTGTGCAGAGTGATGGAAAAGGTAATGGGTAAATTTATACTCCTGTACACATCCTCTAAGCCTTCAGCCAGAACAAACACATAGAAGATGCCTTCAATCTTATTTCCTTTGACTCAGCAGCTCGCTTTGTCATTTACACCAGAGTAAAAGGCACTTTGATAGGCTTTCATGTCAGAATGATCGCTCTTTCCATTGCTGCAACTGAGGTGCCAGGGCAGCACAGCCTGCAGCCTGAGCAGAGGACATGGGCTTGCAGCAAGGAAAGGCTGGTGCTGCCCTCCTGCTTCTGCTGGGCAGGACTCCAGGGGGATTGCTCCAGCCTGGAAATCTGGCCCCGGAGGAGGCAGGCAACAACACTGCTGGTTTCATACAAACAAGACATGATTGTAGCTATCGCTAAAAAACCCTGAATTTTCCTGATTACAGATCATCAGAGAGATTTGCAGGCAGAGGAACCTGTAGGTTCCTGTAGGACAAGTAGGTTCAGGAGAATTCTGCAATTTCACATTAACAAAAGGGGTCCATTCAAATTTGCCCCCTGTCAGTAAATATGTGCAAATACAGAATCTTTAATCAGTGTCCTGATTTTTTAGTTAAAAAATAAGATGCTAGTCATTTCCACTGCAGAGAAAAACCTGACCCTGGAGCACCCTGAGGGTGTCTTTCCTCTTATCTAGTTGGTTTTAATCTTGCAGTTTTTAAGCCTGTTTTGTGATTTTGAGGACCTGACATATATTTGTGGAGAGATTGTAGCAGGCAACACCGCCTTTTAAAAACTGGGCCAAAGCAGTTCTGTGCTCTGGTTCCTTTCAAGGATGCAGATGAGGTTATTGACATGTCCATTAACTGTACTTCCCAGGAAGGTTTTTGGTGCTCTGTAATGAGTTTGTTATACACACATATCTGTGTGCTGTGTCACCTCCTGGCCAAACAGATGATGCAGGGGACTGGGGACTGTTTCCAGTCGTGCAGCCTGAAGGCTATTATTTGTGTGGCCCTTTGCAGACAGATAAAACTCACTCTGCTCATGCTCTGAACTAGCCAAAAGCTATATAATCTCTCACCAGGACCAATTAACTCACGCTCAGCAGCTGGCTCATTAGTAATGGCTGCTCAGTTTTCAGTTAATTTGGAGTGTGGGCAGGGGGAGCTTAAGTCTGGAGATGCTTACTACAAGTAACCTGTGAGTAACTGTTTAAAACCTGTATGAACATTCAGTTTTTCCATCTGCAAACTGCTAAAATGTTTATGTCCCTGCTGCATAGGAGAGACTGAGCCTCACTTCCTAGATATTTGCAGAATGTCTGGAGATAGTAGCAAAAAAGTTACACTAAGAGTATGTAGTATTATCATTATTTTAATTATTTTTATAATGGATTTTACTTTGGTTCTTGAGTACATGATTGCAGTCCTCTGAGAGGCGGAAACAGAACAAGAACAGAAAAGAAATATAAAAGAACAACCTGTCATTATCACATGTTCTTCCCTCTGAGTGATTCCCATTCACTGGCTTCCTTTCATGAAAAATAAAGGTGTATAATATCTCTCAAATCAAAGGGATGAGGCATTTTTCAAACCCTAACACATTCTTATTTTCTTGATAAAGGAACTGTAAATGCCCAGGTTCTAATATGGAACTGATCCTTTAGATAGAGGAGGGCACAGAAACAATTAACCTTTTGTGAAGACACAGATCTCTAATTCACATGTTCTTGTTAATAACTGCAGTGAAACCAAGCCCCGGATAAAACCTGTGCAGAATCATGCAGATGTAGAGCCAGAGCCACCACAGGGCTTCAGGGTGGTCACCCAAGAAGATCACTTACTATTAGACAGCTTTAGTGCTCAGGCTCTGGCTCCAGGAAGACAACCAAGGGAATTGTCTGAGAGATCAGCTTGTTATCATGCAGTCCACCTATATGGCTTCAGAGAGAAGCACTGGATTTAGGGAAGCTTGGCAGCCAGGCATAAAAAGACACTGGTGTGAGCAGAGCTGTGCTAGAAGGATGTACCAGTAAAGACTGAGAGGTTTCACAGGTGAGTTAACCCTGTTTTCTGGAGGCACGGGTATAGATTGAAGGTGTTGGTGGAGTATGAAGGAATGTGAGAAACCAGATCCTTAGAGGAACAATTTTCTGCCCTCGACAGCTCACTAGGCAAGAAGAGCTTCTGACTGGAAATGTTTATATGGAACCAGCTGATACCAAATATAGTGGCCAAACCCAGATTTGCAATTACCACTTCTTAATGGAGACCCAAATAGAATAGCTGGCAGCACCATATGGGATGCAGAGGGCTATGGCTTGTCGGTCTCTCTTTCATGCATTTTTCATGCACCTCTTCTTGTTCCATTTGTTTTGTCTTTGTTTTTAGCTGCATCTAATGAGGCTTAATTGTGCTTTGGATTAGCTGTTTTTCTGTGAAATCTTACAGGGCTCTCATCCCTAGTCCTTTTCATCTTCTCCCAAGCCTTCCTTCCCCTCTGCTCACCTTAGTTGTCCATATTCCAACTGCAGGTAAAAATGTATAAGAGATGATCATCAGCCTTGGTAGTGAGTCAGAATGGATGGTAAAAGAGGACAAGTAAGTACATATCTTGGGGATCCAAGCAACATCACTGGGGACACAGCTGTAGAAATGGCCCAAAAGGGGCCAATTTTCCTCTCTGTCTTTTGGAAGATGTCAGCTAGGGGAGAGATTTAGGGGCCTTCTTGAATGAACCCCTTCCTACCAGCATCATTCAGCAGGAGAGACGCGTTGGCTCCCTCACAGGTGTGCAGTTATCTGTGTGGACACAGGGCCTGGGAGCAGCTAGGAAATGGGATGCTACACAGAAACTGGGAGCTGTGAGGTTTACCTACAGCCACTCCTTCCTGAAGCACTCTGTAGTCACTGTCAGGTGAGTGCATGGTTTGCCCTTCCACTCCAGCAGAATCATAAGCTACACAATAAGCTTACTACATAAGCTAAGATGGATGTGCTGGGGATTGCTTTTACTCCATTAGAGCCTGAGAAACCATAAACCACCCTACCTTGATATTCACTGAGGGCAAGGAAATTAATTGTACACTTCAGCTGGTTTTTTTTCCCCCGTGTTCTATCCTGAAGGTTTTCTCAACAAGGGGAGGGAAGTTAAGCTTTAATTTTGCCTTTGAGTAGTTTTTCCAAGATGAGAAGTGTTTTAAAAAGTTCAACAGTGAAATAAAAATGAAAGGATGCATGCATGTCTGGTAAGGAAATCTGGACATGCTGGGCCAGTGGCAAATGGAAAGGAGGGGGACTAGAAATGCAGTCTTTTCTCAAAAATATTTAATTAATATGTAATAAAAAACTGATTCACAAGAAATGCAGCAAAGAAGAGGTGGCTTGAATTCATTTTTCACAGCAATGTTTTTCCATTTTGCAGGGATCTCAGTAAATATTGTTAATATATTTTACACCCTAGGACGCTGAGAAATTACAGCCATGCACAAATTCTGTGACAGGACCAAGAATATAAGTCAAACCACCAATTTCTAAATTATATGATTTCTCCAGCTGCATTCTCTCAAGTATTACTGTTCTCACTCATAACTGATGATCATTAATTATTTTCCCAGTCACTGTAACCCCTGGAGAGCCCTTCACCGAGTATAAATGCTGGGGGCAGAGCTACAGGTAATTCAGAGGCAGTAACAGATCAGCTGCTCATCTATTTGCTGTTCAGAATATAACGTGGTACCTGCAGTTTACTGGCTTCTGAACACTAACTTTTCAGCACTGCTGGAAGGGAGGAGCACCAAGCAGGAGGGATGAATGTGGGAGGGAAAGAGAGAAGGAAGGTGAGGGGGTGGAAAAATGAGTCTGCTTTACTGAATAATGAGGAGAGTGAAAAGGAATGGCAAAAGAGAGAGAAAAACTGGTTTAAATATTTAATCTCAGTTGCATTTGCTTTTGAAGAGGAGACAAAAGGCTTGGAACATCTTTTGTCTTGAACTAATTCTGACCAGAGATGAACGGCATGTGATTGTCACTTCTGTCATTTGCCTTAAGGTGGAGAGAAACCGATTGGTCCTGCCCAGCACATCAGTCTCTGTCTCCAGCTGAAGCCGGTGCCTGAAGCTGTAGAAGGTATTAAATTACTCATGACAGTGAAACTTGGCTTCATGAGCCCACATTGCCCTGCATCCTGGTGCCAGCGTGGTCAGCACGTGTGCTGCCCGAGAGCTGCACCTTTCTTTGGAGAAGGAAACTCCTTGGAGAGGTTTGAGGGGCAGATGTGCCTCCTCATATAGCAAGCCACTTCATTTAGGTCTTCACCATTTGAAACCAGGTGGTTAGTGCAACACATATCAGCTGTAATTTCCTCTTGTCTCTCCCATTCCTCTGTACATCTTTCTACCCGGCCTCTTTCTCCCACACTCTTTCTCTTTCACTTCCATTAACTCGCTCTCTGCAGTCCTCCACTCTGTGCACCCATGGTCTAGGCAGGCCCAAAAGCCACACAGCTGCCTTGTCTACCAGTCACAGCTGCACAATTTGCAGCACCTTCCACAGCTGAGGCAGCCTCATAGATGAGCTGGCAGGACCTGCATGCCAGCATCAGAGACAACAGCTACATGTGCCAATGGCCATTGCATCAACAAACCACAGAATCACAGAATGATTTCTTTCGGAAGGGAACTTAAAGACCATTTAGTTCCAACCTCCCTGCTATGGGCAGGGACACCTTCCACTAGACCACGTTGCTCAAAGCTCCAGCCAATCTGGCCTTGAACACTTCCAGGGATGGGGCATCCACAACTTCTTTGGAAAACCTGTTTCAGTGCCTCGCTACTCTCATAGTAAGTATTTTTTTCCTTAAATCTAATACAAATTTCTTCTTTTCAAGTTTGAAATCATTACCAGTTGTCCTATCCCCTCTCCTTTTTTGTAGGCTCTACTTTGGTACTGGAAGGTGCTATAAGGAATCCCTTCTCTTCTCCAGGAAAGGAGAGACAGGATATCTTCATAGAAGAGGTGCTCCGTCCCTCTCATCATCTTTATGGCCCTCTAGGCCCACTCCAACAGGTCCATGTCCCTAGCATGTTGAGGGCCCCAGAGCTGGATGCAGCACTTCTGGTGGGGTCTCATGAGAGTCGAGTAGAGGGGCAGAAACCCCGCTTGTCTTCCAGTAGACCACGTTTCTTTCGATGCAGCCCAGGATACAGAGCTGCAAGTGCACATTTCTGGGTCACGTCCAGCTTCTTGCCCACCAACAAGACCCCAGACCTTCACCCCAGGGCTGCTCTCAATTCATTCCGTGCCCTGCCTGTATTTCTTCTTGGAACCGCCCCATGTTGCAAGACCATGGACTTGGCCCTATTGAACTTCATGAGGCTCACACAGGCTCACCTCTCAAGCTGTCAAGGTCCCTCCGGATGGCATCCCTTCCCTCCAGCCTGTCACCCAGCAAGGCAGGCAAGGCCCTTCATAGCAGTGGTGGTTCTCTGTAGCCACTGCTTGTCATCCTCCGAGACAGCCTTAGCCAGATAAAAACCTCATTTAGGCTTTCTTTATAGAATGGAGGAGTGGGAGGGAGAAATGCCTCTAGAGAATAATACTTTGCTAGCCTGGCTTTTAAATTAATAAATATCTGTAAGCTCTAAGAAAGCCTGACAGTCTCTGACTAACCAAAGGAAACTGCTGAGACTGGGAACTTCTTCTCTTGCTTTGGCAGAGACTTTGTCTCTCTGATTCACTTACTCCCTTTATAACCCTAAAAGCAAAGAGGTGCTGCTATCCCTACTCCTCAGATGAGGGCAGATGTAATGCGACTTCTCCACCAGAGCAACTCATGGGATGTCTTTGAAAAAGTAGGGATTTTTTGAGCTCTGGTCTCCTGAGCCCGGAGGGAAAGCAGGAAAGCCCAGCTTTTTGTCAACTCCTTAACTGGTGGCACACCAGAAGAAATTAAACAAAAAATACCAGCCCAAAAAGCTACAACGATGTCTTTCAAGCCTCTGAAGCCTCACAGTTAGCAATTATCTTTCAAAAGTTATCACTTCAAAAGTAATTTATTATTTAACTAGCTGTTCGATAAGAGATCAAATAAAGCTAAGGTGCCTAGTTAAGTATGTTCTTATTTTATTTTGTTATCATTTGAGGAACTTGATTGGTTACTTGAAATGCTGGAGAGAAGAGCTGAGTAGGAGTTTGGGCTGGGTGAAACCAGCTAGCCAAGAGTTTTGCATTTGGTTTACAAAAGAGCTTGAGTAGGCCGAAATTCCAGGCTGATGAGATGGTCTCCACTATGACTACACTTCTTTCTTGGTAGAGAACTCAGTACACTTGACATGTGAGCTATAGGGATGAAAGAGGAATTTATTTTCTGTAGCACTACCGGATTTCACTTTGCTGGGTTTTGTGGCCATTCCTCCTCCTACGGCAATGATACCAGGATGCTGGTCACTCTATACGGATCTAAGCTACACAAGAGTAGACAAGACACCAAAAATGGTCCAGGTTTGATCTGAACTAATGACTTAGGAATGGGAAGCATCATATCTTATGTTGAAAAGTATTCTGAGCCATGAAAGCACTCCCCCACCTTTTGCCAAAAGGCTTAGGAGCTGACAAAGGGGACCTGGTACCGTGGTCTAAAAAGAGTTCAGTTCTGCTCATGACCCAATACCAGTTCAGTACTGCTGCAACATTTCAACGGTGCTCTGCCAAGTCCTGCCCTTTCTTCCCAAATCTAAAGTTGTTTGCAGGATCTGCTGCTTCCCAGAGCTGATCGATGTTGTTTTGCCTTTGTGTTAGCCTGTGAGTCCCCAGATGCACATCCTGCTTAGAACGACCGTGACCCTGACTTCAGTGGGAGCTGCTTCCTCTCACAGACAGTTCCAGCTGGACTCACCCCACAGCCTGTGTTGTATCCTTTGAGGTCTGTGGGCACAGAGACACTCACAGGCGTGTCGGGCTGTGCCTGCAACAGCCATGGAACCCTCCTCAGTGGATGGCTGTGGCTGGCTGTGGATGGCTACTCTGCAGCACTAGGAGCGTGGGTAAAGGAGGGAAGCTTTATTGCAAGGGTGGCAACAGAAGCATCCCTGTGCTCTGAGGAAACGGAGGAGAGAAAGCGAAGCGTCTCAGAAATTCCTCAAAAGCTGCAGGAACTGGTGAGGGGAGGAGGTTTTGATATGATACATACATACTACATACTAGTTGATAGAATCTTTGTGTTCAACAAAGAGTAAATTTCTCAGGGGAAAAAAAAAAGAGGGGAAATTGTAGGAGACCTGAAACTGTGTTCACATTTGGAAGACTGTGCCTCCCTTCTATTTTCTTATTGTCAAAATATCCTGAAAATCTCAGTGTTTTTCTTCCTTTCCTGCCCCACCCCCAATTAGGAGTTTTAAGTGGGAAATGCTGAAGTATTTAATTTCAAATCTTTCAAATCAAGCTTTTTGACATCTTTTAAAATAAGCTCATAGATCTAAACTATTACTTCAGCTCAAGAAGGAGAAAAAATTCAAGTCAATAAGCAATGAAATAAACTACAAATGCAATGTTTCACTTGGGGTTGAACAAATGCCTTGAATTCACCCTATTTTTAGTCTGTTTCTCTCTTTTTCCTGACCTTCGGTTCCACATACTTTCAGTTTGTTTGACCTTTTTTTAACATTTCTATTACTCATCCCTAGTTTAGTTTTTCATTTATTTAAATATTAATGAAAGAATAACAGTTACACATTATTCTCATTTCTTAATCAAACCAACCAGCCATTCTAATGTAAATGTCTTGAGGCTGAGCAAACAGGGGAAAGCATTCCATACAGCAAAAGATTTACAGAAATTATGGACAGAAAGCCCCTACTTGGGGAATGAGTCAGTCTGCTGCTGTCTAGCAGAAAAAATCAGCACAGAAGTACAGAGCTTTTAGAAACAGCTTATGAATTTACAGCTTGCAAAGTAAATGAATTCTCTGTGTCTCTCATACACATACAGTAACTCATTCCCTGCACATGCATACATACAGGTCTCTGGTGGAAAGACGGGGAATGTGCAGTCTGCAATGCACATGAACTTTCTGTTTAGAGGAGAAAAGATTTTTCCAATAGGCACAAAATCCCACCCCCTCAGCACCCCTCCTTCCCCTGTGTCTGACACTGACTTCAAGGGAGGAGTTGAGCCAATTATCTGTGAGTCCTCCAGAAGGAAAATCTGCAATTTGCCAGTAGTTGTGAGAGAGAGAGGGAGAAAGGCAGGGAGGGAAGGAAAAAGACTTAACTGGCAAATATAAAGAAAAGCCCCTTCTGTCCTAGAGAGAGAATATTTTAAAGCAAATCTTAGACCAGAAGAAAAGAAGCTCGTGGGGAGGGATGTACCAGGCAAGATCTGGGGAAGCATAGGGTCACTGTAGACAACTTCCATGCCCACCCTGATCTTTCTGCAGAGGATCTGAGGCAGCACAGAGGCAGGGTGGGCCAGCTGGATGCACCCACTACCCCACACGAGTAGGTACTGCTCCTGAAATTCTTTCCCCACGGCAGAGCCTACAAAGTACAACTTGCAAGAAAAGGCAGTGGGAGCAAGAAAGACTGCCTCTCCTTTTCTTGAACTGAGCCTGTGAGGAAAAGAGCTCATCTGCCGAAAGGGAAAAACTGTGACCAGTTCTGAGACTCTTCTTTAGCTTATGTCGGTTGCCTGATCCAGTACTTACATCCATGGGGGAACGCCCTCTGGAGCCCTGCGGTCCTTCCCAATCCTGCTGAGTTCTTGGGAAATACTGGAGAAGAACTGAGCCCAGAACAAGCAACGTGGGATCCACAGAACAACAGCCTTTTACAACAGCAGCCACCTCTGATTAAAATTATCAGCTTCATCAGACTGCACCGAGACCCAGGACTGCTCCTCCAGGGAAAGAGAGGTAAGAAATCAGCACAGAGTTTGGGGTGAAAGTAGGAAACAAACATCCCACAGGAGTGATTTTGGTGTGCATGAAAATTAGAGGGATGCTAGTAGTGATTAAGAAGTGACAGGTCTGTTATGCATGATACAGTTTGTGTCTGCCTATGTCCTTTTTAGCTGGGTGCAGTGATTAACACTGGGGTGGCAAACAGAGACACAACCAGCAGCTGAAGACAGAGGAGTGCAAGGGAGGTAGTTCAGAAGTCTGTTCATGAATGGGGAGTGGTAGGGAGAGCATACACCCTGATGGGAGGATGGAAAACTAAAGTGCAATAGCTTGGGCAGGTTGAAAAAAGAGTATCTTCCTTAGATACCTTCCTATGGATGCTCAGGATCAAATTTGTCAGTACCTCACCGGAATTCAGACAAGCGCTCTCCAGAGCATACAAAAGCATGTTCATTGTCATTCACTCCGATGCTTGCCTATAAAAAGAGCAGTGGTGGTTTGCAGGTAGAGGATAACACAGGGAGTCAGGAGAAATGTTGATTTTGGACCACGGTTTCAGCTCTTTCTGGGCATATGAGCCTTTCCCTTCATTTAGTGGAGATAACATTAATTGCTTGTATTTCTATGACATTTTGAAATCCCTGCACTGTACCAATATAAAATACTAATATAAAGTTTCTAGCATCAAGCCAGTATAAAGCAGAAGGTACCACTGGGAATTAATCTATGTTTAAGCATTTAATAAACTGGAAGGAAAAGATGTAGATTAAAGCCAGCTGGAGGTTATTTGTCTCCTCATTCTCTTCTGATTGATTTTGCTTTACTTAGTACATGAACATGTGGCCTCTCTCTGTTTCCTTTCTTCTGTCTTTAATCTTTTTCACTGTATGAGCCCCTGTGCTCCCCCCCTGCCACTCCTGGGTGTCAAGGCTGAAGTTTCATTCCCTGTGTGAGGAGGAAAGAAGGTAGACTGTGTTGAACTAGAGAAAAACTGAACTGAGGGGGTAAAAAGAGAAGGCACAGAACACAAATATAAGCTCCCAGTTCAACGGCACACTCTGAGTCAGGTTTGCAGCAGAGGTGATGAGTAGCAACTCCATGAATCGAAGCGCTGAAAAGCATATTTTGACTTTGAGTGAAGTAAAATGCAGTTAAGAAAGCACAGGAGTCCTCCTGACTGAATGCTCTGACAGGTGGAATGAGGACAGGTGTAAAGTGATCAGGTCCCTCAGCCCGCATGTTCTGTACAAGACATAAAAGGCTGCCCTCACTCCCAGATGCTTTTGCACAGAGTTGTATGAAATTGCTCTCTAGCAGGTGTAAACCACACAGTCCACTTGCCCTTATGCAGCTCCACTGGTCCATCACGGTCTGAAGAGCTGCCTCACCTCTAGAGATGGGTCATGGATGGTAAAGTAGTTTGTAGTTTTTACAACTAATCTATTTCCCTGCTCTTCTCTGCCAAATAAATAAGCCTGAGAGGGTGAAAGGAAGCAATTTTTTGTCTGCTCATGGATGCAAAACAGTATTGGACCGGCTATGTAGGATAGTGTACATGGCAGTGTTTCAGAGACTGAATATGGTGTTTCTGCACTACTGGAGATAGGTCCTGTGGTAAACAAAACACAGAATCCAGTTCAAATACCAGCTGTGCTCCTCGCTTTCATTCCTGCCACAGTAATCCCAACAGTACCATAATTCTGCATGTGTGTGTTCACCCAAAGTTGTGTTCTGACATTAGTCTGGCTCTAATATTAGGCTGTCCTGACCTCTGAGTGTAATTCAGAGTGTCAGCTACTCTGAGGAGAGCATTGAATTTTCTTTTGTGCTTTCGGTAGGGCTGAATATGCCATTGTTGTGCCACAAATTATAGCAATAATAATAAATAGTCATGTTTTGCTGTTTCCTTGGTCTATAGCACAGAGCTTGTAATGATGCTGGATCAGAATTCCAGAGACTTCTTTATCTAGCAGTGATTATATCTTCACTGCTGCTTTGGTGCTTAGCACATGTTAAACAAAGGAAAATATTTTAAGCTCTTCACTGAGATAATTGTCAGCTACATAAAAGCTTGGGAGATAAAATTCACTCAAGGGAAAGATAGGAATCCAGATCTGGACCAAGAAATGATCTTTCAGTGTACATAAAGTACTTGCTTTGAAATATTAAATAAACAATACCTAAGTTAAATAAATGGCACAGTGGGAACTTGATTATTCTTTAAGAAGAACCAAGTAACCAAAATAAACTCTGTCCAAAATGTGCCTCCTTTGCTGTAACAGTCAGCTTTCCCCACACAGGGGTTGTATTTTTCTTTCAGCACACAATTCATTTGAACTGGTACATGAAAAATGTCTGAGCAGCACTTTTTCTTTCCTACCAAAGTTTCCTGCATCTAGGTGCTATGACAAAATGCAGTCTCCAGGGTCTGTAGACTCATTTTAGATGTCAGGGGTTGGAAATCTTGTCTAATAGCTATTTAAGATGGCTGTCCTTCATCTTTTCTCCTGCTTGTACTTAGCACCCGTGCTTAGCAAAACCAGTGGCACCCACAACATCTGTACGCATGTATATGGAGCTCCTAAAAAATCTGTGCTTCTGCAGTTCCACCCACTGACAGCCATCCTGCTGCAACAATGAGAATTTGCTTATAGGGAGTTCCCACACTATCAGTCTAAACAGCAAAATTAAAATCTGGTTTCGTAAAGGTCACTGGAGGCACAGATCTTCAAATTTATCACCAGCCAGTGCTATTTTGCGGCTCACACTCTCTGCATCAGCAATGAATATTGCACAGGACCAGCTATTTAAAGTTACTGAGTTACTGAGTTTATATTTGTGTTTTGTGCTTTCTCTTCTTATCCCCTCAGTCCAGTTTTTCTCTAGTTCAACACAGTCTGCCTTCTTTCCTCCTCAGACGTCTAGCTTGCAGTGATGTTAAGCATGGTTCTTGTTTCTGTCTGACTTTTGGCTGATCTCAGAAAATGAGTATTATGTGCAGCTCCTATTTAGGCAACCAAATGAAGAGATCTAGGTTCTAATGGCAGCTGCAGTGGCTGTAATGTACTGGGGAATCTGACCTCTGTGTTTATGAATCTAAATGAGAACCAAGTTCTACTGAAAAATCTGGTAATGTGTAAGTGACGCAGATGGTGGGAAGGAACCTGGTGTCTCAGTTGAAGTGCAGCTGATAAATTCAGCCCTTAATATTTAAATGTAACAGCACATTACAATTCAAAAGCATGGTATTTTCAGCGTTAATGCCTTCATTTTTATATTTCTTTAAAAGAAAAGAAAGAAAACAAAAACAACACCAATAAAACCAAACCAAACCAAACAAAAAAAAACCCACTCCCTGGAAATGAGACTGAAAAAGTTTAAGCATTTCCAGTGAAAAGATTTCTGTATGGACCATTGATTACTCTGATCTGCTATGCAGGACTATGCTCCAGAGTGCTCTTTGGCAATCTTCTGGTGGGGAGCTGCCTTATTTTATCCTCCATTTGGTTTCTGATCTTTCCTCCAACTCTGCTATTTCCTCTTTCAGGCCCAAGCAATGATGAAGACTATGTCTGGTGGAAACTGCAACCTGAATGTGCCGGCCAAGAACTCGTACCGCATGGTAGTTCTAGGAGCCTCCAGGGTGGGCAAAAGCTCCATCGTCTCGCGCTTCCTCAACGGCCGCTTTGACGATCAGTACACTCCCACCATCGAGGATTTTCATCGCAAGGTGTACAACATTCGGGGAGACATGTACCAGCTGGACATCCTGGACACCTCTGGGAATCACCCTTTCCCTGCCATGAGGAGGCTTTCCATACTAACAGGTGAGAAAGTCGGGGGGAAGGTCATAAGGATAGACATTAGCTTGAAAAGTGTAGCCTGGAGATGACTGTTTTTTAGGAGATAGCTAAAGGCACTGCTTGATTTGCTGCAAGATGCATTTCTATAGAGAGATATTTCCTGGCTGGCACATTCCCAGCACTATAAGGAATGCATTAGCCACAGTGGAGAAGTCCAGTGGGTGAAGGTCTGAAATTGAGATTTCCCCTTATCCATCTACCTTCCCTTCCTGCTTCGTATTTTATTGATGTCACAAATAAGTGGGTGAATGAAATTCTGTGGGTATAAAGAGCAGTAAAGGGCAAATTAAGCGTGTTGTTATAAGACACATACACTGAAAAACAAATATAAAATGCACAGAAAGGGAATTCTAACCAATAAAGTCCCAAGGATTTTTTTATTCCTAAAATTTCCAGCCTGATTTCCTTGATTTAACATTCCAGTAGAAGCATCGCTCTACTTTTACCCTTTCTCCTTAGTTTGCGGCTAATCAAATGTGTTTAAAGGGAAAATGGTGGGATCATTTTGCATCTTCTCACTGTCAAGCTGTTCCTGTTGTGAGCTAAAATATATTCTTTAATTATAAAAGTGACAGTAGATATATATTCAGCCACGGCTCACAACAAACCTTCTTTCTGGATTCGCTATCTACCTTTCTAACTGGCCAGTGAAACATGACATTCACATCTGACAAGGCTACAATCCATATTCAGTGAGGTCCTAGAACCAGTTTCTGGGATGCAAATGTGAACTTTAGTCCCTGAAAGCTCTCTTAGCATGTTCCACACGAATGTCATTCAACGGGCAATGGTTTGCCTTATTTTCTACTTGCAAAAGGAATTGTAAGTCAGGAAATGTCAAAAGGAAATGCCAGGGGATGTGTGTCATTTATGTATTAGGTTTTTTCATGGTCTGCTTCTCTTGAGCAAATGCAATGACAGCAGAGCACACTGAGAAACCTCTCATTCCTGACTTGGGTGGTCAGGACTGATTAACTGCAAACCTTCAGTTCAGGTGTTACTGATGTATTGTGTAATCAAAGGGCTAAAGCTGAGTGGCTACCAGCTCTCCGCTCTTTCTGGTGTCAGAACAGGATGTGTTTTACACAGAGATACAAATGGAAGGAAGTAAAAAGGAGAGCAATGCAGCAGAGCTGAGATAGCAACATGTTTATGAAAGAGATAAAAACAGGCAATAACTTGCGAGTCCAGTGCAAACTAGGAATGCAGCTGGATATGACTGAAGTAACATCATGGCCAAAAGTCTTTTCCATGGCACTATAGAAAGGTGTGGGGAGTTGAATCAGAACTAAAGAACAGCTGAGTGAATAAGTGCCAAAGGACCAAACAAAAAATATGGGGAGGAGATGGAAATAAAAGAATTGTTCTTTTAAACTTCATTCCTCTGAAACTGGCTGTGACCAACAAGCCTTTACAATATCTTTTTTTTTAATTGCAGGGGATGTTTTCATCCTGGTGTTCAGCCTGGACAACAGAGAATCCTTTGATGAGGTCAAGCGACTCCAGAAACAGATCCTTGAGGTCAAATCCTGCCTGAAGAACAAGACCAAGGAATCAGCTGACCTCCCCATGGTGATCTGTGGCAACAAAAATGACCACAGTGAAATCTTCCGCAAGGTACGCACTGATGAAGGTGAGGATCTTGTCTCCAGTGATGAAAACTGTGCTTACTTCGAAGTGTCAGCCAAGAAGAACACCAATGTGGATGAGATGTTTTATGTCCTCTTCAGCATGGCCAAGCTACCTCATGAGATGAGCCCTTCCCTCCACAGGAAAATCTCCATCCAGTATGGTGACACTTTCCAACAGAAATCTTTCCGGATGCGCCGAGTCAAGGACATGGACGCCTATGGCATGATCTCTCCCTTCGCTCGCCGGCCAAGTGTCAACAGTGACCTGAAGTATATCAAATCGAAAGTTCTCAGGGAAGGTCAGTCCAGGGAGAGAGAGAAATGCACAATCCAGTGAAGGAGGCTTGCACTTCTGCCTGAAGACAACATCCACATGCAGTGCCTTAAAGAAAAAATGGTCTGTGGAAGCAAAGAACAGGCTCGTGGGGTTTATTGAGAAAACCCAACATGGAGAAAGGATAACTTCCTGTGGATTCCGCTGAGTCACAAATGTAAATAACATCATCCTCGAAGATGACTGGGAATAATCATATACCTGAGATACGAGTGCATTTTTTTGTTTTTGTAATGTAGTTAATTCCTCTTTTCGTTTGAAGAATACAGTCCTGAGAAGTAAAGACATTTCAACCCTATCGTTACAAAGAAAATAGATCAAAAATGCACAGAAGGCATTAACAGTTACCCAGCATTCAGCTCTTGCTAAGAGAGAGGAGGTTATCTGTGTGTATGTGTGTAACACTGTGTGCCCATGTGCACATGTGCATGCATGTGTGGAGCTCTCCTTTTAAAAAGTGGGACTTGCATTTCAAAGGGCAGCAGTCTTACCTGAGGATTCCCAGACTAGGACTGGACTCTATATGTGGATGCATGACTTTCATTCACTTCTGAGGACACCTGCATTAAGAACTTGATTTTATGTTGGTTGGGACAGTTACCATTTGACATTGACATAAATGTTGCTTTGTATTATAGATTTTATTTGGGATTTGTTTTTTTTTTTTATTGTCTGGGAGTGGGTTTTTAGCAAAATCAGATGGCAAGTGCATTTGATATTAAACAGTGTCTGCTTTCTACCAGTGAAAGGTGATCTTCATCTGTAACACTTTCTAATATGTACATTGATTGAAAATTAAATTGTTCTGCAAAAAGCCAATGCATTTGGCTGCTTTGCAAGCCTGGTGTGATGTTGTTTCTCAAAGTAGCCACACCAGTTCTGAGCACCATAAGACAAATGCCACCCTTTGCCTTGCTGGCCACTGGACTAATGACTCCTTTCTCTGCCTGTATCAGCTCTTAGCTGTGACCAGATTCATATGTAGAATCAGACCACTTCAGAGGCAGGATTGGATTCTTCTTCAGAATTAAGAATTGAATGGTTATAGGGCCAGCTCCTTTGTATTTCTTCTGCTAACATGCCTCTAGTCATTTTGTCCATGGTTTCCCTCATCGTCCAGTAAAGGTTGCCTTGATGGGACCGTTTGCACTGCAGAAGTCCTTCAGAACAGAAGCTTTGTCCTGGCTGTTCAAACAGGATTGAACTGACCGGTCAGATAAATCTGGGGCTGTCCATTCACTTCTTTCCTTTCTCAGCCCAGCACAGGCTTCCTCATCTTCAGCTCTTTCCCTGTTCTGCTTCTGGCTCTATTGTTCGATGAGCTCCTGTATGCCCTCAAAGGCCAATATATTCTCTCAAATGTGAGCTTGCCACTCTTGCTGACTGGAATGAGATGTGTGCAGACATATCTGTGGGCAAAGCGTGGCCTCAAGGCAGTACACAACAGCAGAATATACACGTTATATATACCTCAGAAAGACCTTCAGATATGTTGTCCCTCGCCCTCAAGTTCTGTGTTTGGCTACATCTGCCTCGCTGTGTTCTAGGCAGAGCTGTGAGCTAGTTTGTGCTATAATTTGACAGGAAATCAAGAATGATGATTGTCTGTAAAAATTAGCCTCTGGGACTCAAAATCCTGTATTCATTTATCAGCTCCACCCTTCATTGGTACTGTATTGGTAAAATACACTGTTCTTTTATTCCTGTTGCCAGGGCAGCACATTTCTGACCACGTCTCCCTCCCTATCTGTAAATATGTACATGGTTTATGATTAAACCTGATTTATTTATTAGCTGTGTCCTGGTTTTTTTGGTTTTCTTTTTTTACTTTCCCCAAGAATAATGAGGAAAGTCTTGTATTTACGTTGTGCAGGTGCATCTAGGTAAGTCAGTTCTGGGTTGAGAATCCTGATAAGATCTCCAGTAAATTCTGGAAGAGCCTTTTATGTCCTCCAGTTACCAGGGGCTATACATTTGGCTGTTTGGAACAGAACTGTGTCTATATTCATATCTATCTATCTATCATCTTTTTGACCATTAACTTATATATACAGTTATCTGCAGAGGCTGTTACTCTTCCCCATGCTGCCTCCAACATGAGAGAACAGCAACTCTGTCCTTTGTGCACAGAGCTGACGTGTTGATCCCTGGTGCAATTTAAAGTGGTCTCTTGCAGAGACATCACTGTTTATCTCAGCAATCTCTCCAGGTTACCATCTGCACCTCCCACTTCTATAAGTCCTGCTCCCTCTGAGCACATCCTCACCACTCCACAGACTCCCCACCCAAGTGTATGACTATGAATGTACCAGTGATCAGGCTCTGGGACTCGTGTGCCACAAGGACGTGGAGCGGGTTTGAAGATGAAGTGAGAAAAGCATGAGTAATGGATATTGGTGGGGTTAAGGGACTCTGGGAAGCTCAGTGAGAACTCCTTGCACTATAAACCATGCAATGCCTTACTGACCCTGCACCCACTTTCCCTGGCCTGCAAGATAAAGCTGAATTTTTAGAGAGCCTTCAAAATCAAGTCTCTGCCTTTGTCTTATAACATTGACCTTACCATTATTTTCCCCACTTCTCCACATCTCCACAAACACAGTTTTTCCATCTCCACAAAGACACCAGATTTCCACACCCTTCTGATGCCATGATGATTTTTTACCTTTTCTTTTATATACCTTTTATGTATTCTCAGCACTCTTAGCATACATACTTGTAATTCCTTAAGTCTGATAACATAGCCCTAATATTCTATTAAGCCAAAAAACCAAACATCCTAAAAACCTTGCAATTAAAAACCAAAAAACCCTACGCTATCTTAAGAAACCAAAGACCCTTCTAAAACACATCCTGTAATTAAAATTAAGCCCCATGCAAGAAAAAATATCTCAAGATAGAAAAATATCACGCTATTCATTCAAGCCTCTCATTAGAGCATCTTTATCAAATATGCTAATTTGTAAGGTCTATAAAATTGTACACACAATCTATCGTGTGTGTGCGTTTTAGTGCATTCCACCTTGACAAAATGTTGCACCATAATAATCCTTATTAAATACCGAGATAAAAACCCTTTATCCCTTAACCGTGTCTAGCTCTTGATTTTAAAACCAAAAAAAATGCATCACTTCCATGTTCTCCTATTCCTGCCTCTTCCACCATGGACACAAAGCCACCCAGCATGGAAAAACAACATTGCAGTGACAACAAAGGCACAAGTGCAGGGGAGGCTGAAGACTAAGGAGCAGGTGCTCACAGAGATATGCTGGATCCCATGGGAAGGCCAGTGAGCCCCAGCTGCACAGTCCAGCTTGGCCAGCCAGTGCTCAAGGTGAGAAGCATCTGAGAAACTGGCTGGGAATGAAGGTGAAGCAGCATTACAGTCACCCACAGAAACAAATGACAATAAGCAGATAATCTTATTAAAGTAATCCTAGTCTTCTCACTGCATTTTGTTACTGATGGTAATTGCTTTTGAAGTTAGATTTTCATGCTCCTGAGGCCTTTTTTTTTCTTTTATTGTATCATTACAGTCATTCTATTAATATCTATATATTATTTGTGCTCTAAAAGTGCTTACAGCCCCTAAACCAGACAATATGTGTATCAGTTGTTTATTCACAGTTAGAAGCCATTATGTTCTGTGGAAAGGGCTGGGACTGGGAAACAGAGAGCAAGGCTACCTTCCTGGGGATATAAGGTAAGGCAGGAAGAGAAAAGGGGAATTGTTTCTTCCCTGCTAACCACTGAATGCAGCTGGCTGTAGAACAGAACAGGGAAGAGCTTTATGGGAAACTCTTATTATGTGCGTTCAGAAACTGAGACTCTGAAAGGAGCAAAGAAGAGACCTACAGCCAGGTCTCAGAGGCACTGGCAAGAGAAAAAAGAGAAACCACCTGTCTTTTTTTTCCCTTTGAGATTCAAGGGATCTGTATGGAACTTACTCCAACCCAAGAAGTCATGAAAATACACAGAACTAAGGGCAGGTCTGGAGGAAGGAGTCTGTCTGGAAGAGATGCTGAGAGCACATGTACCCTTCTTTGATCTTACCTGGTGTAATTAAGTTGCTTTATTACAACAGCTACCTCATCCTACATATATAAACCCTAGCACTAGTGATACAAAGCCTTGTTTATGGTTTTGGTGTATTTACTTTCAGGACAACAAACAGGGACCCAGCTGAGGATCAGTCACAGCCCTGGAACAAGACAAGACTGAGATTTATTTTGTATATTGCTCAACACAGCAAGAAAGTCCTTGTCCTGAAGAAATTACAAGTCAACACATAGGAGCTACTACAAACACTGACAAAAATCTAATCAAGTCACAGGATTAGTACAAATCAGGAAGGAAACAGTGATCATGGTGAATTAAGTAAAAAACAAACTGAGGGTGGGAAGGACAGAACGAAGGCCTGTTTTGATATCCAAAGGATTAAATTAGGCTTCTGTGCTGAAGGATCCCCAGGAGAGCTGCTGCCACCAGGCCAGCCTGATGCTAGAGAGAGGCTTTCATGGTGCAGCCTCACAAAGAGCATTGTCTCCCTGAGACCCTGGGGTCCAATATGTCTGATTGTCTGAGAGGTCAAAGGCCTTTTACAAAGGCAAGTAGGAAATGGTGGGATAATTTTTAAAAGGGCAGCAGAAAAGAGCTTCAAAAGGGAGCTCACAAAGGTAGGGTGGCAACAGGAGGTTGTCCAGGTAAATAATCGAAAAGATAGGCTAGAATGTAAGCTATAAAATGTACTTTTCATCTTTATTTCATACTTCTCTGCACACAAGTCAAAAAGAAGACATTTTATTTAGCCTTTTTGTCCTTCCTCAAATGTTAGCTGCTGCTTACTGCGGTGTAGAACCCACCCTCCACCTCTCATTACACCTTTTGCTGCCTTAGATTTACTCTCCCTGATTATGGGCTGCTTTGCTAGCCCTGTCCCAGTGTCTTGGCTAGGGTAGAAGGTTACAAGAAGAGGTGTTTTTGAAGTAACTGATGATTATTTGATTTGATTTGCTTTGATTTGAAATCACTGTTACATTCAGGGGCTTTATTAGCATTATTGTTTCTGTAAAATTACATGGTGGCAGGCTCAGATTAAAGGATCTCCTTGAAAAAGTATGTAAAACATGATATAATGTACATTTTCCCCACTGGTTTCTATAGCAACAGCCTTTTCTCTGCACTCAGAAAGAGCAGAGAATTTGCAGGGGGGAGATGAGTAGCAGTGGCTCTGCCCTGCTCAGATCTTTCACTTCTGAGTCCTCACAGGAAATTTTCCTCCCTTCAGTTTCTGTTATGTGGAAAAATAAAGACCACCAGCCAGATCTGCTTCTCAGACTACTCTATATGTCTTGTAAAGCTGTGGGATGGATATTTACCACAGACAAGAAAGTTTTTTTCCATTATTTCCATTTCCATGATGTGATTGTAAACTGCGGCATTGCTCCTGGCACAGTGCCTGATACGGGGAATACACATGGCAAACTGTTATGAACCAACTGCTGCACTCAGATTTGGTTAGAGCTAACCATGAGCCTTGACCATCTCCACTCTTCCCTGTGTCTGGTACAGTCTGAGCCTGAGATTTCCCAGAGAAACATTTCCTTTTGCATCATGACAACATCAGCCAAAGACCTTTCCTTGCTTCTACCTTCACTGGTCATCCACAGCGAGCAGAACAACACTAAGTCCCAGGCATCATGTTCCTAGAAAGTTATTGACAGCTTGGAAGGAGACCAAGAACTAGCAAGAAAAACATTTTATGAGCCTAAGGGGATTGACTTGAGTAAGCCTTAAGAAAACCCTGAAAGGGATAATTCTGTACTATGCAGGCAAACAAACTCTGAGAGAGCCTGGCTGAAAACCCCTTGATGTGTTTGAGAGGTGGAGACGACAACTGAGACAGCTCCTTTTTTAGAGTTGAACAGGGGGATAGTTCAGTGGGAACAGGAGTATTAAGCAGTAGGCAAGACAGCAGGGCAGACTTTAGGGCAGTGGAATCAACTGGAAAATTTTCTAAGAAATGTCAGGAAAGTCCCATCAGGAAAACACTGGGAAAAACATTGAAACCTACATGGCCAGCAGGGGTAACCTGGTGTTGGCAGTGTGCTAGACTGACTGAGCCAGTAGCTTATCTTGATCCCACACACTTGTTTCTGTGATGGACCCTGAACCCAAGTCTGCTTCAAAGAAATTTCCTCAGACTATCTGTCCTCACTGCACACTCCCAGTCCCACAAGTGGAGGGTTGGTAGTTCACTGGTCCCCTCCCAGCAAACCACTAACAATAGAGACAAGACTTCTTACGTCAGACCCTGTTTTTCAGAGCATTTCCACAAAGATCCCTGGACTGTTTGGAGAAACAGCTCATTTGGTGAATAGTCCACAAACAGCTTTTTGTGCATTTGTTTATTATTCAGAAGTATTTGATGACTGATTGATGCAAATGGGTTCTGTGCTTTAACTGAGGTAGTTAACTAAGATTATCAGTTCAGATTAAACATGAAAACATGCATGAATGAGGTCATTGTGTTTCAGGACATCATGTATCAAAGTAAAATAACATAAAGGAAAAAAAATCCAACGTGAGTATGTGTCCTCACATTACTCTGACCTAGAGGCATTTCAGACGGACTGTATTTATTCGAGAGTGTCCTCTCACAAGCATTTGGCTTTCAGCAGTTAGTATAGAACATAATTCACACATAGAAGCACTCAATATTTTACACTTTTTCTTAACAATATGTCTTGAGTCCATATTTCGAGGTCAAAAAGAAGCAAAACAAAAAACCCCTACAGTTTCCACTGTTGTGGTGGATGAAGGGGTGGTGATGGATAATTGTAGCTGCAAGAAACAATTCCTTCACGCATTGAGACCTTATCTGGAAAACTGGACAATTCTATTACACTGAGACTTGTGGTCTTTCTGTGGTCCCACTGGGAACTAAAGCCACACAAAAACACAAGAAACACATTCCCAGCAGTGGAGCTGCATCTTGCATTTCAGAACCCACTAACATCAGGACTGTGGTAGATCCCAAGTAGTTCTTCAATGTCTTTGCAAAGCTTTCAGGAGTTTCAGAGTTAAAGTAAGCTCAAGCTGGTAAAATAGCTGTGTGTTAGGTAACATGGGTTTCTGTCTTGTTCTTCAGGTCACAGATCTAACAGCCCCTAGGAACAGTTCTACCAGTTTCCACACCCTTTACATAAATCAGTGTCTTGGTTTCCCATTCCTGAGAGAGGGCAAATAGCACTCATAGGATAGCTGAGAGAGGATAAATATCTTCTAGATTGCGAGGCACTTGGGTACCACAGTGATGGATAAACACGTTAAAAGGTGAAGAGGCAGACCGGAAACAAATATCACCTCAATCAGGAGCTGAGCTGCTGCAGTGCCAGCTACACAGGAGAGCAATTACACTCTGCATAATCCCTGATTTCTGCTCTACCCACAGTCTTGTTCTCTTCAGCATCTGCTGAGCCGGGAAGTCCTAGGAGCTCCAGGATTAAAATGACACTCTGGCAACCCCCTGTCCCTCAATCACTATCTATCTGTCTGCTAAGCAGGAGTGTGCTGCAGAAAGGGTTTAGCTCAGGGACCTTTGGGTGGATGCACAGCATACCATCTTCTCTCACCCTCTCTCTGCTGGAAAAACGAGTGCCTCAGGAAAATACAGCCTTGTTAAATACAGCCTTGTTAAACACAACCTGAGGGGTTAGAGGATGGCATGGGTAAGATCAGTGGCAGTGCTTTTGGCTGGTCCAGGGCAGAATGTGTCATCTTTTCTGTCACAAAACAGTTTGTTCCTTGCTAGGTGGCTCATTGCCAAGGTAATAAATAGAAGTTTCCAAAAAGAAATAAAATAAAAAGGAAAAATAAACACAGAGCAATGACTTGTTCTGCAAATTGACAGGAGACTTGCCTGAGGCAATGGATAAGGGGTGACAGGGATGAACAGCTCTCTTGTGGAGCCTTATTAAAGAGAGGAGCAGAGCTCTTCTCAGATACTCTTTATGAGATGCTGCCATCTGGGAGAAATCCAGATTGCCAATTATCAAAGAGAACAATTCCAGCTGGTCACAACACTGTCAAGGCAGAAATTATCTCCTTACACAATGGCACTGACTCAGACTGCTTGCAACTTTTGTCAACTTTGGGGCAGTTACACAAGACCTGCCATTAGCCATAGTGGTATTTATTTGTATTATGGAGTCCTGCCCACAGACCAGGACCCCATTATACCAGACAATATACAGATGCACAACAAATAGAAAATCCCAATGTATGCAAACACCAGGGCAGAATCCTACTCATTAACTCCTGTACTCCACAGCATCTGTCTTATATCCTGTGCTGGCTTCTACCTGTTTCCTACTACTATCTTATCTGCAGCCTAAAGCGAGAAGAAGCTGCTGTATGCAATGTTAACCCACCACTTTCCTGATTAACATCTGACAACTAATTATTTCAGTAGAGACCCTGGAACTACTGCATTGTGGCAGTAGCAGCACCAAGACCTAATAAAATTTAGTGATGCTCCTCCTTCAGGTGGTCTTACTGAAGCAGAGAAAGCAGGTGTAAGGATTATACACTGCTTCCAAAATGCTCATGGGATGGGTAAATTCTTTATTATTCTTGCACTGGTTCCCCGCAGTGCTTCCCAGCAGTCCTTGCCAAGGAGAGTTCTCTTAGGCAAAGAGAGCATTTTTGTGGCATGTTGGTAGTCCAGTTGTGCCAGCCCCAAGCCAGCTGCGGCCCATGGTTGTTCAGACCTAGCTCTGGACTGTGTCCTGAGACAGGCAGAGAAGCTGTCTTACACAAGGCTATCATGAAATCTGAATCAGGGTAGGGTGAGGCAGTGAGGCAGCCATCCTGGCATTGCCAAGTCATGGCAAAGGCCTGCTGACTGCCCTTTCCTTTGGTGACCAGATGATATCTCAAGGAATGTCTGCCCCTCTCCTGCCTGCGATTTGGGACCTCCCATAGCTCTCAGGAGAAAGAAATGCATCATATACTGCTATGAGCAGTGTATGTACCCACTTTTGAAATACAAGTTGATGGAACAGACATTTTTAGCCACCTATAGAATTTAAAATCAAAAGCAGTGAAAAAGCACAAAGACTGAGATTCTCCTCAGTTACCCCTTTGTACAGCTGTAGCCCATGCAAGAACTTTTATTTGACCTTGATCTCCCAGAGAGGAATACCTCCAGCATAAGCTTTGACGAAACAGTTCATAGTACCCTAAAACTTTGTTTCCTCCCTCCACAGCATGACCATTGGAGAAAGGGCTGCCCTTGGATGGTAAAACTCACAGATGAAACAGAATCCAGCTGATGCAGAGTACCCGGGCAGCAGCAGGACACTGTGTTCTGCTAGAGAGTGAGCAGATGTGTAAGAAATGAACACCCTTGGTTGAACAGAGAGCCTTAGGGATGTTTTCTATGTTTTCTATCCCTTCTTCTTGGGACTTCACATCTTCCCCAAATAATTTTCTCTTTTCAGATAGAATTCTGCCAAAAAGGAAAATGTCTGAAAGCATCTCATTAATTAAGAAGCCTTAAGTTTTGATGATTTTCCATGAAACTTCAGACTCTGAATTGACTTTTGAAAATGAAATGAGCTTAGGCTCACTTAAGCACTTTTTCAACTTCATCCAAATTGGTTGAGTGAAGAAGGAACATTTAAGGACTGAGATTTATGAGGAGGAAATATTGTTCTGAACCAAATTTCCACTAAAAAGAAAACTAAAAATATAAGTGACTTTGCCTAAGAGGTGCCTTAGTAGTGAAGGTTTTCTTATTAAAACAAGAACTATCTGAGAGGCCCTTCTGCTTTCCCATTCATTTACATTAGGGGAAGAAAAAAAAAAAAAGAAAAAGCTTTCTGTTTCTTAAAAGAACTGAGAAAAGGAGTGTACTCCAGAGTGAAATGTTGGGTTTGCATTTTTTCCCATGATATCTTTTTGTCAACCAGGAATTAAAGGAAAACAGAGGGAGGAACCCCAAACATAATCTGTGCCCCCACCTGGGTTTGGCTGGTTCTGTATTCCCTACATCTATCTTTTACCTCACTGACTATAGGAGAATATGAATATAGGAGAATATAGGAGAATATGAAGCAAGAACATATAAAGCAGCCAGTTTTGTTTTGACTAGAGGTATGTGGGGTGTTCCAGGAACCCAACACAGTAGAACATCATTAACGAGTGAGAAAACTATCTCTAAATTAGTTCTATGTTTTGTGTCTGCCACTGTTCTTAACTAGAAAGCTCCTGTTGTCTTCTATTCCACTCCAGCTTTTTACAAAAAGCCCAGAAGTGAAAGAGAGTACATGTTATTTCTAGCCCTGGTAAACTTCAGGTGAAAGCTTCCTTTTTTTCTGCTTGGCCAGAATCAAGAGGAAATCAAGTGGCTCTGTTGAGCTGTGCTGATGCTGCCAGATACTGTCAGACTTGTGCTCTGACTGTCCTCATCACCTGCATGTTGTTGCATACTGCAGTGCCATGTTTGTGCCTTCTTGCTGGCTTTTAGTCCATGACCTTGATGTATGCTCAAGCCTGCAACCAGTCTCCACAGGTACAGACACAGTTTCCACAGCCTATTCCCTTTTGGCATGTCTAGGCAGGTGGCTGAGGAGACAAAGGCTTTTTGTACACATGGCACAGTGACTCTTCTCTGCAATATGTTGTGTTCCATCTCAGAAAGCCATCAAATGTCATTTCATGCCATGTCACACAGAGAGCGACAAATTACTGCCAGAACTGAGGGCTTTCCCTTGTCTTGTCCTTCTTCACACAAGTAAACCTTGGTGCCAGGCAAAGCATTAGAAACTGTATGGTAAAGAGACTAGATTACAGGAATCTTTCTGAATTTCCGTGCCACAGTGCTTATCTTGTATGTGTCCCATACCAGACATAACTGTTTTGGTCTGCAGAGAAACAAAACTAGCGATAATACCCTAAAAAGGGACTTGTGATATGCTCCAACAGATGCGTGGTGTCTTCCAACAAGTCCATTGTGGGGCACAGCCCCAGAACATCCTAGAAATAACTGTACAGCCAGCTAAAATGGCTTTAACTTCAGAAGTGAGAAGTCAAGAGAGAGCACTTTGGAAGCCTTGCAGTGCTACACCAGGGCGGTTATGCAAGACTCGCTGGATAAACAGTGCTGTGTTCAGTTTGGTTCTGGGGTACTTACAGAAAAGCATAGCTGAGCCCAGAGTTTAGGGTCAGTAGCCTCAGAGCAACCAGAGTATGTTGGCACAACACTAACAAGCTTGCAGGGCAAGTTTAGGGACAAACTCATCTTTGAGACCATGCCAGCAAGGCAGCAACCTCATAAAGTCCTGATACATGATAACTGGTCCACCAGTTGTCCACTGTGACAGGAAACGTCAGGCTCATGCATTGACATGACTCCAGCTGAATATGGGCATTAAGCCAGAAACTGCTCTGCGGTGGGATGTACTGCCTGCCTCTTTGCCAGGAGCTGAGTATGTCAAAAAAGGTCAGGCCAAGGATGACAAGAGTCAGTCTTCAGGTTACCCCAACACTGTTAAAGACAATTTACTTCCTGAAGCCTGGATGGGGCAGAGAAGAGAAAACACAAAAAAGTGGTAAAAACATGAGAAAAAATTAAGCAGACAGGGCTGTCACAGGGTGAAGTCTGTCCTGCGGACAGGAAATGTCTCTTTGGGATAGTTTTAAAAGTTTCATTTTCTGCCTGTGTTCCAGAGGCCAGAGGCAAGAGCCCGACTATTTTTAAAGATAAGTTTGACGCATTATGAAGGACCTTGTGTGACATGATAAGATGTTGCAGTCAGGAAATGGACACCCTGACCCAGGACAGGCATTCCAGCACTGCGCTCCTGAGCTCGGGTTCTGGCCATCTGCAGGCTTCACTCTCTTTCTCAGAACAAGATAGGAAAAGCAATGAAAAAAAAACCCAAAAACTAAACCTTTCATTTCACTCAAACAGAAATAATTCAGAGAGAAACAGGAAACATTGGGAAGAAAACTCAGATGATCAAAAAAATGTCCAAGGGTTTGTGTATGTCAGATGGCCCCTTTAACTGAGTAGTAGTGCTGTTCCTGGGATCTGGGCTTTGACATCAGGCCAGCAGTAGTAGCTGGGCACCAGTGGCCTATGACTTGCTGGGTTGACGTGAAAGCACAAGCCCATGCAAGGTATTCCCAAAGTCTGTGCCTCCAATTAGGCTGTGAGAACATGTTGCCAGGGTGAGCCCACACTAGCATGTAATCTGATGCAAGCCCAAAAAGACGGAGGTGTTGATCCTGAATGTTAAACAAAAACACTGGAAACTAATACCCCAAAGATTTGGTCTTTTATATCTGACCATAAAACTTGAGAAGCTAAACAGTGGTTAAAGAGACAACTTATCTGCTGGAAGTATAGGTCTCATCCTTGGCTAGAAGTCTTGACTGCTTTCCCCAGCCTGGGGACCACGGCTTCACAGTTCTTGCCTTGTCACAGAAACAGCAAATGCACATTCTAGCAAAGGGACACTACAAAACAGAAGCTAACAAGAAAGCTGGGACAGTTTCCCACCTGGACAATTACAGTCTTTAGTGCTCTGCTAGGAGGTGGAGTGACACAAGCCTCTTCCCCGCAGAGAGGAAGATACTGTGTGGGAGATTCCCACTTGGTGCTCCTTTTTGCTCTGCTCCAGCAGGATTTATGCTGCCTCCATGTTCTCTTCTTCTCTGGTCCACTGTCACCTCTCACCCTGACACAAAAGAATGGGCTTTAAGGTGGCAGTTGTGTTATAGAATTTACAAAATCAAATGCTCAAAAACAAGAGACATCTTGGTCATGACTGTATTAAAAAATTAAATGGTGCCAGGCTATGTTACCAGACTCTAGAACTGAATCACTCAGTCTTAAACTGTAGTACATTCCCTGTCACTTCTTTGATCCAGACCAAGGAGGGGTCCTACCAGACAATGCTTTTAAGCAGTCTGTGATTTAGCCCAGGCTAGAAACAACTCTTTATAAGGAGTTTGCAGACAGCCACCCTCTTCTGGAGGGTAATGAGGTTTAATATAAGTAAATGCAGACCTTTCCATTCCAGTTGGTTTCAGTGCCAGAGAAAGATCTTACATTTAGTTTTCTAATACAGCTGTAGCCTACAGTATCATTCAAGAAGCAGGGTAGAAAAGGCTACAGGGTTTGGAAATATCTCTCATGCAACCTGCTCATAGTATGCAACAACATCATCCTTCACATCTCTTTGACAAAGAGAGCTGTGGCTGCTTCCTTCCTCTCTATCTCTGTTTGTTAAATGTCCCACTGGCAAACTCAGGGGAATAAAGCACAATGGGCATAAAACTTACCTTTTTGGAAGATACAGTAGAGAAACAGCAGCACTTTCTACATCTAGGGCTCTGGAGTAGCAAAAAATATATGTGGTGGGAAGGAGGAAAGGAAGACCACTCAAAAAGAAATGAGGTGTGACGGCAGGTCACACAGGGCTAGATCGCTGACTCTAACCACGAGTCAAGGGTCTCATGCCAATTTACCTTGCCCAAATGATGTTATTCAAAAAGCCTAAATATACATACAAGTCAAGTTACAAACTTTCAGCTCCATTCATCTTTTGCATCAGAAGTACTTGGAGCACAACAGCAGTAAATTAGTGCCAGCTCTCCCACTGAGATAATTCAGAGGATCTTTTCCTGCCCAGCAGGGTCTGATTTTTCATGTAGATTCCATATTGTGATTAACATGGAGGCATTTTCTCATTTAACAGGAGGAAAAAAACCCAAAAATACTCTAAAATCTTCACCAAATAGGTTTTTTTTGGGGGAAAACTTGCTTTATTTCTTCTTCTCTACTCAGTGAACTATTAATTTAAATGAAAAACTGTGCCAGCAATGGGCAAAGATACAAAGAGATTGACTGATCCACCCTATTTCACCCTCACGTAACTTTTGGGGTACATGTACATTCTGAGTGAGGCGTGTCAATCACCTTGGTACTTGATATTGTCCCTACCTCCCACACCACTGATTAGTGTCACTCACTGAATGAGCAGAGAGGGCGCGGAGGCAGATTCTGCCAGCAGTAAGAAGCTTACTTCAAATCAAACTTGTGAAATACTGCCTAAGATTCATGCCATGTAGGTGGAGGGAGGAGGAGAGGAAAACATCTTTTCCTTGAAGGTCTCGTGGCTTCATGGCTGCTTTTATTTCTCGTAAAAAAGAAACAGTCTAGTTTAAGGAGGAGAAGAGAGAAGGTAGGTTGGTTTTTAGGACCACTGTGTAATGCCTTGGTAGCAAAACAGTTCAGGGTGAAGGGGTGAGGGATATACCAGGAAACTGCACAACTTGTGGAGGGTGTCTGTGAAAGCAGGTCATCCATATCCATCTACCACAGACAGCTAGATTGTTTTTATGGAATTATTTCCACATGGCAGGAGCCCAAGGGACTCTGCAGTATGATAGAGAGGTAGGGAAGGAAGAAGGAGAGAAGTGGGAGGCTAGTTTTCATGTCTGCATGTTGACAGCCAACATCTTGGAAGCGCGATGGAGAAGTCTTCTGCTAAACGTTGGCCTAAGAAGAGGTGACATGCGGTAGCTAGAAATGGTGCGGAGCTGCAAAGAACTGAACTGGAATCTCTCCAAAGCTTGAGCATGCCTGGGAATTGGAGCTGTGTTCATATCCTGTGAAGGGTTAATTTGGATGTTACAGAGTTGGAAGGTCCTAAATTTTATCTGGCTGCAAACGAAGAACAGGAATGATACCTCAGACTGGGGTGTGACAGAAATGTCTGTGTTGCGTAGTGGTTATTCAGTGCATTTGGACTCAGGACTTGTCTGGAGTGGGACAGAGACTTACCTGCGTGGCATGGGTTCCACTTTCTGCAAAACTAGGCTGTTAATATTAGTGAGATAGGCACTGTGAGGCTAAGGAATGCTTGCAAAAGGGTTCAGAGGAGCCCTAACATTCCAAAGTCAAACAAGAGTGAGCCCCCAGCACTTCCACTGATGGCAGTGAGATCTGAGTGGAGGAAGGGAATGGGACAGGCTTGTAATGGGGTTGGACCGGGCCAAATCATTAAAAGAGCCATATCACTGGAGTGTCATGAGCTTTGACATCTGTGGGATGAGGAGCCTGGACAGGTCAATTTTGATGTGAGAAAGGAAGCCGTAAGGAGAGAGGACATAAAAGGCGATGGAGGGCTGGGAGAGAGTTCTTAAGGGTAGGGGTAGATGCTCCTGCAGTCATTCAGGGGAAAGAGAGTACTTGAAGCAGTAGCTGCTCTTCCCAGCATTAGTCATCAGCCCACGGCCAAAGTCTGTCAGGAGCCCCAGCCATCTTCAACAGCCCTGGCAGAGGCGAGGGGAGCTGCAGGAGCAGGGCTGCCCTACGCCTGCCCAGCAGACTGCTGCTCAAGGCAGCCTGTCCTGCCTACACCCAGACCCATCTCCACTGGCCTCTCTTGTAAAAGCAGCAGACCCTGGGCTAACCTGGCACATGGACTTCCACTCCCTTCTTGGGGCGATAACTACAACCCACAAAGCCACCAGTACCATTAAAAGGCCATTATGTGAATACATACAATTAGAGATTACAACACAGCTTGATTCTGCACCCTCTGACACTGCCAACAAAGCCCTGCTCGGGCAGGAGTCCTTTTCAAGGCATGGATGGGGTTCTCCACATGACGTTCACACTTTCAGGAACTGAGCATTTCACCACCAAACAAAAGCCATACAGCTGGATTCTATGCACAAATGACTCCATCTAGAAATAGATGTCTAATTAAGGGAAAAGATGTTTCCAAAAATAATTTTGTTTCCTACAGTTTAGAAGCTTTCTTTTTTTTTTTTTTTTAAATTGACTTTTCATGTTAATCAGTTTGGGGTTGATTTATTTTTAACTGAGTTAATAAATTCCTACACACTAAACCCCCAATACAGAAAGTACAGAATCTGCTATTTATTTTTGTTTTTTTAATTGCAGAACAGCTATCACATTTTCCACTCCATCTTTTGTCCCATAGCCTTTCATGCCATTGTAATCCAATGGACCTAAGATCTGTTTTTAAGGGAAGCTGCAGAGCTCAGAAGATCCAACACCAGGCAGGCTCTGTGAGTTTTTGAGTGCTCTTAAGGATGACCAAGATAATTAAAAAGTTTTAAGATGAGATTAGTGCAATGATCTAATTTACACCCCTGATGAAGCACATCCAACAGTCAAATAAATGACCTGTAATGGGGAAAAAAGAATGAGAGTTCACAAAACAGATCCTTCTTCCCAGCAGAGATCCCTGCAGCCTCATGGAAAATCATTCCTTGGAGTTGGTGAAGACAACAGGACGCATGAAGAAAGGAAGGGGAAGCTGCTTAGAGCAGGTCCATGTCAGGCAGGTGTGGTTGCTTGGTCTGTTTTGGTGCCATATCTTTCTTCTGGGTTTATCCATGTTCAGTGGCTCAGGATTACGGCTCTTCAATAAATGCTGGGGTCTGAGGGAGAGGAGAGTCCTCATCCTTCCCAGGCCTCCAGGAACCAAAAAGCCTCCTAGAAAAGCATGTTTTGCCAGAGTTTTGGGCTGGAGTTGTCCAGTTGGTTTGGCACCAGGTTTCATCAGGATTTCCACCCTCTTGCATTTCGTTGTCCCTCACCTGCAAACACTTGAGCCTTTGGTAGAGGGCAACCAAAAATGCAGGAGAGGCCAGTGGGGCGGGTGGAGGTGCAAGTGGGCGCCAGAGGATGGAAGGAGGAGAGCGGAGATTGAATTCTCCTACTCCACGCTCAGTATGGATTTGAGCCATGCTGTGTGTCAGCGCGCTGACCCTCACTTGCGGGTGAGGAGAGGGGCTGGGGATGTGTGTGGGAGCAGCAAAGGGATGGGGCAGCGCGTTTTCCCTGCCGGGGGCTATCCAGGGAGCGTCCTTCACACTCCTCCACCAGAGGGGGCAGCCGGCATCCCACCGCTGCTCTGCGCAGCGCCCTCCGCCCTCACCCACTCTGCATAGCTCCCCAGACTGTCCGTGGGAGACGACGGGGGAGGGGGGGGCAAAGAAGCAAAACAAAAACCAACCAACCAAACAAATAAAAAAAAAAAGAGAGAGAAAAGGAGGGGAAATCACCCCCCAGAAGCCGGCGGCGACCGGCGGCGCCCCTCGGCGGGGGCGCGAGGCGCCAGGGCGCCATCTCGTGTCGGCTCCCCCTCAGTGACGGCCCCGCGTCATGTCTCCGCCAGGGCCCCGGGCTGTGCCCGAAATGGGCTCCGTCCACCCCCGGGGTGCCACCAAAATGCAAATGCCTGCGCAAAATGCAGAGTTCTAAGGAACTGGATTATTTGGAGGGTGGGGGAGTTGAAACGCCGGGAAAGCTCTTCCCGCTATTTCAGCGGCAGTCATGAGCCCAGAGCAGCGGGGTTGAAAGCGCCCCCTGAACTGCGGCTCCCGTCCCTCACACACCCCGAGCCACGGCACTGCAGCTGTGCGAACACGGTGCCTCCTGGGGCAGCCCCAGGGCCGCAAGGCTCAGAATGCTTGTGCGGCTCCCAGCGGCCCAGCTTTCCCAGTGGGCCAGGGAGGAATTTTCTGACAAAACACACTTCAAATCAACAAATGCCAGTTTGTTAAACCTCATGCTTTAACCGCTGTGAAGTCCAGTGGCGTGCTGGTAACTAAAAGCCTGAGTAATCATTCCTTTGCTGCATATGCCAGGTGGGAAAATTCTCAGCTGGGAAATTGGATAGCAGTAAGGCCTTCATCTATGGGCAGCTTGCCTTGGCTGTGTTGCAGGAAGGTTTCCATGACCAATCATGGAAATTCTGGTCAAAGGAAGAGGGAAAGCAAAATAAAAGTCCTTGTGAGCAGCTGTCAGGCAGCTGCTGTCCTCTGTGGCTCACCTCAGAGTGCTTGGCTCGCATTCAGTGAAACACTGAGGATCTCAAAGCTCAGGAAAAGATGGTGAAAAGAGTTCTCAGGTTTTATTCCACGCATGGTCCTGAAGTGCAGCAGCAGAACTGAAAGCTCCGATACCTTTGTCTCTGAATTAATTTTTCTTGACCTCCTTAGTCACTGGACTTGATGCAATGAGTCACAGCTGACAGAATACGACCATTTGCATTTGAACTTTTCCCAGGCAATGGTTTGATGCTGTTTGGCTTGACTGGAAATGTGGCAATCCAACCCATTATATCTACCAAAAGGAGGGAAGTCTGTTGTGACAGTATCAACCACTACATGCTATGTATAACTCAGTGCTTCTCAGATGACATTAGAAAAATAGATTTGGAGGTTTTTTTCGTTAGAAATTAGTAGAGATCATCTGTATCATCTGAGGTCATTTTGTTTGTCCTTCAGTACAGCATGGCTAAAGAATTTCCCTCCATAAACTTCAAGTTGAGCTCACAATGAAGCTAAATGTGTCATTTGGGGTTATTTTCGGCAACTGAATCCAGTTTTGTTGCTGCGCTCATCTCCTTTCTCTGGCTGTTTTGTAACCAGGCCAAGCTGGCCATCTCTTGTCTTGACACCTTCTACTTCCTAGAATCACTTTGAAGTCCTTTGTATCATGGTGCCTAGTCCTACAGATTGAGCACGTTGTCTTTCATAATTACTCAAAGGAGTTATGTGAAGAACAAGTAGATCCATTTGATCAATCAAATCCATTTGATTGTATTTTGTGTCTGACTGCTGTTGTTTCTGTACAGTTTAAAGCTGTGTTGAGTATATGAGGCCATATAATGAAATAGTGTCACGTTACCTTGTGCAGCAGGATGGAGCAGCTGCATGTCAGGCAGGCTGTGCTTACATTCGGCTTTTCTAGAGGAACTTTAGAAGCTGCACTACAAAACTGGATGTGGTCTTCTGTAACAGTTATGTCAATGCAAAGGTGGATCTCCAGCAGAAGACAGGTGACTTAAGGAATGATAGTCATACTCTTAATTTTTTACATTCATGGGGAGTGAAACAGATCAATTTTACCTTATTGGGAAATTATCTCAGTGCAACCCTTATTGGCAACAAATGTCAACTCAGCAAGGTTGTCTACAGAGCACAGACTATTTATCTTTGGTCTCTTGTGCTTTGTCCAAACACTCAGTCATCCCTCCACCAATTATAATAAAGTTAATGCCTCAAATGGATCAAAAGGTTTTCATTGAGGAAGGATTTTTTTTTTTCAGATAAATGATATCTTGTGGAAGGCTGGGGAAGATGCTCTATAATGAAACTATAGAGCCAGTCATCTGAATGTGGAATGACATAGCCCACTGCTATGTCTGTGATAAAGAGGCAGGTTGAATCTGAAGATACAAATGTCCGTTCCCCCATTCCAGTTCTCATTTTAGGGTCTCATCAGATCTCCAACATCTGGCTAGATGCTGCTGTGTGAGCAGCTGTCTCACATCTGGGACATTGGACAGTAACAATTAACTGAATGGAAGAAAGAGTCTGAACCAGGAATCCCAGTTTAATAGCAATCTTGCTTTGAAAACAACTTCAGGATTTACTGGAGAGTTGAGAGGAAGAAGTCCCTTGTACTTGGGCCAAACAATATCTCCTCCAGTAATGCATGTGACAACATCCCAAGGAAATTACAACAAGAAAGAAGAACTAGTCACTGCTAGTTAAAGTGCTTTTTGTTCCTTTCCTATTTTTCCTTGCTCAGTTCCCCAGAGGATTTCTTCTTGACCCAGCTGTGCTGTGGTACCAAACATGACTCAAACTGCTACTTGACTAATGTCATCGTTTACAGCCTTTCTGTGCAGCCTGGGTGGGCAAATATGCTTCCCATTTCTATCTCTGTCACAGGCCAAATCTCAATTACTCAGGGAAAAATAAACAAACAAATAAGTGATGTCATGACAACTAGTTTGGGCTCTACTGGGGAGTTGCATTAATTCCTCCATAGGAGAGTTTTCTTAGGAGACAACAGTATGTAGCATAAGAGTGGAGCAGAACTTGGTATCATCCCTCGCCACTACTGTGTCAACTGCACCACTCAGCTTGGTGTCATCTGCAAAATTGCTGAGGATGCACTTGATCCCACTACCTGTGCCATTAGTATTAAACTGTACTAATAGTGAATAGTTTTGGTCCCTGTATGGACCTTTCAGGGACACCACTCATGAGAGGGTCAGTACACACTGCAAGAATACCACTCTGCCTTCTTGGGCATATCTAGTGCATCTTTTGCTCTTTTCTCAGTTTGCTCCAGTCCCACTCCAATAAGAACAGCCTAACAGGGAACAACTCCTGTTGTAAATATGAGCCTTGGTTTACATAGTAATTTGTACCAAAAATTTCCTGTCTAGAATTCTTAATAGCCATCTATGGTATCCTACCAGGCAGAGAAACCCTGCACTTGGCCACCTGTGACACCAGTCAGCCAAGTGCAGAGGTTGAGAGTTAAATAAAAAGGTTCATTAAGAAAAAAAAACCCAAACAAACAAACCAAAGCATCTCAACAGTTTCCCCAACAAAAGTATCTGGCTGGGCCCCCCTGGTTTCCTGCAACAGTTACCCACCTATGCAGCTTCATAGTTCATGTTTAAGGATCACCTGCTGAGATGAGAATGAGTTTGCTCCTGTTAACAGGGGACCACAGCTGGCAGTCATACCACATGGATTTAGCCATGACATCTCTGAGGATGCAGAGCTAGGCCACAAGAAGAGCAGTGTCTCCTCCTTGAATGCTCTCTAAGGGGGAGAAATGAAAGAGAGTGAATATGAAGCAGGGACTGTAAATGGCAGCAAAACTTCCCCAGGAAACCTAGCTCCAAGCCCCAAACCACCAAAGAAGGAGCCAAAGCCCATGTAGCAGGAATTGGGTAACTGTTGCTGAGCAGAATGGAGCCCACTCTTTACACAGCAACACGAGTTCATTTTGACTGATTTCCATGGATATCTGCTTCCACTACATCTGCTGTGGGGAATTGCAGTTTGAAGGCTTTAAATAGATCACAGCTATTGCCACAAAAGGCACTAATAAAAGGGGCTCATACTTCAGCTGATGAATAGATGCAGAGCTGATTTCCAAGTTTGTACTGCATCATGAGCAGAAAGAAATCACTAATCCTAAGCCTGTGGCAAAGAATTTGCTGTATGAATCCAGGTCTTTGAAAGGTCTCACACCCACTGAAATTGACGAGTATTGAGAGGCCGTGTACGTTTGGGGCTCCGGAACAAAACATTTAGTTCTGTGTATTAACTATAGCCTTTGTGCTGTACATGCACACACACACCCACACACATGCGCTCTCATCGCAGACTTAATTGTAGGTAAGCACTTCCAACAGGAGGGAAATGAAATGCCCAAAGAAACATTATTCTTTAAATTTATTTCTAAGAGGCTGTGCCCTCAAGATACAAGTGATGTGTGTTCAGTCTCTCCCTTTCTCTCAATAGACACTCTCTAGTACGTATTATCTCTTATCTCACCAACAGCAGTACTTGAAAGGATGCTGTACTCTTCAGCACTTACTCTGTTTTGGTCTATTTCTAATGTTGAGAGGCTCTAACACACTTTTCTCCATAATTAACCCTTTTACTGAGGGTGATGCAGTGTTGTCCACCTCCAACCTCACAGCAGATGGAAAGAAAAAGCATTGCCTCCATTTCTATTTTTTCCCTACTGTATGTTGCCAGAAGAATTGGAACTGAAGACTTCCCAGTTATAAGCCAGTGTGTGTGTGAACAGGGATGTGATGAAGTTAGGAAAGGAAATGTTTCTCGACCATCCTACATGAAATCTGTACATTCTTTCCAGCCAGGCACAGCTGCAAGCTATCCTCAAAACAGAGCAATAAGGAAAGAAAACTCTTTTTCCCCTGTTGCACTCACACTCTTCCAAAGAGAATTGTGAGTGCGGGTAGATCCAGATGTTACTGTCAATGAGGTGGGAGGAGAGGTTGGAAGCATAGCTCGCAGGAAAAACAACCCCAGACTCTCTGAACACCACACAGCAGGCTGTCACATAGGCTGCTGTTCCCAAGCAGATACCTCATGCTTTGCAATATGCCATTTAATGCTAAGCACGGAAATGTGTTCTCCCTCCTCTCTCCATTTTACTTCTCAAAGATAATCCCCTTGGGAAGGAGTGGTCCCTTTAAGAAAGTAACAGCCTCAAAGGTGTATGTAGGATTTTAGACAGCCCTGGTTGCTGGAGTAGAAATACTCCAGGCTGAGCTACTTGCCCAGGACTCTAGCACACCAATAGAGAGTTTGGTGGTTTAAAAGGATTCAGCCAGCCATGCATTGAGTGAGGAGGGCTAGCTAAGTACAGTCAGTATGAAAACCAACACTGGGGTTTTTTTCTCTTTTTTTGAAAGCCTACTCCTTTAGAACCTAGGCACCCAAGTCAGGCAGGGATCCATCACCAAAACCTGGTCTCCTGAAGGCAAGCCCTTTCCAAAATGGAAAGGCACAGCTCATTTTTAAAAGACCAAAGGATTATGAGCTGAGTTATCTATGTGATAACAGGCATGCACCTGAACCTTGTTCATTAATCGCACTATTGGGCGAAGGTAGCTGGAACAGCATTTTTTGGAGGCTGGATGTAGGCAAAATATGACTGGATCTGCCAAAGTAGGCAGAAGAAGGTCACCTGTGGATTATAAACTAAGTTAGGCAAATGAACACTGGATGGCTTAGACCCACCCAAGCTGGTGGAAAATCAGGGCATAGCAGAGACAAAATGTTAGAAATCAAGGAGGGGATGACAGATGAAATTGTAAGCATGTACATAATTACACAGGAAGAACTGAGGTTCATACGCTTGGATTGAGGGACCTCACTTCTGCTGGTGGCATATTTAGATATTCATGTCCTTTATTATCTTAGTCTGGGAGTCTTCTTTTCTTTGGAAGTGAGAAGTTTAGCAATCTCCCAAGTGCCATCATAGTTCATTAGTCTCCAGAGAACTGCATTTCAAGTTCAGCCCCAAAGTCTTTAGACTGCTTCACTTTGCATGAGGCATCTGTAATCTGTCGGGGTATTTACACCGCACCCGCATTTTGACTGCACATCTATAAACAGGATGTCCTTTCACAACTGCTAAAACGCAGCCACTTCAAAGCAAGAACTGCTTACTGGCAGATGGCACAACTTCACATGTCTTCCTACACAAAAAGATCACAAACATCCACTGCCCTGCAGTCAGCAGCCTGGCCTAGTGGACAGCTGAATGAAAAAAGCCTGAAAACAATGTGCTCGTGCCTGTCTCTGCCTCAGTTTACCCTATCTAAAATGGGCCTAATTGCACAGTAGTGTAGATGGAAAGCACAGATAGGCCTCTAACTAAGGTCCAGGCTAAGAACAGTAGAGCAGATAACTCAAGCATATTGTAAGAGGGGTGCTGTTTCGGTATTTTGTAGACTGAGAGTTTTAAACTGGATGAAACTCAGTTCTTAATTACCATTAGAAATTAGAACAGAGCTTGTCCCAGATGACACTTACAGTCAACAAGTTTCTGATCTAAAACAGATAAGGAAGCTACAACACTGCTCAACTAGAAAAACCATAGTAGGAAATATGTTAAGGATTATTTTCTAATTACTCTTCTTGTTATGAGCTAGCAATTTGTGACTGTTATGCAGAACTCCATTTCAGGACAGAGGATTTTGACTGAAAAGAAAAAAAAATGATGACTTTATGCACTGAGGGATCATTTCTCAGCTGTAGAGGGAACATAACAAAAGACATAGGGACACCAGCTTAAACGTGACAGGCTAAAATTAGCTGGGGAATTAGTTGAGTTAGCAATACATGCTATTATCAAGGCAAAACCAAAATGTACGAAAAGTTTCTTTTTCTTGATTTATGGGCCAGCTTTGTGAAAGCATCACATCCATAATCTTAGCACCATGAGAAAACTCCATCTTTCTTCCCATACAGAAGCACACCAATTAGCAGCTTGAGTTAGGAAACTCCCTCCGTTGCATTACAGCAGAAGGGTTGTCAGAATGATGCTGTTGCTCTTCACAAGGCACTAACAGAGTAAACAGCCTTTGGGGTGAGGCAGTTGTGCCTCCATTTCACACCTGTGTTTCATTTTTCTTTCTTCCTTACCAACTCCACAGATTCATTTGCCCTCAGAGGGGGATAGCTGCAAGTGTTGCTCTTGGTGTGCTCTGCCTGCTTTTCCACCATCTCTGGACAGCTTGTCTGAGCGTGACTGGTGCAAACCCTTTGCTCAGCCACAGACTCTGCAGGGACACCATATGGCTGGTTTAGACAAAACTCTGTGGTATTTTTACTCCTTTATTCCCAAGCAACTCACAGTTAATCCATGGCATCCCTCAGAGGGCACCAGGCTATTCATCCAGCTGCATGAAAAAACACAGACTCACTTTGACACTGTATCAGCTAACTCTCCAGATAACCCCAAAGCTTGCCAAGAGGACAAGCCTGATGTCATGCAAGCCCTGAGCAGAGCAATCCCAGATCTTGGTGAGGGTATCAGCTCCAGGAATTTTCCACCCCTTTGGTGAGAGCTTGGATGCTGGAATTTATCTTGAATAAGGAAACATGTTAAGAGAGGACAGAAGATAGGCAAACTTAATAAAAGCACCATTAATTATGCATACTGGGAAGTAACAGAAGATCCACAAGCTAAGCATGGAGACACAGAGAATTAAATACTAATAATCCAGAAGGTCTTCCACCCAAATCTATTCTGGCACTTGGACATTTGAACCTGCTTTAAAGACAACCTGAAATAAGATCGGGTACCAGCAGCTGCGTTCATATTGAGCTTTCCTTGGAGAAGGGAAACAGGAAACAGGCATAATTTCCTTTCAGCTCTCCTCCAGGCATAAGGTGCAGCTAAGATACACACCAGTATGTATCTCTCCCGATCCCAAATACACATTGCCTTGTCCATGAAACTACCAGCTATGGTGGTATGCCCCATGCCAGGGCTTGCCTTGCCTTGCCTTGCCCGGGAGAGCCCCAGACCTGCTTGTCTGACACGGCTTATCATGGGTGGTCACTACAGGGCTGGAGGAGAAGGTGGAGGCAGCCTGTTCTGTTTATTTGTTTACAGGGGATGAAAGCCAAACTGGGAAAGGACTTTGGTAAAGTGCAGTCAAGTGACTATAAAGTACTGCTTTAAAAAGCCACAAGGTCACCTTTGCTGACATTTGGATAAGGATTTTATAGAAGTCACAGGACTGAGAGATGGGCTTGTTGTGCCTATGATCACAGGGGAGGGAGGGATTTATGTTCTGGTTAAGAACGCTGCATTGTTGTGACTCTTTCATGTTCATAAATGCTCATTTATTAGGCTGTTGGATAAAAGAACTTGGTTGAGCTTTTTCTTCTCACTTACTTAGTTCCAGGTGACTTCATTGACTCTGTTGGCACAGCTTCATGAAATTTAACAGCCCTACTACCCACCAGTACTCTCCAGGTGCCCTGTCCTTGCATACTCTGTCTTCTCACTTGGTTAGACCGTAGCTATTTCAAGGCTGTACTTCATTTGAACACAGTGTGAGAACTCATATATATCATCCTCTCAGATGAAGAACTGGCACACAAGAATGCTGGAATCTGAAGGATTTGGAAAGATGGGCTTTGCTGTGATGTGTTTTTTGAAGCTGGTGCTTGTGTATAGATATGTGTGTGTGTGTCTGTGTGTGCGCTCAGTCTGAGAAGCAGTACAAACTCTGATTGTTAAGCCCTGCACAAGCAGCCTTGAGCAAACCTGAGACGAATGAGTCCAAGAAGAAGGAGGACATGTTCTAATGCCATGCACCTTCTGGAAAAAATGTTGTGGGCAAGCATGTCTACATCAAAAAAACACCCAGGTCCACCATTTCTTTTCCTCAGTGGCATAACACACAGGAGAGGTTTCGGCCAGGTGGTAGAAACCATAGGGATCATAGCAAAAATAATCCTCATCTGAAAACATGTAGTATAGGTGAGCATTTGTCTCCTTATTAAATTAATATCATATAGATATTACATCCTTCAGGCACTGTCTGTTCTTCAATTCCCAGAAACCAGACTTATCCATTCGGTGACTATTACATGGACTAGAAACATCCCTGCCCTTTCCTCACATTAGCCCTGCAGGGAGATGCAAACATGAAGAATGTCACAAGCTTCATACTAATGTGCTAAATATTTAACATAATTAGTCATCGGAGCCCTATCTCTTTCTCCCACTGAGGTGACCAAAAGACAGATTACAGGATTAATAGTATGGTCCCCAGCACTTGTTCTGTGATGCCACTTGACGTTGGCAGGTGTATTGGAGTCAGGAAGGATCAGCAGGCAGAGGGAAAGACAAAGGCGACAGGCAGCACAACCTGCAGTGTTGTTGCACCCTGGCTGGGGCTGACAGCTCATTTGCACAGCGTCTGGGAAGCGAGGGCCTGCTCTCCTCATCTGAGATTCTGATGAGTGGCTGGTGTCTGACACCGAAGTCCAAGAGAGCCCAGACAGGTCACTGGCTCGGTGCCATGGGGAGCTCTGCCATGCAGTGGAAACCGCCGCAAGCTCGACCTGGCTGCAGTCAGTGCGTACGTGCTGGAGCGAGGAGGCTGGCAGCCACGCAATCCACATCCCATCGTGTGACTGGGAATGTGTGACACCACATGGTCACAGCGGGGAAGGGGGCTGGGAACAAGTCCCTGGGACCCATCCACCTGATGTAAAGCTATTCCTGGAAAGGAAGGAGGAAAATGTCTGGGCTTGCGCTGGTATGGTTTATCTCCACTAAAGGACTTTGTCCCATGTATGAACCAGAAAAGCTTTACGTGCTAGTGGCAGAGTGAAAGGGGGAGCTCCAACAAAGACTCTGAATCAATACAGCATGGAGCTAAAAAATCCTTTCCCCGCCATTCCCTTTGCTCTAGGAAACTTCCCCTGTCCTTAAAGCAGGGGCCATTGCAGGAGTTTTATAGACTCACGCTGTGGGAATTACATATATCCGTGCAGTTATGTCAGGACTCAGCCGAGGGCATACTCTGTGCCTAGAGTAGCAAAGGTGCGGAGATGTGCATGTCACCACCAGCACCCCAACCTACTGAGCCTGCTGGAGATACCTTCACTGTTATTGGTACCTGAAGGTGCAGGTTCATCTCAGCTTGCACATCTTCACTGAGCCATAAGCACAACCAGAAAACCTCCATCAGGCCCCACATCTGACCAGCAGATTTAAGGATGGTCCCTAGGGCACTAACACAGTGGGATAAGGCAGGCAAAGAGAAGGGCAGTGCTCCCGATGGACTGACATTTAGTCCAGGTACCTAATAACCAGTAACTAGGCACAACACACATGCAAACTCTCCCTCCTCCACCACACTGCCCTACATAAAAATATCTAGACAACTCCAGTCCCACTCAGACTGACGGAGGCAGCTGCTATAGCAGAGCTTTTAATCCTAAAGCAGAGTCTGTTGTCACTGGCAGGAACTCTTATTGTGTTGGACAAGCAATCCTAGACCTTAATTAAATATATTGCCCTCCCCACATAACCAGACAGACTAGACTGGAGTCAGACGAAGCACACTGCTTAAGCCAGGGACCACCTGGCTGAAACTTCATCTAGGTGACAGCATATGCCTTTGTGACCCCCTCTGAAAGGCTAAAGCACCAAGCAAGCTCCCAGAGGTAAAGTGAGGATTTGTAAACAGCAGGAAATCAGATATGCACTGTTCTGGGAAGGAATTTATTGTTCCTTCTCCTTTCAGAGACTGAATTCTTGTGGCCTTTGCCCTGACCAAAGACACAGCAGATCATGCTGGTTCAGAATTGATTTTTAAGGGAGCTGGTGACTCCTTCACTGTCTCCACTGCACACAGTGTAGCAGGGAGTACATTGAACTAGGTCCTGCTAGTAGCTGCTGTTACTGAGCACCTCATTTTTCTTTCTTGTGCTTGCCCTCACACTGTCTCTGTGAGATAAGGCGCATTACTTTCTCCACACCAAAAAAAAGCAGCTGTGTCACCTCCATGCATTTCCCTGAGCCACAACCCCCTGGTACTGGGATGGGGAGAGGGCGACAGGCAGAGGGAGGCATCTTGCCATTACGTCTGTCCCTTAAGGTCCCCACAGGATATGGGTGTACATGTGTAAACACAGTGCAGCATGCACTGCAGAGGCACCTCAGCAAAAATTCAAAAGGATGCAACAATGAGAGTTTGGGTCTTTAGAGCATATGCTGCCATTTCAGGCTTCCATCTGAGCTGATCATCCCTTCTTTCCAGTGTCTGGAGAGAGCAATGCACTGCGTTGCTGCTGGGACCCAAGGCTGCTTGCACATGCCACCTCTCCATAAATAAACAAGGGACCTTCCCTCACCACATTCCCCCAGCACAGCAGTGGCCATGACCTTTAGTCAGAGAGCACTTCTTTCGGCTCTGAGGCACTGAGCTGAGGCTGCTGTCTTGTGCTGTGAGGTCTGGTAATCAGGTCATGTCCCCATGGTGACATCTGAGTGGCCCAAGTCCCTGGCTAAGACAGATGCCACATGCTGCTCAGATCATGGACTGACAGTGCAGGTTGCGCCGCAGCCAGATATGTATGCAAAACACCTTTCCACTTTCTCCTTCTCCCCTAGTTCTTACTGGAGTGTTTGTACAGCCAGGAGCAAACACACAACTCTGGTGCAGGGATTTTTATTTTCCGAGAAACACATACTTCACTTCCCCGTGCAACAGACCTTCAGACACATGGTGGCGGCTGCTAGAAGCCTACAGGTCACAGGGAGTACTGTTCTTTATAGTTTTGCTAATGCAAGTTTAACAACTAAACCCTCCAGAGCTGGCTGGCACTGGAGACTGACTGGCTGCATTCACCCGCACAGAGCAAGGTAATACTGTGCTGGAAGCTCTCCATAGTAACCTGCTAACAGTCTCACCTGTGGGAGGAATGGGATGCTGTGTCCCCACCTCCCATTCTCACATCTCCCATTTGAGTCATTCCTTCACTCATTCACCACACTCAACACTTCCCTTGATCCTCCACATCCCTTCATCTTTGGCCATGCCATTTGCCTCTCAGATGAGACTGAGTTTCAGGGAGAGAGAGAGAAAGGGGATAAGATAGGCTGAAGCTCACAGATAACCCCTAATGTTATTTTTCCTAAGAAAGCAGAATATTTCTTTTGTATACATGAAGCCAGGAAATGACAGTTTATCATGGATATCGCTCTGAGTGCCTCTATGCTGCCTGGAGTGACTCTTGGCCTCTCATCAAAGCTTTCCCACATGTCAGAGATGGCCAATTGTGAGACGTCCAAAATAGTGCTGGGGAAAGATGCGTGGCCAGGCCCTCCATCATGGTGTTCCTTTGTGCGTATGTGCTAACCCTGGAAACCGAACTCCTTGTACTTGCTGGCCATATCATTTCGGAACAGCTCCAGAGCTTTCTTCATTGCAGCCTGGGAATCAGCCCCAAAGTCTGCAGCGTGTTTTTCGGCAATGACCTTGATAATGACTTCAGAAATGAACTGTGAGGAAGGAAAGAGAGAAAGAAAAACTGAAGGGACACTCAAGGTTTATTTTCAGAAAAGCCAGACTAAGAAATAGGTTGCAGTGCCTGGAAATATCTCCGAGCTAATTCAGTAGCCCTTCCTGCAGTCTCTGGAGAGACAGTGAGGTCTAGTATGCAAGGAGCCTGGGCTAGGCAGAAGCACTGGGCTCTATTCCTAGCTCTGACGCTGATCTGCTTCATGACCTTGAGTAGACCATGGGCCTTCCCACTTTTTGTCTGCCTCATCCATTAAGACTGCAAATTCATGCCCTGTGTTTGTATAACACTTAGTTTTATGGGTCTTGGTCTCCAACGGATCCTCCAGGGCTTACTCTAAAATTGTATGTCCCTTGTGTCCAATCACTGACAGGCCTTATGTAATGCAGTTTCCCAGGCATCCATAGGCTGCATGGGCTGGTTTGTTGTTGTCAGGGGTTGGTCAGGCTGTGTGTAGTGTTTGGAATGGGAAATCTAAACTTGGATATTCACATACCATTTGCATACCATGCGCCCTTTCCGTGCATCCTCCTGCTTGTACACACAAACCTTGGACTTGAGGGAGAGCTCACTGAAGTCCAACTAGACATCAGTAAATAAAAGCCCAACTCTCAATAGCTGTCTTGCACACATTCACTACACATCAAACACTGAGACCCCTGCCCTTTTCCATACCTCCAGATATTTCACAGGGATTTTGTGCTTGGTTGCATGGGTCTGAGCCAAGGGCTTCAACTCGGCCTCATGATTACCCTTCGCCTTCAGGATTTTGCCCAGTTGGGTAAGAACAGTAACTCCATGTTTCTTCAGATCTTCAGAGCCCTTCATCGCATCAGGGGTCTTCAGGCCTTTGAACTTTTCAAAGCGATCAAGGGTCTCAGGATGGTCCTGAAAGAGTCTGTGGACAAAAGCAGAGGGACTTTGGAGAGGAGAAGCTCCTGACATACCTTCCTTTGAGTATCCAATCTACTTTAATCCTATCTTCTTACTCATGTCCTAAGATGATCACCACTGTCTATTTCCATTCGCTCCGGTCATGACAGAGACACTGCCCTAAACATATCCAACTAGAGCAACAGAGGAAGTGTCTGTATTTTTTCCATATAGTTCTGATAACTCTTTGGTACCCATCCCATGGATTATGTCAACTGTTTTAAGACAAAGACAAGAGCCAAGGCTAGTCATGGTACTGAGAGCTGAGTTCTTGTATTCATCTGAAGGAAAACCAAAACCAAACAAAACCACCTGTCTTCACTGATTTACTGTTGCTGAGGAGCCAACCTATAGACCCCTGCCTCTCACACGAACTCTCTTGTCAGCCCATGATTTGTTGATCAGGAAATGAGAGCTCTCAAAAGAAAAAAAAAAAAAAAAAGCAGCCCCCAGCCTCAGGTCCCTTCTATCTGGAGGTCATGTGTTCTTGAACGTCATCTGGATGGGAGAGTTTACTGTGCCCCCAAACGCTATGATTGCAGACATGCAGGAATTTGGTTCCTGACCTTTTTTCCCACCCTCTTTCCCTTGCCTCTCTCCTCCCTCAGAAACTCCTTGGAGGAGACCTGCGTTGGCAGGGGAGCACAAAGTCACAGGGTGACATCTATTTATTTAATGCCATGCTCTACTCTGTGATACTTGTAAGAAAAATGGTATTACTTTTCCATTTGGAACTGCTTTTACTAGCATGTGGCAAATTCGGAGCCAAAGTAGCCACCTCAGAGATGGATGGGTGAGGATGGCTCTGGTTCCTCCTACCCATCCAGCATGCCTGCTCTGGACCACATGAGGGGAAAGCCATCACATTTCCACCCACTTCATTCCCACTCCATTCCTTTCCCTTCAAATGGCAGCTGATCTGGAACATGATAAAGAAGGTAAGGAAAACAGCCCCTGCTTCGGCTCATCTTTGAAAAACATTTTTCAAAGCTTTGCAGTAGATATGCCTGGCGGTGTGGGCCCCTTGCCTTAGCCATGCCTAGGGTAGAAAACCCCCCAAGCAGGTGCCAGATCCCCACTACTCTCCTCAGTGTCTGTACCCTTCCACCACATTTGGGTGTGCACAGTCTGAGAGGAGAGCTGAAGAGAATCTCCTCAAAGTCTGCATCCCTTCTGGTCTTCAGGGACAAGCTAGGCTCCAATGTCCACCTGATGTTCTTTCCCACTCTGCAGTGTCTGGGGTGTTCGCCACTCCGAGTACCATGATCACAAGGACAACATGGAGGTTGGGGTCCTCTCAGTTGGAGACCTCATGAGCACTTCTGACACCAGAATCATGGAGGAGGGAAGTAAGGGGAAGGATGTGCCTCATTTCATACTCAGACCTCAAATTCATCATGAGGTAGTGGACAAGTGTTACCACACAAATTTCTGGCCAAAAAGCAGGATGGGCAGGGCTCTGCTAAGTGAGACTAAGGTGGGGAGAGGGAAACACTCAGGTACTTCGCAGTTAATTTTACTGAAATAGATTCCAAGAAAATTGCCACAGAGGTGGTGTTCCTCTCCTTTCCTTCCCTGCCTCCCCACATCCTTTCTGCAGAGCATCTGAAGCCCCGTGACACACAATTCACTCCAGCATTTCTCACTGTAGTGCTTGGGAAATGAGGATCCAAAGCAGAGCTTAGCCAACAGAGGCAAAGAGACAAAGCACAGCCATGTGTTAAAAGCAGCACTGGTCTGCTCCTTCACCCATAGAGAGATGGAGAGACAGAAGCACAACCACTTCACACAGTGAGTAACTTTTAACCCAGAAAATAGCAATGGAAAAACCACCACTCTACAAGAAAGAAAACACCTTGTTGAAATAATCACTGACAAACACGTCTCTCATCAAAAGCTCTCAGCTTTACTCTTAGAACTGAAGTTCCTTGCCTACCTCATTAAAACTGCATGGCCATGGCCAGCGAGGTCAGACTCCACCTTTCCCCAGATGGTCAGGACTTGCTGCCATTCCTGGTCACTGAGCCCCATGGTTCACCAAAGACAGGTCCCGAGTGCTTCCTGCAGCCGTTTGCCTTTCCCCAGAGGGTAGCTGGAGAGCTCACCCGTGGGATTTATAGCCCCTGCCCACAAACCTACACCTGTCAATCATCAGCTGGACTTCTTGCTCTCTTTCAGGCTTGTCTAACCTAATCAGCCTCCCTGTTTTTTCCTCGGAAGCTATTTTGGGTCAGGTACTATTGTGGGTGCCACTGATGGCAGCATTTCTGCTTTTCGTATTGGACTGGCACATGTCCCACTCCAGACAGAAAGGGCACTGCTGGAATGCTGTGCCAGGAGCCTGTCCCAGGTTCCCAAGGCCCCAGAGACAGTGTCAGGCTTTATGGCAGGAGATTCCTGAAGAGCACTGTCATCTGCAAGGCTACCCTGCCTCCCTCTCCCCTGGCCTGCCAAGGGCAGGCAGGAGAAAAGGCCGGGACAGCCAGTAGCATTGACTCCTTCACGCCAAAGGCCTTTCCTTTCCCCCAGTGATCTCACCATCCTTTTCTCCCGGGCTAACACACCACTTGGGACATGCCCTTAGGAGATAACCATATGGAAAGCAGCCCAGTCATTTCCCCACCTGCTGCAGGAGGAAGGAGGGGATAAAAGCTGTATGGGAGCCAGTTCCCCCACACCTGCCTGCCAGGACCCTGCTGCCTGCTCTTCTGGGAAACACCTAGGATTAGCTGATGGCTGAGCCTGGATATTGGAGCCAGCAGATGTACAACTGAGCCAGAAAGGTAATTTGCAGCAGACCAGAGACACAAGAACACAGCAAAGCTACATTCAACATCCACCCAGCCAGCAGTTCTGGTCTCTGGCTACTTCTGTCAAACCAAACAAATTTCAGTGTTGGAAGGAAAAGCCACTGAGCTGACAAACCACGTGGGTATGCTTTGGGAGGGCTCCCAGACTTTCTCTTCCCTCCCCGTCAGGACTGGTAATGGCCTGGCACACCAGTGGGGTGACTGGTCCCTTCTGGGGGTGGCTGCAGTCAGAGCACAGCCTGATAACAAAGCCCAGCCAGCACTGCTGTCCCGAACCATGCACCTGCCTCTGGATGTTACCAAGGCAAAAGCAGGTGAGAAATATCAACCATAGGCTGAAGACACCTGCCTTGGGATTCAGGAGAAGAGCATTCAAACCCACAGTCTCTACAACAGCGCTGCAGCGCCTGAGCTGCATCACTGCCTCTGCACCCTTCCACTCTCTACAGGCTCCCAGCTCCAGCCTTGCAAGGGGAGAGAGGTGCCCATATACAATGGTAATTGGGCAGCAAGGATGATGGAGCCACAAAGCCTCACATACCTTAGAAACATAGAGGTTTAAAGGGAATACTGTGGGAAAGAAGGGTGGCAAAACCCAATGGAGGTGTCAGCTGACGTCCAAGCCTAGAGGTAAGGACATTTTGGCCATTAAACATTGCAAGCCTCTGTCAGCCAAGTCAACTTGTGACTCTGAAATCCTCCCCTTCCATCTCCTCTATGCACCAGTTTGCTTCACATCCAAAAATCTACATCCAACACTTCAGTCTCAAGATTTCATCCTGATTTACCTGCGCAAACACCAGGTCACTACCAATTAACCAAACTAAGCTGAACTGATGGAATAGAGCTTAGTACTCCTCCAGCTCATTCCTCGTGCAGTTCTCCATGGCACAGGGCTGAGACGGGAGAGATCACATACCTGCAACCTTACTGCCCAAGTACTCACAGCAGTAATGAAGCATTTGTACCCTTCCAGGCTTGGGCAGGATCGTGAACACTGACCTTACTGGTTTACATACCTTTCAGACACAACAGAAACGTACTCCCAGTACATGAGAGGCTGCTGCTTATGCACCAAGCTCTGTATATTCCCCAAGCTGGAACTATGCAGTTGCTGTAATAACTCCACTTGAAATTGGTTGACACGTTGCTCTCCGTAGCTTTCCCCAGGGCTGTGAAGCCAAAAGTCCTGGTATGGACATTAACATTAAATGGTCAGAGGACTTAAAATGAGTATGAGATTCCATATTGCTTTTCTCTGCAAGCGAAGTAGTAATGAAATGAAATCATAAGCTCTTCTCCCTAGAGCTTAAATAAATAGTCTACAGAAATACTAAAAGCTTTCTACTGCACCAGACCACCCCTCAACCCTGCAGCCATGAAAAGGACATAACATTTTAGATCTACAGGCCTCTTGTCTTCCCCTTGGGGCAAAATCTATCACTTGCATAATCATCTGGATAAACACAAACCACAGAGAGCCAGCATATTGGCTGCCTCCTTTAAAGTGCACCAGGTGACTGAATAGCCTGTTTCAAGCAGCTCTGCCCACACTGGAGCCGTGCTGGCACACGTGGCTGTGCCTCTGCACCCACACCTGAAGCACTCTCACTAAACCAGCAGAAATGGATGCTTTTGGCCAGGCTTTGGGGTGCATCGCTGGCACAGTGCGGCCGCTTTCACCCCACTGCAAAGCCCCCCGGATGGACTTGCTCGAGCAGACCCTGCTTGAGCAGGGCGGGGTGCCCTGGATGGCTCCGGGGGTTCTTCCCAGCCCGGCCGCTCCGTGGCTCGGTGTCCGGCGCGGGTCCCGGCCTCGTGGGCCAGGGCTTGCTGCCACCTCGTGGCCACGGGAGACGGAGCAGCGGGCGTCGGGGGTCCCGTCCTAGCCCGTGCTCCGGTTTGGAGGCTCGGGGAACAGGCAATCCTCTCATTTCGAAGGCAAGACGGTGACCCCAGGGCAGGCAGGACTGCAGCGTTGGGCGCAGAACTTCTCTAAGGGGCTCATTTTCAGTGCGGGATGTAGAGACATCGCCATTCCTTGGTCACTTGGGATGCTGTGCCTTTCCCCCTATCCCCCAGCCTTGATATTGCAGAGGGCTGGGGTGGGGATGGGGGCAGAGTAAGATCCCATGGGACAGCAGTAGAGCCACAGGTGAGACTCAGGGTACTGCCAAGGAGAAATGCTGTTCTAGAGACTTTGTGGGGCTTGTTTCTACCCAAAAATGTTACCAAAGGTGCTTAGGAAAGGTCTCCCCACCTAACAAGCTCAGCAGGCAGGTAAAGAGCCATCTCTGGCAAAACAGTCGGTGCAATCCCACCTCTGCCTTGCTCCACCCTCCACAGCTGGCAAACCTTTCTACAGGTATTAATGGATTTAGACCATGCCACAATTCCATGGACAGAAAAGCCACTTGTCCTCCCCACTGATGAGAGATTAAAGAAGTTTTGTGACTTGCTTGAGCCCACAGACACACCAGTGAAAGAGCAGGGATTGGCTCTTGGGGATGGTTTCAGGAACACCAGCTGTTTTGTGGTTATTACTATGGGGCTCAGTTGCCCGGGTGGAGCTGGGAGGCATAGAGGAACACACACCAGCCACAGGGATGGACCAGATCCAAGTTTGTTTGGCCACATTCATTTTTCTCTTAGACTATCACTGTTGTGAAGAGAGAAATTCAACCTCGGGCTGGAAAATGAATGTTGGAGAGCCCAGCAGTCCCCCACGCTGCCTTGGTGGTTAAGAGAACAAATTTCTAGCTCTGTTTCCTCTGCAGCCAGACCTGCTACAAGTAGGGAAATGGGCACCCAAGAGAGAGGCACTGGCAGAAATCAGATTTCTTTTTCATTTGAAGTAAGTTTGTGAAATAAACTTTCTAGAAAGAAAGAGACAGAGATGTTCCAAAATCCAGTCCTACCTCAAGAAACAACCCAAACCATCTTGTGTGCTTACACAGCAAAACGTCTCAGAGGAACAAACAGCTATTTTGATCAAACATTTTTTTCTTTTCAATGAGCTTTTTCCCCCCACAATACAATTTTTAAAAGGCCCTGAGAGCAAACAAGGGTCCCATGGCTGGGAGCGGTGATGACAGCAGCCCCAGCTCTGCTGCAAGCCTGGGTTGTATAAAGCGTGACATGACGTAAGTAATACACACTGCTGTGGTCAGGGGGAGGCTGGCACTCCGAGAAAGCCAGGAATATTATATAACAACAACTTACATAATTACCTCTTGCATAATGCCAGGGAAAAGGCCCTCCGTAACACAGCCGTGGTTTCTATGGCATTTTGCTGAAACACGGCTGCTTCGAAGAGATTCATTTGTGCTTTGTTTCAGGAGCCTGCAGCTCAGTCTGTGCAAACAGACAGGTGAGAGCCCTGCACTCGCAGCAGCTTTAGCTGGGGAGGTGAGGGATACAGTAATGGGATCTTATAGCAGGGCAAGAGCATTGGCTTTCCTGCAGCCCTGCTGTTGACTTCAGTACTCTGAGAATCAGAAGACTGTCACATAAGAGCACCATCTGAAACTGTGAGTGTTGTGTAGCTTCCACTGCTTGTAGGAAATGAGCTGGAGTCTAACTGATTATGGCAGTGGCCAAATTCCTTCAGGCTCACCCCTCTCTTCCCGTTGTTCTTAGACACTATTCTTAGCAATGCCTCCAGGCAGGGCTCCTGCACGCTGATAGATTTCAGCAGCTGAGAGGTGACCCGACCTGCTTGCTTAAGAGGAAGAGGAAGGACTAGGAGCAGAAGATTTCAGCATCAGGACAAGATTTGGGCTGTGAGTTTGCAGAGTTGTGCTATGGACTTACCAGTATCTTGGCATGGATTCTCTCAGGGATCATGCCCTGTGCCGTAAAGTCAGAGGTGGCTTTACCTTCGCTTCGGTGCTCACAGAATCCAGCCTTTGGTGACTATCAGACGTAACATAGGCATGACCCACAGCTCCACAATTATTGAGGCATCTCACAATGTGTGTTACTCTGCACAGCACCTGGACAAAACGTTTATCTCGGCTAAACAAGACACTTACTGCAGACTAGTGCTTGCATTCAGTGGGAGAATGTGCAGGAAAGCAGCAGGGCAATCCAGGACAAGTATATTCAGGCTGCAATACAGAAACTGAGGCTCTCTCTGAGGCTGCAGCAGCTCTCTCTGGGGATGCAAACCTTCTCTGAAGGACTGGGAATGCAGAGCACAGTAGGACTGAGGATTTTGTGTGGGAAACTGTGAGTGCAGTTAAAGAAAGGAAGAGTATGATTAGAGAATAACAGGCAGATTTTAAAGCCTCGCCCACCCAGGAGCAAAAGGAGAAAATTCTTGTTCAGAGGTAAGAACACGAGTTATGCCAGTGAGACCCTGGAGATCTCTAGGAGTCAGTGGGAAATGTGTCATGCAGCAGTCTCTTCAGGTGGATTAGACTTTGTAACACCATACTGGCACTCAAAGATTTGTGTACTACTCACTGAAACACTAAAGCAAGAGAGGAATTCCTCTCTCGTCCGCCATCATCAATAAAATATTGTAACTAGAGCCTGCTGAAGGACGACTGAGAAAGGCAGGGCCACAAAAACACATACGGGCCAAAAAGGTCAAGCAATCAGCCTGCATTCAGTATTGGGTGTCTGCCTGCTACTCTGAGCTCTGCAGCTCAGAGCTACCCACAGGAAGCTGCAACAGAGATGTTTACACCATGGATGAGGCTGGGATTTAATGATCAGGTTAGATGGAATCCAGGCAGCTGGAAGGGGTGGCTGCTACTCACACCATGCCTTATGCCAGAGGTTGTCCTCATCCTCCTCTTCCCAGTGCCTTGGGCATATGGGTGGTGCCTTTCAAGGTTGCCCGCCATGTAAGATGTGGGGTGCACTCTGGGCATGGCTGGGTGCTGCTGGAGAGGGGCTCACGTGCCTACAAAGGCAGCAGCAACTGCAGCATGGCCAAGACCAGAGTGAGAGCAGCCTCAGCAATGACAGAGCTGAGCCAGTGTGCAAAAAAGCGCCCTGTGTGCAGCCCTCCCTTCCGTGGGACACACCGACAGCCATGCCCAGAGTCTGCAGGGAGCCAGCAGCTCCTGGCTGCTGGTTGAACTCTCTCAACAATGAATAATTACTCCTGTCTGAGCTGCTCCTCGAGGAAGAGGAGGCATCGGGCCTCAGCACACAGCTATGGGCTCTCAACCTCCCAGAAAAAGACTGGGAGAGCCCATCACTGCATGGTAAAACTAGGTGATACAGCTGCAAATTTCCTTCTCAGCCCACTGGGCAGGCAATGGCCCTCAAGCTACCAGCACTTAATATGAGGCTGTGCATGTTTTTAAATTGGATTTGGAGGCAATGACAGCGGATCCTCCCCCACCCCATGATGCCTCTGCAGTTCTTTATGAGGGCTTCAAATGAGCTGGATTAAGGAACTGGTCTGAGTTTGCAGTAACTGTGTTTATCTTTTGGAGAGTGTATTTTGAAGCCAGATAAGTTCTGTGGCCTGGTTTGTCACGCAGCTGGACCAACGCATGCTGGCAGCGGGGGACGGGGAGGCAGAGTTACTTACGCAGGCATCCTTTGTGGAAGAAACACCCATGGAGCCATCCTCCAAAACCCCAGGCAGCACTGTCTAACTAGTGGAACAGCACATACAGATTAGGGTTTCCCTTTGCCTGAGTTTCATGGGGTGAAAAGAGAGAAAAAAGACACGTTTTCATTCCCTTTGCCGGCAAAACAGCCTCTCATCCACAAAGCACAGAGCTTCTGCAAGATAAGAGCCCGTGGGGAAGCCAAGATCTACCCCTCATTTTTATTGATGTTTACACTTGCCTTTTAATGAGCTCCAGCAGGTTCTCGCTTCCAGCTGCAGTTGGCCCTTTTCAAAGTTCAAGGTCTCATTTTGCATTATCGTTCCAACGCCAAGTGCACCCTTAGGGAGGAGAGGAACAACCAGGACTTTTTCTCTTCTGAGAACAGCACCAAATTAAGCAACCCCTAATCCAGTAGTGCTTTCTGTGCTCTGCTGGTCTTACTGGGAACTCTTGCAGAAAAACTGATCCCTCTGAAAAAAAAAAAATTGGCAAAAAATATCACAGTTTTCTTCAAGCAGATCAGCACTGGGCAGCAGTGAGCACCCTAAACACAGCACCTGTGGCCTGGCTGCCTGAACAGAACATTTACCACTCAGTTGGGGTGGGGTCTCTGTTCTGCCTCTCTTCCCTGTTGTCTCCTTTGCTGTTCTTGCAAACAGATCTTTTGCCCAGTCCACTTCAGGGTCCTGCTGGCAAGACAATCACAGTGGTGGGGCTTGCTGCTGGCTGCAAGATACTGGCACAAAAAGTACAAGTACTGGAAGATTTCACCTCTGCTGAGAATCCTGGTCCAGTGATTCCTTAGGTAGTGGTACAAGTGTAACACAGCATCCCTGCCAAATGCTCAGCCTGGCCAGCTCTCCCAGTTCTTTGGTGTCTGGGGTTGCATATACACGTGTCCCAGGCTGGGCATTTTTGGAAAGCTCACCTGTATGCATCTTACATACACAGGATGCATGGACAACTAGGACAACTAGCTCACCTACCCTCTTCCCTCAACAACACTAGTGGCAGATGCCATGGGAAAGTGTAAGAAGCAGGAACAGCTCTATTCCATCCCAGCAACTTGAGGCTAAAGGACTTCCCAAGGTTATATTTGCATGCTTGCATTTAACAGCCATAGGCAGAATTCTTCATGAGTTCATAATTTTTGTTAATCCTCTTATACATGCTCCTCAAAATATACTTCAGACATGGCTGCAGCCTTAGTAGGTCAAACTGTTTAAAACAACCTGCTGACTTGGTGACTCTGCAGATCAGCCAATGCTCAAAGACAAAAATCCGATAATCACTTTCTAACCATTCACAAACAGCTTTAAGCCATGCTCATTCTCAAAAAAACCAAACTAACAATAAAAATGAAGCTCCATTACCCTCAAAGATCTCTACACATGCAGGGCGCCCATCTCTGGTGCCTTTTTAATTGTGAGTTCCTCAAACACCGTGGTTTTATTTTTTGATCTTCCTCCCCCTGCTAAGTGCTCCAGTGTTGGTGGCGCAGCTGGTCGGATCCAGCTGGTCTGTGGCAGCATCTGTCTGGAAATTGCTTATCTTAGCCTGCGGTCCTTTTATTTCCTTCCCCGTCAGCTGCAGCAGAGATTTTGCTCCACGTGGTGACTCTGCTCTAAATGAATCCATGCTCCTTCTCCATGTTTCAGTGCTAATTTTGTGACTTGTCTATGAGTTTACAGCAAGGGCCAAATTACACTGGATTTATTCTCCTCCTGAGCAAAAAGGCCAGCATTTATCTGCTGCTCTTATAGACCCGTAGCTCATGGAGCTGAGACAGGTATGTTCACCTTCACAGGAAGACATACAGGGCCTCACCTATTTTTTGGGGCAGAGAGGGTCCAAATCATAAACAAAAAATAGACAAGGACACATTGGGACCACAGATCAAAAAGTCAGGAAAATAAATGGGACTGCAGATAGACCAGACAAAGCAGGCAGACCTTTTGTGTCAAAAAACGTGTAATACAAATGTCTCATCCATGAGCACAGTCTGGGCTGAGAGAGAATCTTTGGGGCAGGAGAGGAGTTCAGGTGGAAATTCAGATGGGAGCGTGGTACATTTTGACTTGTTTGGTTTTATAAACAAACTAAAAAGACTGACTTGAGCAAAGTGAGAGGAAAGCAGGAAAGTGAAGTCCTGGCCAGTCTGACCTGCAAAGAGTGAGTATGGGAAGTCACTGATTCCATATCTGCTCCTCGCTTTTCATGGGCCCTGCTTGCAGGTGTTTCATTTTACAGACAGAGGTGTGCCTCTCACCTGCTGAGTGATAAGCATGATGCCAGGGCGCTCCAGGTGCTGGCTTTGCAGCTCAGGCCACCCTCTTGGCCTAATTCCCATGGATATTTAATACAGGAGTTATGAACCATCTCATTAGGATGAAGCCACCAGAGGTTCAGGGCTGCTGGCAGGACCAGCAGCTACCAGACTCTACACAAAGCAAAGAGAAATGCCCACAAGAGGGAGAGTTGGTGCCAGTCTGCACAGTGATTCTGTGCAAACAGCACTTCCCTGCCTGGCAACTGTAAGAGCCATTCCCCTTGCTCCACTTCTCCCAACAGGAATGTTTCCCTCTCCAGGAGATTCCCTTTTCCATGGTATTTCCCCTCCTCCTCTTTCTCCAGATGACTGGTATTTCATCCTCTTTGTGTAGGGTAAGCCCAAAGGCCCCACCGCGTGGGTGCCAGATGTGGTGCCATCGGAAAGGCACCGTGACTGAGATGGTTCCTCTGCTCTCGCTGCTGCTCTGCTCCCCTTTCCTCCCACTCACATTGTGATGTGCTGGGAGGGCACCCCTGCACCAGCCTCAGCACAGGCAGCCCCCTCTTGCCCAGCTCATCGCTCGGAGGTGGCACCCCAGACCAGCTCCTCTGGGGAGCCTTGCTACCCACCATGGGCACTCATGGAAAATACCATTCCTGCTGGGTTCTGCTCAGCCTCGACACCCCAGACCTAAAACAGACTCCACTGGGGCATGGGATTTTCAATCCATTCTCCAAAAGTAGTTGATGGCTACCAGCAACAGGATCTTGGAAGTCTCTGAGCTTCTGCAGGGCAAAGCTTAATGTGAGGAAGTACCGAAAAACACTGGTGATGTGGGAATAGCAACTCTGCCCCTTAAGGCTGAACGTGCTCCATGGTGTTGGAGCAGCATAAGCACCAGCAGGACTTTTCTTGTGGGATCATCCCACCAACTCCACAAACAGCATTCCTATGCTCCGAAGTCCAGAAACTTTCAAGAAACATTTTCATTATTTTGGCTAGTGATTTAGCAGGAACTGTAACACAGCTAATAGCATTCCTGGGGCAGTTTCCTAACCTGAAACCTCAGAGAAATGTCTTCATAGGAGATCCACATGAACCATATCACCAGAATCATCACAAGACCCTCATGCATGGCACATCTTGGCCACCCTCTGGCCACCGTTAGCCTCCAGCTGCCAGAACACTGCAGGGTAACTGGTTCCCTCTGTGGAGAGGGATTTTCTGCCTGAGGGAAAAAGTCGTGGGTGCTTCCTCTGAAGCACATTGTGCCTGCTGGTATTAACATACCAGGCATTGCATACAAAGCTGCCCTGGAAAGCAGCATTGACATGAAAGCACAGGAGCCCCTAAGCCTGATCAGTGGCCAAGGAGCTCACCACAGCAGTGAGCATGGTCCATATCCCAGCTGGGCGCATTGGGCAGGGAGGCCAAGGATATCTATCAGCACATCCACAGGATCTCCCTTGCAGAACATCCATGCTCCTGGGCAAGATGCTGCACATTGACAGGGAGGAGGGAAATGCAAAAAGGGAAGAGAGATGCCACCAAGATGATCAGAGGAATAGAGCACCTCTCCTATGAGGAAAGGCTGAGAACATGTTTTGGTCAGCCTGGAACAGAGAAGGCTTAGGGTGACCTAATTGCATCCTTCCAGTACCTGAAGGGACCCTACATGAAAGATGGGGAGAAACTTTTTGCAAAGGCACATAGTGACATGAGGGGAATAGATTCAAACTGAAAGAGTAGGTTTAGATTAGATATTAGGGAAAAATTCCTTACTGTGAGGGAGTGCGGCACTGGAACAGATTGCCCAGAGAACTTGTGGATGCCACATCCCTGGAAGTGTTCAAGGCCAGGTTGGATGAAGCTCTGAGTAACCTGATCCAGTGGAAGATGTCTCTGCCCATGGCAGGGGAGCTGGAACTAGACGGTTTTTAAGGTCCCGTCCAAACCAAACCATTCCATGACTTTATAATTCTAAGCCAGCTTTATTCTAACTCGAAAATTTAATCACTCACTTCCAAATTATAACTCTAGGACTGGGCTCATGAGCTCATGTACCCAGTTAACTTTTTAGAGCTGCTTATGACGATCCAGCATGTGCAGAAACGCGCAGTGTGAAGAACCAGCACCTAATCCCAGCTCCTGCAGTGGATCAGAGCATCTCATTCAGCATTCCCTGCTCAGAGAGGGTTACCTGAGCAGATACAATAAGACAGCAGTGTAAGCAGTGGCTTAGAAAATACGACCGACTGCTGCAGGCGGCATGTTTTCACTTGGCTTTAGGCGTGTTGACAGGAGATAACATAGCCAAAAGGCATCAGAGGTGAGAAGGCAAAGCAGAAAGAGAAGGGCCACCCCTTGGCACAGGTGAGGCAGTGAGGTTGTTTACACAACAGCCGGTGAATATGTGTCTTATTTATACGGGATAAGAAGAATGAAAGTAGAGTTATCTTATGCTGAGTGAGATAGTTTAATAGTACACAATTACTTCATACAGATTTAGCTAGAAGTAATTAAAAGTAAGGTTGTGCTCTGAGGCAGAGTTCTTCTGCCACTGAATTCAGGTCCAGTGGGAAGCTTCCACTTGCAGCCACTCACAAAATCAAATCCCTGGAGTTCAGACATTTCTCCTAGCAGCTTAACTGTTGTGTCCTTTGAAGTTATACTTTAGGTTTCAACTTCAATCTTTATCCTCCTTTCTTACCTTTAATTTCTCTCTAGTTTGAAATCCAGAGGCAGCTTCCATCTGCGCAAGCTGAGTGCCCTGGTGCAGGGGGACAGGATCTCATGCTCCCCCAGCTGGGCAGTCTCAGGCAGCCAGGAGGCAGCCGTGTCGCTGACCAACGTCTTGCTCTCTGCCCTCATGCAGGAGTTCGGAAGTATACTGCGGATTGGAAGGAGATCCGCCTTGGGAGTGGAGCTGGGAAATGTTATGTTTTCATCTGAAAGCAAAATCAAATCGTGTAGACCCCTGATGCAACACAACACCAGGATGTCAGGAGGCTTTTGGCTTGCTGGGAACCTAAAAGAAATATTTTCAGCCTGAGTGAGGTTGACGTAAATATTTTCTTTCTTTTTTCTTCCCTCTGAACTCACAGGTGAACCAAAAGCCACAGGTTTGGGCATCTTGGAAATAAATTTACAACAGCAGCAAATGGTTTTCGAGTGCCCCAGTGAAGTAAGAAACTTGCTTCTTCCTTTCTGTCTTCGCCCACGTGTGACTGCATGAGCCTTCTGTCTCTGCAAGAGCATGGCAGCAGGGGAACATGAAACCACATTTGCCCCAGTTCTCCATCATTTTTCCTCCCTGCACAGCACACATGGGGTGTGCCTTGGACTGCAGGGCTGTGTCAGAGATGCCTCCAGCACTGCCACACCATAACTGCATTGCACCCACACTGGGGGGACCCAGACAGCATCCTGGGGCCAGGGCATTGGTGGCTCCAGAGACGAGAGCCCCACTGGGGACACCATCGACGAGCACCATCAAGTGGGGACAGGATGGGCTGAAGACTTTTCCCTCACCTCCACACACACAGCCGAAATATCCCCAGTGTGTCCTGGCACAGAAACCAATAGAGCAGATTTTCATAGTGATGGTCACAGGGGAAAAGAGAAACAGAGGGACATTTTGTGGAGGCTAAACAGCCACACCAGCTTTGCAGAAGTGTTTTGCTTTCCACCTGCTTATTCCCACCCACTTAGGCAACTTAATACTGACTTTTCTTTTTTTTTTTTTAAAGCATTTGAAACAAAACTATCTAATTACAGAGTAAATATTTAGCTTGAAATGAGCAGACAGATATTCAAAGCCATTTTCTGACATGACAGATGATCTGAAAGGAGCTGCGCTGCAGGCATTGTGTGCCGATCAAACCCAATTTAAAAATACAAGGCACAGAAGCAAAAATAGACATGACCCTAAGCACAAACATCCCCACACAGGCAAATGTCTCCTGTGAAATGCCACAGGTGATTTCATGGCAGCTGAACCTGGCGGCACTGGAATAGCATCACCTACTTCTGAGGGTGATGCCATGGTAAACCCATGTGAACAGCATTGAAGCAACACACACACATTGCCCTGGCAGGGTTTGTTCAGCTGCTCCAGTTTTGGGACACCAGCATGGGCCCATACATTTGCTGAAGACCTAAGGGAAATTCCTGTCCCCTTATGCACGTGACCTAACTTCCAGCTCTTGGCATGCTGGGTGAAAGCTAAATGACTCTTGCTACCTTTGCCACACCTAAATTATTGTGACATTCAGGTGACAGGTGGGAGCCAGGTAATGTGGGAAAAATAACCTTTTCACCCTTAAATGCTGAGGAGCTCGCATCAAAGCATTCACACCCAGAGATGCTGAGGAGCAGAGAGACACAGCAGGAGCTGCACCTGCTTAGCATCTCCAGCTCCAAGCCCACAGAGCATGCGTGGAGATCAACCTTTTCCCAGAGCTTTAGCTCAAACTCCGGTGCTCCTGAAGCAGCCCCAAGCTTGCAGCAGACGTGGATGGAGACATGACTCCAACCTTGGTGAGCAGGATTAGGAAACAGGAGCTCTAGAGCCATACACCACTCACACAATGGAAAAACCACCTCTGAATGGCCAGAGCCTGTGCTGGGTCCCTGCAGGGGTGAAGGGATATGATACAGATATGGGTATGGCTCCACGTGGGAAATGCAGCTCCAGGCAGGAGCTGGGGCAGCCTAGAGAGGAGGGGTATGAGAGACCTCACTACCCACACTTCACACGTGGGAAACCAGCAGGGCACTTATGGGATTAGATGCAGAAGGAAAATACTCAGGGCAGTACCTCTGGGACAAGAAAACATAAGTGAAGAAATCACACAGTATCACTGAGTCACTGTGCCCATATCCTGGGAAATGCATTAGCTAAGGAAGGCAGGGTCTCCACCAGGTCATCCTGATGTCTAATGACCCACATATTTTGAAATCAGAAACACGAACAGCTGCAGCGATGGCAATGAAAACATGGACTTCAGTGGCTCCTGGCAGAATTGTTCTCTAGAGCACAAATACTAATGAAGATAACTTCAAGCGTGAGGTACTAGTCTGGTTCTTCCAACTGAGGGCTGATCAGAAGGCACCAAGGGGTCTTGTGGGCAGGAGGAAGTGATGCCCCTGCCCAGAGGACACAGCCCGTCAGTTCTTCCACACCAGCGTCCAGCCTCCTCCCATCGGCTGTCACTAAGGCAAACAGCCATCCCTGCTATCCCGTGCCTGAGGTTTGGGATGAAACTTCACAAGAGATCCTTCCTCCTGTTCCCTCCAGGAGGCCCCAGTGCCAGGATGTCTCTCCAGGGCTCACCCCACCCCCTTGCCAGCCTGTGTGGTCCCTTCACCTTTTGGTCAACCCTTTGACCCAACGTTTAGCAGTAGGACCATGCTGACAATCCTTTGGTCCTCCAGATTTCCACTCAGCGGCTTGTGTATTTTGCAGGAAGCAGCTGTTAAATCAGACCACCAGAGGGCCAGGTCTGAGACTGGGTCCTGGGTTTGCTGCTCTTCACTGATCAGTGACACCTGCAAGGTGAAAGAGAAGAAGCCAGACCTGTTCTTGGCATGGCCACAGACCCTCAGCGCTGCAGCACAGCTCTGGCTCAGGAAATGGCCTTCCTGCACATGGAGAGCCAGGAGATGCCTGGGATATTACAGACCCAGGCACCTCACTGTGGCTTTGGGAGGCAAGGGCTGGTAACTCCAAGCTCTGGGACCTCTCCAGGCTGTTTGTAGAAACGCTAGTGAAAGAAAAGAGGTGTTAAAAAATAAATTGTAAAATGAAGTGGAATAAAAACTGTCCTGGGTAGAGAAATCTCAGAAACATCACAGCCTTAACTGCCCTGGTGGGTAAGACAACTCTGGATGTTCATGGCTTTGCTGAGTCCTGCAGTGTGTCCTGGGAGGCCAGCTAGGCTTGGCTTTATTGGTCCTCGTTCTCCTTTTAATTTTATCCAGATGACCAGACTACTAAAGTATCATTCAAAATGTGCCTTTCTGCTTTTTCTGCCTTGCATCATCCTGTGTGCTCAAGCCCTGTTGTTCCCATGGGTCATTCCTTTGGGCACATTCATGGCACATGGTTTCTCTGACTTAGCCGATGAGATGGCAGCTTTTAAAAGCATTCATATTTTCCCCAATGCCTGGAGTGAAACTGAGGCCAGAAACATTTCTGGGCATGAAACATGCCTCTGAGCATGTTAGCATTTTGTTCCGTGAGGACTGCTTGGCTGCCAGAGGGCAGAAGTAAAGGATTTGGAAAAAGATAACTCCTGCTCTGCAGCACTCCCTGAGCAGCCACCTACCACCGAGCCAATCAGTCAGGGCAGCATAGAAGAGCTCACAGCTTGGGACCTGATTGTTTGCAAAGCAGAAAAGAGGATATTCATCCACTGCCCTCTTCTCTCCTCCTGGCAACTCTCATTGTATTTTGGGCACAGATGTTCAGACTCAGTGCTGGTAACTGTTCTAGAAACATGCAGCCCCAGGAGACCGACGTAGCTGCAGTGGCAGAGAGGGAATGACGTGGACACACGTGGTGAGCAAAATCTCCAGGGGTCACATCAGAGATGTACTGTACCCAGACCCAGCTCTTTTTCAGGACATGCTTCCTGCACACACAGGATTGCTGAGATCTCAGCCTTGGCAGTGCCCATAAGGGTGCTCCTGTTCCTCTAGAGCCTCTCAGCTATAAGGATCCCCTGCAAAGGGACAGGAAGTCAAAAAAAGGCACAGGATGATCAATATTTCACATTTTCCCAAAGGAAACCAGAGTTTAAATCCAGCATGCATCTGTGCAGCTCCAAGGAGAGCTGGACCCTGCTACCTCACAGGGACAAAGTGGCTCCTGGCTCTGCACCACAGCCACACAGTACACGTCCCTGGTGCCATCAGTCACCAGCAGGGAGAGAGATGCTCAGCCAAGGTGTTTCTCACAGGACCTCTTCGTTTTGTCAAGATGTTTTGTTTCTAGTGGAGGCCTTGGGGAAAGGCAGCTACCAGGGACTTGCAAGCAGGATGAGAGCATGCCAGAGACAGGCAAGACTCCAGAGCATTTAGTTTTCTAAAAGTGGGTCTATTGCCCACCTGCTAGAGAAGGGGGGTGGTTTCCTTTCCCCAGTACAAGAAGTTGGAGGAAGCTTGCAATGTACCCCCTGCCACAGGGCAACCCCTCCAAATGCTTTTTCTCCTCCAAAATGAGAAACAATTAAACACACAGGTAAAGAAAAATGGTGAACAAAGTTCCCTGTGTGGTGAATAGTGGCAATTCACTGCCATTGAGAAGAAATTTCCCCAGTTCCCCCTGCAGTGCCATGTCACACCTGGCCTGCAAATCACAGTGGGTTTTGTGCAGGTGCTGGGATGTCCCACCTGAGACACCTCCCAGGGTGCTGTCATGGCTCTAAGCACCCCAAGCCATTGCTGGGAGCCATTGGATGGTCACCACTCCCACAGTTTGAGCAGCTCTGGCCGGATGCAAACGTGTTCAGCCCCTGGAGGGAAATTTGGTTTCAGCTTCATTTTCTGAGGGCACCATTCCTCAGTGGAACGCAACAGACTTGAGAGCTCGAAGGCTCAAGGATCAGCCCGAGCAAAGTCAGGAGGTCTGGTATCCTATCGCTGGGGTTATTTATGACCCTCCTTGCTACGAGGGATGTCTTACAGCCACCTTCTGCACGCTGCTCTTTGGGAGCTCCCTTAGCTCTGCACACAGGGGTTTTGCCCAGTTTTGGTGTGAGGACACTGGCTGATGGTGAGGAGGCCTTTCATGGTCCCCCACAGCTCATGGATAATGCTGGGGCCTGGTGACTTGCCGGTACAGGCCCCGGTACTTACTCATGCTGCTGTTGACAGGTCCCAAAGCCATAATGCAAGAGGTATTTGATGTAACTAATGAGCCTGTATGGCATGTTTCCCTCAGCCCTGTGGTAACTCCAGGTATTTGCTCTTTTCAAGTCAAAGCCATCTCAGAGCCCAGGGCTGAAGAGACATTTTGCACAGCCACTCAGTGACCTGAATTGCTGAGCCGGGCCCTGCCCGGCCTCCCCTTCAGAGCCAATGACCCTCTCAACCACGGCAGGACCTGGATCTCAAGTAGGAATGAGTCGGTTTCACCACAGCTGTCTTCTCCGATGCTTCAAAGCTGTCTCACCCAGTCTGAACCCGTGAAGTGTGTCAGACTCACCTCTCCAGACCTCTGGATGCACCGGCTCTCGGCTCAGCACTGGTCACATTACAGTGTTAGTGGGGAGCAAGGTGGTCATTTCTGTTCCTGTACCACAAACCCCATTGCGGGTCCCCGGAGAAGAAATAAGAGTGTTATCCCTGGTTATCACAGCTCTGCAGCAAGCTCAGCTCTCACCGTCAAGGCCACTGTGCAAGTTCAGCACCCACCAGCTTTTCCCCAACTCTGAATTTTTCATTTTCTCCCCAAGCTTTCTGATCAGCCCCCCACAACACAGGTGTGAAGCTTCCTACCACCTGTGCAAAGCTTTGCATGGATGGCACCGATTCTCCCTTTTCCTTTCTCTCCTTCAACCCCTGCAAGCTGAGTGGGACAGCAGAGCAGGCAGCTCACCCACATTCGCACCGGGGTGAGCTGAAATCCCTCCCCAGCCCTTTGTGCTGTGGGCACAGGCGTCTGCAGCTGCCCTGCACTGGGGGAGAGCGCGGGGACAGCCGGCGGCATCGCGCCCACGTGAGCCGCGCTCGGCCAGGAGCAGGAGCTATTTCTGGAGAGCCGCTTCTCGAGGAGCAGAAGCGGCAGAACTCAGAAGCACTGACCGAAAAAGAAAAGCCCTGGTGTTTCGAACAGGAAGCGAGGTTTCCCAGCCTCCCGCCGGGAAGGACGGGCAACATCCTTGCAAAAATAAGAGAGGACTGCAGCGCTCTGTGGCAGCAGGGCTCCAGAGGAGCTCAAAGGCCACTTCAGTAAGACCGTAAACACGCCAGATCTGCTGTTGTTGCAGAGCTCCGTGAAATCGACGATGTCTGAGCGGAGTTCAGCTGGAGAGCGCTGGTGCTATAAAAAAACAAAGTGACTTTGGGCTTTGACGCTTCCTCCTGACACACAAAAAGGTGATTTGTGATTCAAAAGACAAGGAATTTATCATCAAAAGGAGCTGGGACAGAGCTCAGTGTTTATACATGGAAGAACAAGACAGGCACCGAGAGCAGATATATTTATACTCATCCATTAATAAAAGAAGCCAAGTCAACCATACCTTTGTGCTAAAGTTAGAGCACAGCACTCTGCATGTCCTTAAAAAGGCAAGAAAGTTTCCACAAACTGGGACAGCTGCTCCCAGTGCCGGCTCCGTGCATCTCCGCCTTGGCGCACACAGGGACTCCGGCATCGGTGTGCTGCCCCAGGAAAGGGGCCAAACACAGTGAGGCTTCTCCAAGCGGGAAGGCTGACTCCTAGAGTCTGGTCATGGGCTGGTGGCCACTGCACCTCAGGAGCCAAACAGTCCCTGCTCCACTGCCAGAGACCTGCAGGAGACACCTGCCTCTTGCCAGAAACACAAATCCTCCAGTTTCAGCTCCACTATTCTCATTGCTTCCCTGGTTATGGGGCTCACACAAGCCAGGAGCCTTCTCCTCTGCCATGGGTGACATGGGGGAATGCTGGGCTTGGCACACTTGGGCTGGCCCTGAGGACAAGGACTTGGTTTGTGGGGCTGCCTCCACCAACCAGCAAAGGGAAGAGCAGCAGCATCCAACAGTTCCAGGTTTGGGCCGAGGGGTCAGTGCGAGCCCAAGGTGAACAGAGAGCACCCAGGACAGAGGATCGTTTATCTCCAGTGATATCAGCAATAGGGCTGGAAGGTGCAAGTCACTGGAAGCTCCTGGATTAGTATTTGGCACTTAGAAATGCTTTAGAAATCCCTAATTGCAGCAAGTTCCTTAACCCACAGCTATGACTGGAGCTGCCTGGCTTCACCTGCCATGCGCCTTGGAATGTTACACCAACTGGCAGGAAAGACACAGAAAAGTCAGATCGCTGTTCCTTGCGAGGTGCTTCTAGAAAGCAATCAATTATCCTTCCTGACAAATAACAGATGAGCTCTCACAGCTGTTTTCCTGTTTCCCTTCTCTTCCCTCACCCAGTTCCAGCCCTTGAACCATGCTGGAAGCAGCAGGAGCCAGCACTGGACACGCTATGCCAGAAATGATTGCGTTTCAGGCAAACCGAGAGCAATCACAAAAAATACATCTTGTCTAAATCAAAGTTAAGCACATTGCAGTTTTTCTTCTCCACACCCCAGTGAAACAGCCACAAGCAACAACCAACCTTGGCTGCACCGGGAAGGAAACGGCTGCGGGCACACACCAGAGCATGGGTCACCTCTCACCTCCCAGGACAGGTTGAAGTTGTTGGCACTGCAGAATGCATTTCCCCTCTGAGCTCACGCTGAAGATGTTACAGTTACATGAACTTGACTGACCTCTGAGCAAGACATAGCACTAGATGGCCTCCACAGATCTCTTCCAACCCAAATTATTCTACAACTTTGCAATCTTCTGCATAAAGACAGAAAGAGGGCATGCAAATAACTCTTCCTCCCACACCAGCTGCTAAGCTAAGCTCTCCTATCAAAGAGATGCTCAGGCTGCCATCTCTGAGCCAGTACAGTCAATAGAAGTCCAGCAGCAAAATCCTGACAAGAAGTCAGCTTTGCTACTGGCACAGGGATCAGGACTTCCTCCTGAGCTTTTGGGTCAAATCTCCTGATGCAGCTTGTCAGTGCCAGCCTAAGATGCAGCCTTAGCAGTCACACGAACCTCACCCTTGAGCTCTTCTGCAAATTCAGTTTGAATTCATGTATCATTTCAATGTGATCCAAATGCTTTCCAGCAAACATTACCATTTATTCATTACATCCCACCCTGCAGCAGGCAGGCACAGCCGTGTGGCACCGAGACTCTTACTCAGCAGCCACGCTGGTGGACCCTGGGCTGACACCAAGCCCTGTGGCACAGAGCCCACACCCAGGTTATTGCCAAACCCTCTCCCCAGGTCCTTCCTGATGACAGTGGTACTATCACTCTCAGATGAGTGTGACTCGGGTACCTACACCCATAGGAACAAGCACCATGGCTCGTGACCAGCTGTGACTAGTGTGATTTGTCTATTACTTATTACAATTACTTACAGCTTACATTAAGGAGGAATGTATTAAATCAGCTGTGTTTGCTTCCTCAGCCAGCCTGCAGTGCATTCAAAGAACCTCTGCTTCCTTTGGTGAGCTCTACTTTTGATAAAGCACATTGAGCAATGCTGAATGTTACAATGCTTTTACTGACTAATCAGCGAATTCCAGATCAGCCATTTTACAGCTTTGCTTTGAAACGAAGCTAGGCTGGAAGACCTAGAGCTCCTTTGCTGTGCCTCTGGAGCCTGCCTCTGCAATACCTTTCTCCCAGCACGGCAGAGCTTCCTTTCAAGACCTTTCCCAGTTCCACTGATGCAGAATCCCTTAACCAGCTTTTCTTCAACAATTATTCAGCCCTGATTTCCAAGCATCTAATTTTAGCAGTCACTGTTGAACATCCTCTTGAGTTATTGTTAGAATGAAATGGGGATCATCTGACAGGAACATATCCTTGGTAAATACTGGGAAGGAATGCTTAAGGAGCTTGCACACCTTCCTGCATCATAATCGACAATCCTACTGCCCAGGGACACACTATATCCCACCCTTTTAGTTCCTGGTACTTTGCATTTCCAAAAGCAATTAAAGCACCAGCCTCAACTGTACTAGGCATATTTGGCTGCATCATTTTGCTCAGTTATTGTTTCAATAATCACTTCCAATTAGCCACAGGGATTTATTATTTGCTATTTTTAGGACCATTTCCGTTTAAAAGGCACCTGATTGCAGAGATCTATATTTGCATGATGTCTTTCACTGGAGAATTTGTAAGTACTACATAGAATGTGAATGAATTTCTGCTTGTCTGCAGCAATACTCCTTTTGCAGGCAGGACAACAGGGGCAGTGATTAAAAGACGTGTCCAAACTCCCAGAGGAAATTCACACCGACACAAGAAGCCCAGCTTCCAGTTGTGTGTGTTAACTATTAAACCTGTGCTAACACAGACGGAGCGAGGATGGCCACACAGGCACTAAAGGAGATGCCGATACCGTAATTTGAAATGGTTGTCTCTCCTTCCACACTAACAGGCGCAAACACCAACTAGGCTTGGAGAGAAACAAAAATTCTTATCAAATACCAGACAACTGGCCCTTTTCTGCTAATAAGCAGCAATGGGAAAGAATGGCAGGGAAAGGTGTGGATTTTCTGAGAGGCTGGTACAGGAACAGATGGGGTGGGATTTTGCCAGCGTGACTTGCCAAGGCTTCACCCTTTATCACTGTTAAGAAGATCCAATCTCCCAGCTTGTTCTTCACACCAGCTTCCCTTCTTTCTGTTTTACCTGCCAGGGAGATGTACCAGTGAAATTCATCCAGATGTGCTGAAAAACAGACAACACGTGGGAGCCAGCAGACTGGTGTTTCTCTCTTTTATTTAAAAACAGTGCTTCATTACCATTTGCAAAGGGTTAGGAAGGGTTTCCCCCCTTGCTTAGAGTTTATAAAAGCCAGCAACATGATCAATAATTTATACACATGGATAGTAATACAAAAAAAAGGAATAAAAGCTAAAGATCTAACTACTCCAACCTTCACAATTCCAGCTACTTGATAATAATAGGAATAACCCAATGAATACTGTATGGTCTGAAAGCTACTATACAATATGATACTTAACGAGGGAGGGCGGGAAGTTAAAGGCTGTCACAAAGCCCTGGGATGCAGATACTGCTTCTCCAGAGTCAGCAGGGAAATGGGACCCTGGGCAAGCGGCTCGGGCGTCCTAGGAAATGATCCAGGGGAAGGGAACGCATCCCACCTGGGACACGTCCTGTTCCCCGGCGGTACCTGGCAATGGGAGGTGCTGGGGAGACTGCGAGAAGGGGCGAGTCTGTCGCTGCCATTGGAGGTGCTGCGGCATCTCAGCCTCGCACTGAAAATCTCCAAGTCTCAAAGAGATCAGCCTGTGAGGTCAGTAAAATACTCCACCAGCTCCATTATCGCTCTACAGCCCTGGTTCTCATTTGCTATCAGCCCCAGGTTTTAGCTCCAGCTATTTACAAGCAGGATTTATCATATTAAAAAAAAAAACAAAAAAAAAAACCAAACAAAACCCAACAAAAACCCCAAACAACTGAAAAAAAAAAAAACAAGGCAAGAAAACAAAATCAAATCATATCCCCTGGGGTAAAAGAGGATGATTTCGTCACTTGATAATGCAGCCAAATTGAGCTGCCAAAACTACAACACTCGCACACACAAAATACTGTGAACAGAAAAAAATAGAAAAACATGACCAGAACTGAGACTACTAATGTGGAAGGCCTGATTTCTGTAAGGAATTTACTCCTCAGGGAAGCAACAAGCCCCTCCACAAGCAGAGAACTGGGAATCTGGCAAGAGATTTAGTGACCCACTTCAGAACAACAAAAATTTAAAAAGAAAAAACATTCCTAAGATTAACGGGCATTTTGCTGACTCTGACTGCCAGCCAAATGACTATCTGGACGGCTTTAGACACCAGCAATCTCCTGGTGAAATCAGGCAAGGTTTTTGGCTGATGCATTCTTGCTCTACCACGAGTTGAGAGGCAGCGTGGGAAGCTGGTCTCCTGCACAAGCCTGGGCCAGCTGCAGCCCGTGGCCATAAGAGGACAACCACGGGCAGCACTGGCAGCCCCAGCAAGAAGTTGTCTTCCAGCAGTGGCAGCAGAGATGGGACTTGGCCATCCCAAGTCCTGTTTAGGCTGCCCTTAATGCAGGCACTGCAGAGGGATGGGGGCTATCCTGACAACTCCTGGCTGGAGCAAAGCATACCAGGCAGAAACCCCACAGCCTACTTGCGAAGGGCCCCATTTCACGCTCTGGCTGTCAGACTCCTGCTTGCCTTGTTGACTGGAGTTTTCATTGTAGAAGAGAAGTTTACTGGGGTTGGAGGGTGGAGAGGGCAATCAGTAAGGTGGGGATGGAAGGAATGGGCTTTTCAGACATTAACATCACCAAAAATAGTGTTTTATGCAACAAAGAATCAAGTCTCACTGGTGTATACTACAAAATGTTTGACATTATCCAAGAGCATGTCAAAAATAAAAACACAAAGAAGTTTACATTGGATGTTCATCTTGTTCACTAAGTTGGTTTTTTTCCCCCCCCTCCTATTTTAAAACAGTGCAAACAGGTAAAACACTTTAAAAATCACCCCTCTGCACCAAGGACAGCATTCCCCCACCCTGCCAGGCTGGAGGGTCACCGGCAGCAGGCCCTCTGCCAGGCTGCCTGTGTGCTTTCCCTTTGGAGCTAGACTCAGCAAAAGCGCTCCCCAGAGCTGTTGTTTGGGTTTCCCTTTATTAAATTCCTAAGTGCTCCCCAAACCTGTTTTCCACTTGCCTCCATCTTCGTGGCTAGGATGGGAAGATACAGATAGGGATGGGCTGGGGAAAAAACGTGGGTAGAATCGGGAGGCTCTGCTTTGTATTCCCCACTGATGGAGCTCTGGGTGCTGGAATTGAAAGCCCAGCAGCCAGTGTCTCTTTTCAGGCAGGGAAATGGCTTCATTAACCGTTCCACAACCAGCACTCGAGCCAGTTACTCAGAAAACCCTCCTCAGCTCTTGCTGTGCACTTCACATCCGTGGATCTCAAAATGGGTAAGAACCGGGGATAAACTTCAACTTCACTTTAGGGACGGGGAAGCGAAGTCTAAAGTAGCGACACGACTGCCCCACAGGGACCCTTGAGGGATCACTGACAGAGCCCTGTCCGAAACACAGGTCTCAGACTCCTGAGCCAGTGCTCCTTGCTGGGCAAGTCTGCTCCCTCTCAGGCACTGGAACAGCCAAGCCACAGCTATCTTTAAACATGGCTTTGTCTATCTGAACTCATGACACAGGATCCACATAACTGCTTAACCTGGAAAAGCTGGCTATCGTAGGCTCATACTGAGCTCCCCATTGCCTCCAGGTCCTGTCATGGCTTTTCTTAGACAGCCCACCTACAACAGTGCAGCCTCCCAAGCACAGGGACCGAGACAACAGTTTGCTAAAGTGCTGGGCATCGAAATAACTTATTCCCAGTAGAGAATATGCTATACCAGTAGAAGTTACTTTATACCAGCACAACTGTAACTGCAAGGAAATACAGACCAGCACATTAAATAAACCAACTCTTCAAACCAAAATTTCATCTGTATATCATCATGTGCTGGCTGGACCTATTGCAAGACAGTACAAACAGTTACACTTAAAGAAACATTTTTTTCTCTGCATCAAGAGGAATCCCAGATGCCACCAGACTAGAAGGTGACAAACAGCAAGCTATCTGCCAGGCTGCCTGTGCGGTTTCCCTCAGAAAGCCAAACCCTGCTTTGCAAGGGACCTGTGACTGCAGACCCATCGCACAGACAAGCACTAGCTGCCATCATTCTAATAAGCCAGGGCCCAGTTCAATTTATTGAACGTAATTCATTTTGCATAGGGAGATAAAGGCTTTGTCCTCACTTCTTCAGAAGATGGATATAGCCACACCTTGGCTACTCTGAAAGCATCTCTAGCCAGTTTATAACACATCAGAGTGAAACTGGAGCTGTTGTTCACCAACAGGGAAGAAAGGCTGAAGAGCTCTCCTGTCATGGCACAACACTCACTCGAGAAACCTTGCCATGCAAGTTTTTGGGAGGTCTGGTGCTTTGGACACCTGGAACCAGTGAGCTACTTCTGGCCCCCAGCCATGCAAGAGTCCCGGTGTCCCCTCTGTAGCTCAGTGCTGAGAGCAGGAAGCCAGGCTATCAGCAAGCTCCCTCAGGGGACCTTGCAGCATTAACTATGGAGTCATAGAGACACTGGCTGCTTAATGCACCACAGGAGCCTGGCAGGGAGGGACCAGAGCAGGCCAGGCTCGGATACAGGAGGAATCAGGCTGGATGGTCTTAGAACAGGTATTACTCGGAGATAGGGGGACCATGGCCCCCCAAAGGTTGGGTGCTTCTGCACTAAACCCCTCACATTCCTAATATACTTGGGCGGGCTGAAGCTGCCATGCATAGACTCTGCCAGAAGGCAGAAATGGGGCTGGCCTCCCTACTCCCAGGGAGGCCAAGTGGCAGGGGGGGATTGCAGGTGGCACTGCCAGGGCAGGGGAGGGCACTCAGGGAGGGAGAATCCAGCTTTTGAGGAGCCGCAGTCAGAACCAGCTGAACTGAATGTGGGAGAGGGGCAGTGGGGGAGCAGCTGCCCCAGCGGGGCTCTGCAGATGCTCCTGGGCTCACAGCCTGAGGAACTGCCTGCGGGAAGGGAAGGGACAGCCTTGCTCAGGCCCTGCATCCACAGCAGGGAGAACAAGTTCAGTAGAGGCTTTTGCTGCATCCCAGCTCCACAAGTCCCATGGCTGCTCTGCAGTGGAAATAACTCCCCTTGAATATGACTATCTCTACCACAAGTCCTCCCTCTTCTACCCCAACTCAGGCAGTAAAAGCCCCCAAACACCCCGAGTCTCTCTCATTTCCTAGGTTTTGTGAAAGCCCCAACACCCTGTTCCCCCCCTCCCTATTTTCAAGCTAAAATATTTATATACAAACAACAAAAAAATTGTCATAACAGCAACAAACCAAACTTTGGCTTGGAAAAAAAAAAAGTAAAAAACCAACAATAAAACCAGAAAAAAAAAAAGGTGGCCAACAGGCTGGCAGTTTGGTGTCCCCCTTATCTAGCTATTCCTCCAGAAAATCAATAGCTTCAGGGTCTCTAGCTTAACTAATGGTGTCCCCATTCTTCCCATTTGAGGTGCCTCCACTCTGCTGTGCACAGAGAGGCTCCATGTATCACTGGGGAAGAGCAAAAGATGTGTGGTTGTATATGGCTGGGCCAGGACACCTCCCCGAGAGCGGGACCTCTGCTTGCTGACATTGCTTAGTGTTAAATGCAGGAACTTTCCTATTCTGTATCAGTGGTGGATGGAAAAGCAGGTGTTTGACAGGAGCTGGAGAGGCTCTGCCAACAAACCCATACTCTAAGCTGCCCTTCTGGGGGCAGTGGCTCACCCAGCACCAATCCATGGAGTTGAGGCAGCCTGGTACAATTACACTTCTGCGTCTCTCCAGCATGTGGTTAGAGCCTGCCTCTGACCACTGGGGTTACTGGGAGCGCTCTAGGAGCCAGCAGCTGAACAGGGAGGTCTGGAGAGCAGCAACTCCGCATCACATCACAGCTCACAGTCATCTTAGTGCGCTGTCTTTGAAACACAGCGAATTCTCTGTATGTGAGAACAGAAGGGAGATGGTCTTGGGAGTCGCGGAGCCCTCGGCTAAATAATCTCTATCCTTCCAAGTCTTCTAATATGTAGTGTCTATATGGACTCAGCAGACCAGGTGCACACCTTTCTACGAGAGGCTGGGCAGAACAAACCCAAGGGTTCCAATGCAGCTATGGAAGAGCCTGAAATAGCTTTTGGTAGGAAGTTCCTATGAATTCAGAGCTTGCACGAACTGCTTCTGCCAGATACAAAACTACTTCAGGATCACATTTAGATATAAAAGATCCTCTTCCCCTACACAAACCCACATGCTTGTCCCTCACCTCGAGCAGCTGATGCGTGACTGGTTTTTCCTCACTCACGTTATTTGAAATAGATTACTTGCAGAAGCACCTAAGCAGCCCAGGATGAACAGGAGCAGAGCCCTTGCACGCTGGGCCTCAGAGCATGTGCCACGCTTGACTCTTCTGCTCACTTTCTTCCTCTGCAAGGCTGCAGGTGCTTCACCTCCTCAAGTTTAATCACTTGCTGCCTGCACACAGAGGTACTCTGCGTGATCCTGCACTGCATCTGCCACTCCTTGAGGAACGAAGGGGAGGAAAGGGACAGCAAGAGAGAAAGATCTTCAAAAGGAGGAATGCAAACTAAGACAATTACAGCCACCTGCAGCAGACAAAAATCAGCAAATAAAAGTTCTGTGTGTGGGAAAAAGATCATCCTCATCAAAAACTCCTTTCCAAGTCTTGTCCCCTATACAGCAGGTAACAGCTGAAGTCTTTGGGCAGGTTGAGGGACTCTTCTCTTGCGAAGTCTAAAGTTCTGACACTGCTGAAACTGTCACAAACCTGTGCGCGTCAGATGGTGATAGAAACAAGGAAAGTCTCTGCATTGCCCCCATTTCCAAACGTAAATGACTACTTCCCACCAGCATTCAGGTCCGAGCCACAGCCAAAGAGTGCTTCCTTCTGCAGACCAGAAACACGGCAGGTGGAGACTTCTCCCTCACGTCCTCCTGTCTCACAGGCACCAAGCACCAGACCCAGGGAAGTAACTCTGTCTGCGTGTTCCTGATTAATTGCATGATATCAGTTTCTAACAGCTTTCCTTATCGCTAATCGCCTTTTCCGTGATTGGTAGGATAAGCTATGCACCAACATACAGACACGGAAATGCATTATTTTTACCACAGTTAAAAAAACCCCAAAAATTAAAACAAAAAACAAACAAACAAAAAAAAGAAAGCACAATCTTTGGAACAAAAGAATTAAAGGCAGAAATTTAAAGGAAAAAAAATACATATTCAAAGAACATAGTGAGGTATAAAAAAGTATTTTCTCTTTTGTTTTTTTTTGTTTTTCCTCCTCGACTTGCTATAGAGTTCCTCTACTAGTAAATATTGCAATAGCCAGGCCTCATGAACTGGGGGGGCTGTCCCACTTGCAGGGGGCTCACGTCACTTCAGTAGGGGGCGAATCGGCTGTAGCCACCTCGGTATAAACTTGCCTGTAGAAATGAAACGGGAGAAGAAAAGGTTGTTAGGAGGAGAACTGTGAAGAGATACCCAGGACAGCACCCAAATGCTTTTGGAAGGACCAACGGGCTTGTCCTAGCACTGACCCACCACCATGAGCACCTCTAAGAAGCAAGAGAGAACTCTGACTGCAAAACCAAAGATGTGGCTCAGGAGGGCATGCTCACGGCCAGCCAGCTGGAGGTAAAGTTTGGCAAGTCTTGGTGGAAGGGAATTCAGTACCGGAGAAGGGACTCACCAGTCCTAATCTCAAGCCACTTGTCCAGGCGGCCTTTATAGATTGCGGAGACCAGGACTTCTAGGATGCTCTTCACCTCACCTCAAGGTAAAGGTCTAAAATAGATATGATGACTGGGTATCCTAGAATTACCTGCTTTTCCCTCACTGACCCTAAAGGGAATCCAAATGATGAGCTGAGGCTGAAATGGAGGTGCTACACTGCAGATATCTATTTTTAGGTGTCTTTTTCTCTGAACACATTTGTATTCCAGCCTTTGCAACAACATAGATACTGCACTGGCTAGCAGATGGGCAAGCATGTGTTTTCAGCAAGCTGCTCCACTCCCCTCCGATGCCAGCATACCTCATCCTGCCCTTGCGTAACTACTGCTGGCAGGCAGGACACCGCATCCTTCCACTAGTGCAAGAGGGAACCAAGTGAAGCAGCTTTGCTGCAAGATGTCACAAGAACAACTTTATTCCTTTGCTTCCTAGAACTGAAAATGGCAAGAAAGGGTATCCTGAATCTCTAACTATTGCTGGTTTTTGCTCTATGTACCACCTCGATACAGTTCTACTGATTCACCAACAGTGTTCTGGCTCCTGGCAGTTCTGGTCGCTTTTCATTTTCATTTTTCATTGTATTAGATGATGCGCAAGACCAAATAATAACTGGTCTCCTACAGCCTGGTTCCTTTCTTAGTGCATACACAGATATGAATGCAGAACAATTGCGAACGCAGCACTGCTGCTAAGGACCTCCTCCCTCAACAAAGGAGTGTTTCTGGGTGAGGTTTCATTGCATGATACCCAGTGGACAGCTGTTCCCCACGCTGGAAATGAGAAACAGCACAAGAAAGAAAATCCCACTTACCACAGCGCCAACTCCGTAGCTAGCGGCAGGGGCAAGGGCATGGTAAGGATCTGCTGTGTACACCCTGCCATAACTGAAGAGAGGGAGAAAAGATATAAAAAGAAAAAAAAAGTCACTTGGGAGGGGCAGAGAAATAGCTGTCTGACCACAGGTAATGGAAGCAGCGGCACGCCCTCGCACACACATGTATGCATCCACGCACACACAGGCACGCAGGCAGCCCCTCTGCAGAGAGAGCCTACGGGCATGCTGCCATGCATTGTATGAGATGGGCGAGAGAACCGCCTGCCAGGAGGAATGCGGCACAGGCCATGAGCCTGACCTGCAGGAAAGAGGTCAGCACCTTTGAAATGTCAGCTAGTGCATCCTTTACCTTTGGGTAATTGCGTGATGCAATTAGGGAGGAGAGTGACTGCTGGCACTAGTGCTACTGGCACAGTAACAGCTGCTAAATGGAAAGCAGTGAGGGATTCTCCACTATGAGAGGAGTATAAACTTTAATGGGCTCACATGCTAGATTAAAACACAGCCTCACTGCACAGGCAATGAAAAATCTTAAGGCAAGCACTCTGATGAAGACAATCCTTTTTATCTATTCAGAGCTGCATGTTAAAGCATCCTAGAGCACTGCATGAGCTGAGTCATTTTTACTTTATGATGGGGAGAGAAATGCACCCAGTTATTAAGTAACCTGCCCAAAGCCAGATCTCTGACTCTGAGGCTGTAACCATGCTGCCTGCTTTGTGCAGAGAATCACAAGGACAGGGAGGAGGCCAGGATTTGTGCCGGCTCACATACACTGAGGGCAATGCTGTCCGGGAGCAGAGACAAACCGTGCATTCAAGTCTTCCGTGTTGGGCGGTGCATGCGTGCGCGTGCATGCGAGTGCAGGTAAGACAAAGAAATGGGGGAAAGAAGCAGAAGTTCTGTGATGGATCAATGCTCCTTGAATCCCTGAGCACAGCAAGCTAGCCCACATGGACACCTCTCCCCTACATACCCATCGCTGTAAGCTGCTGCAGCGGCTGCAGCGGCTGTGGCTGCTGTTGCAGTAGCAGGCTGTGCATATCTGTAGGCTGCGTATCCACCCTGCAGGAGAGAAGAGAACTGACTTTACAGATACCTGTCCACCCATGCACAGCATAAAAAAAAAAAAAATTAAAAAAAAGTCACACACATCACAAGGAGTGGAAGTGTTTCAAACTGCATCCGCTCCCATGTCACGTCTATCGCAAGCATCACCCATTAACTCATGTATATTCCTTTCATTAGAGGGACCAGGGAGGCCCTTGCATTATCCTCTTTAGCAGGAGGAATACACTAAAGGAAGACTGAGCATTGTTATAACCTTGCAGAAAATGCAATTTAGCATGGAGGAAATGGAAACCAGGAAAGATCTGGAATCTTGCTTGCAAGGTAATTCTTATGGCCCCTTCCTCTTAAGGAGGGGAAAACAGAGGTGGACACTTTCTGCGAAGTAGTTTAGAAAAAGGACCATTCAGAGAAATTCCAACTTTTTTTTTTACACTCTCTGTTTTACAGCCTGGAAAACCCAAAGGGCTAGAATTTAATTGGGTCCACATGTGCAGAAGTATCAATAGCCAGAGAAGGCGAAAAGCAATCAGGAAAAGATGATCAGAGAAGGCAGTCCCTGGTGGTTTCAGGGCTGTCAACAAACACACCAACATTGAGGCCAACCAGACTGTTCTCCCCTCCTCTCCATATAAGAAGGAAACAGGTCAGGGGAAATTATGCCAGAACAGTCTGTTCTGCTGCTGCATTTCTGCCCATGCTACACACCTGTAGCAAAGGTGATCGGAGATAGTTACTAAAAATGTACTCAACAGCTGTGGTGTCAAAATGCGAATTCTGACTCAGAGGAAGATCTGTGAGTCTCCTCCTGGAACTCCCACAAGGAGCTCTTGGGGCAGAGCAAGGCCTGCAGTACTGAAAGACCAAGGCCAGCCACCTTTCAGACCAGGGACAAAGTTGGCACAGCAGGCAGCAAAGGGGGCTCTGAAGCCCCGGTTAGATCCTTATTGTATTTCTGAATATGTGTTTTTTTAACTTGAGGGTAGGGGCTTGGTAAATGAACCATAGTTTTGACTTTCTAGAAACACAATGAGCCATAAAAAACCACTGGAAAATTCCAGATTGCTTCTGGCTTTTTTTTTTTTTCTTTTTTCTTCCAATTGACATTTCAGGGTTTGAAGGACCAGAAGGCAGAGTTATGCTCTTCACCTCCAGAATCAGCTCAACATAGCTCTACCACTTCCTCTCTATATATCTTTTGCATACATGTAACTAAGAGTACAAGATCAGCTCCACTACAGAACTGTGTGTTTGCTCAACAGTGCTCCATGTGGACCTGGGCAGCTTTTAAATTAGAAATAAAGATTTTAAATTAATATTGGTTTCTTTTGTGCAGCCTGCATTAGCCCCGCGAAGGCTCACATGCTATCCAAAACATGTTTACAGACCCTTTTCTACTCCAGAGGAAAGGGACTTGCAGCCTCTTCAATTTTCTAGTTACAGGAGAAAAAGCAACACAGATCTACACCTGTGAAACATCAGCACATGGCCTGGAAGAGATGTCATGTTACAGTTTAGCCCTTTTAATCTCCCCTGGCTGTTTCAAATCCTGCATTTTGGATTGATGGTTTGGGGATGTTTAGCTTGGTTTTGCCATGGTATCATTGCACCACCATGTAAAACATGAGACAGGCAAGAGGAATGAGCTGCAGCCTTAATCCAAATCAAACCTTCATTAACATCACCAAATTAAGACAAGACTTTGTATCAATGCCATTGTGGTATTCCCCTTAGGTTATGAGCTTCCTGAACCCTTGGTCTGTCACTTGGGCACAGTGTAGCAGGCATTTTCTCCAGGCACTACCCTCCACATGGCAGCTGGCCTCAGCATGCACCCTGATTTCCACTCTGCCCCACACTTCCACACTTGCCAGTCACATTTCAGATCAGAAATTACTTCAAATGTGCCTGGCACATACTCTGAACATGACAGCAAGATGCAGTTTGAAACCAAAAAGGCTTATCATATAATTCTCTTTTAACTCATGTCTCTCATAAAGGAAAACAAAACAGAACCAAAACAAAACAAAACAAAACAACAAAAATAAAGAAGAAGAAAAGAAGGGTTGGAATCAGGTGTGGGAGGGGGAATGGAGTAACATTTATTAATCAAAATTAAAAACTAAGCATGCTGACATCTGGAGCTAGAACAACCAGCAAAGTCACCACGTTCAGACTCATATTGGCTAGTTCTATCCATCCCAGCATTCTCTTGGGACAGCAGTTCGCCCTAGGCTCTACCACAAGCTCAGTGAAGTACACAGCCTCAAGTACTAGAGCGTGCAGCCACAACAACCTGCTATTACGGAAACAGTCAGTCACCACTGGAGTTAACATTCCAACCTTAACGACTCCCGCAGCACCCCGCCCTCGCCCCCCAGAATGGCTCCCACCCTAGCCCTGTCCCACACCACAATGTTAATAATTATAACAAGCAATAACCCATCTGTTATATCAGAGAAGGGAACAGAGACTCCACTGAGAGATTTAGAGCGGGATGTTAACATTTCTTCAGTCAACTGCACAACAAACAAAAAAAAAAACAAAACAAAAAAACAGGAGAAATAATTCATTGGAGAAATGAAGTTAAGAAATAGCTGACGTGTATTGCTTTTTAACCATGCACTGATGCAAAATTGAAGCTACTGGTTATTTAAAAAAGGAAAAAACAAAAAAATCTCAGGGTAGAGGTACACACGTACAGGCAGACCTGCTCATTTCAAAGCGATCTGCAAAGTCTACTTATGTGTACTTCAAATAAAACCAAAAATGGGGATTATAATGGCCATGGTGCATTCCTGTCATAGGAGCAATGAGTGTGGACAGCTGGGAGATTTCTGAGACAGGGATGTATTTAGCATGACCGGCAGGTCCAAATATACTAAAATAGGGTGAAGGAAAGAGGAAGAACTGTTGCAACTATTATTTGTCTTTTCATAAATCCTTTCACCAAGCTCTGGGACTGTACAGAGCAGACACTGTACAGGCTGCCTTACCCAGCTGATGCTCCTGTTCTCCATAACCCAGGATCCACCTATATAATTCAATAAATGCATCTAAAGCCTGTTCAGCTTGTCAAATGCACCAGATATTTCTCCTGCTATTCCTGTTCACACAAAACTTGTAACTGATATGCAGAGCTCATCCACAAGCTCAGCTGCAGGGTCCTATGACCCCTAGTGATTTCTGGTGCCACCCACTTCAGGCACTCCAGTAAATATAAATTGTAACAGCATAGCGCATCTGCAACAAAAAGGAAAAACCGTGTTTCCAAATGAAAGAAATAATTATTAAAAAAAAAAAAAAGTAAAAAAAAAAGAAAAAAAAAGAAAGGCCCTTGCTAGCTTCAACACATTCCTTCAGTGCCACAGCCAAACTGCAACAGAAGAAACCACTGAGTGGCATAGTGCCTAAAACTCAGGATAGCCATGCGAACTCCCACTCCACCTATTTGATTCTGCAGGGACAGGTTACCCATATAGGTTCAGTTTTTTAAAATCTTTAGTCTCATCTCAAAAGAAGTAAGTGTGGCTGAGCTTCATGCAAAGATGTTATGCCAGAGACATTTCTATCAACGGCAGCTTAATTACTGCCTCCATAAGGAAATGGGAACTAGTGAGAAGGCTTATGCATTTTTCGTGGGCATTAAAAATAACCAAAAGGACTGTGTAAATCAAGATTAGCCCTTATTGGTACAGGCTTTTGGACTGTCTGAGGAGCATGTGAGGGAAATGAACACCAGCCTAAATGCTGCTTATCTTGATTCAAGTTCTCGTTCTCTGTCTATCCGGCCTTCCAGTGTTGCTGGGGCTATGCTGGATCCCTTTCCCAGTGTAGTGCTTGAGCCTACAGACCTGAGCTGTCAAACAGCTGTATTGCTTGAGTATGAACAAAAGCCCAAATTTAGAATGACTCTTCTGTGATGTTACTGCCCTTGGCTCATCAACAAAGCAATATTTTGTTTTAAATTCCTTCTTTAACATTAGATGACAGCTTTTTCTGTATCGTCTTATATTTTCTGAAATAAGACAAACATGGAAAAACAACATATACAGGAAGCTGCAATCTCAACTAAAGCAGCATTCCACATACGGAGTGCGTTAATGAAAATAAATTAGCATTTTATGCAGTTCAGCTCAAGTACATCTTCTCTTCCACTCTTCAAGTCCATATCAGGTGATCAATCCAAAGAGAGCAGGAGGAAATCCAAAACTACAGCTTACTATGCCAGCGCGGTATAAACCTCCCTTTTCTTTTTCCCTTCCTGCCTTAGAAGGGCACACAAAGTATGTCACTGGCCCTTTTTACTCCAAAGAGCCTTTCTGCCCCTAGGACACAAGTGTGTCCATAATCCTGGAGAAATGTGCAACTCATGGTACCAGTTTAGGTACATTTTACTGCTTGCCAGGTTTAGGCAGGGAGCCCAGTTTTAGGATCTTCTATTTGTCATCTCTCAAATGTGTCTTCTCCACCCCCATACTTCCATATAACAGAAGTTAAGAAGCAGAAAGGGCTAGAACCGCTTCTGGTATTTCTGTATTAGGAGGGTGGCATACGTGCACCAGGAATGAGCATGAATGAATTAGAAGAGGTGACAGGACAACAGTGTCCATTGCAGCAGGTGCTTCTACATGGTAATGGGACAAGCATGACCTTGTTAACCCTTCCACTGAATTAAAGTTTTGTTGGTTGTTAGTTTTTTGTTGGTTTTTGTTTGGTTTTTTTATTTTGAGTGAAATGCCACTTGGTATGAAATCTGGACACACGGCGCCCTGCTACAGCGGGGGCTTGGCTCACACGTGAGTCTGCGCTGCTCTAAAAAAGCCTCTGTTCCCATCTCTAATGTGGTGCTGGAATGGTTAGTATAATTCAGTTTTTTCCACTGCAATCCACAATCTGATTGGTTGGCAGGTCACACTGGCACTCCTACCTGAGGTATTTTAGCGCTAATGATTGGTTCCTGTAAGACTATTCTATAACAGAACACAGGAAGAGCAGTTCAAAAAAACACAGCTGTGGAAAGAAACAATCATACAAACAGCCCACAGCGGGGCTCACCAGCCTTTTCTTTCCAGTGGATGCAAGCACGCTTTTCACAGGCAGGAGCAGTCTTCGCACGGGTGGGTTTGTTTGGGTTTCCCCCCCCGCCACCCAGATTGACCCCATTGTAGAAGAAAGATAACCTTTCTTATGATCCGAAATGAAGCCCTCTGCATCCTGGGGCAGGTTGTTTTATCAATTCAGGTGTCTTGCCAGAGTGGGACGCATCCAACAACAGATGGAATGCCTTCTTCACAGAAGAAATGGCTAGCAGGATGGTTGCCCCAGGAAAGAAAAAAGGAGTGAGGAAAAGGAGGAGGAGGAAAATGAGAAATCGGTGCATAGCATATATGCAGAAAAAGCAGCCCAAACTTGGGACACTTTCCTTTCATCTCGCCTACCATTAACCAGTCCCTGACAGCTCAGCTCCTTTCCACAACCCTATGGACTCAGAAGTCTTACGAGAGCCTCGATTTAACTTCCCCCCAGTCCTAACTGAAGTATCCTCTGCCATCCCTTCCAGAATCTGAGTAAACCTATCACAGGAACCAGAGGGATGGAAGCACTGCAGTGAAAAGCACAACAAATCAGTGAGACACAGGGACACTGCAATCACTCCACTTGTGCCAAGCAAATTGTTTGGAAAAGCAGCTTCAAGTTTGGATAATGATAACTTTTTCCTGAGCACCATTGGAGGGCTCTGGGCAGCAATAACATAGGAAAAAGCACCACCACCTACTTCGATGCAGCCCTCTCTTCTATCATCCTGCTTTCTGACAGTGACACCACTGCCGTCAACAGCAAAGTCATCAGAAATCCACCTAATGGTTCTAACCTGACCTGGGGGCTTGGCTTTGTGTTATGTGGGGGTACTGCTCTGCAGCACCAAGTCGTTACGGGTGTGCTTCACTGCTGAAGTCTCTGCCCTTACATGTTAAATAAGCCTCTCCTCCCCAGCAAAAGCTCTGAAGGAGCTTTCTCAAAAGAAATAGGGAGTAACCCTTGCCAGTCTTCCCTTTCAACATGGCAGCTTTTTATATGCCACACTCTGAGAGAAGAGGCACTAAGCACCACTCATTTTCTTGGGTACTTGCCATAGCAAAGTCAGTGTCTGTAAAGCTGGTGTTTTAGGAGTGAGGCAGGAAAACGCAGAACCTTCTGTAGTCCTTGACACAGCTTTATAAAGAAACACTTGACTAGGCAGATCAATCTTTAAAGGACTGCACACACAATAGTATATGGAAGAGTGAAGAAATGCACGCAGTTCTCTCTGTCTCAGAGAGCGCATCTTCCAACTGCTGTACCTGGGCTGGGAAAAGCACCTGTCCAGAACTTGATCCTCCATATAAGCCAACAAAATCCAAAAGCTAGTTCCATCCATTATCCCGAGTCTAACCTCAGAGTCCTCTTTATAAATGTCAGGAATAGCACCTTCAAAGGAGCAGGAATGTGAAATTCGTGCCGACAATTGTGCCACTACCCAAACTATACAAAACTTCCCCAGCTCCAGAGAGCTATGACCTACAATACCACAATAGGGAACTTTGCTAGAGCCAGGCAGGCCACAAGTTGCAATGGCAGTAGTGGCCCTGAGCATTTTTGCTTTGAAAGGCATATTCCTACCATATTCCTGCTCTGCAAAAGCTCTCCCTCAGAGAGGAAACCACTTTTCTCACTGGCCCGTTCAAATACCTCCATCCACATCCCACCTATGTACACACAGACACCCTGGAGATTTGCAATACAGACTGACTGGGTAGGACAAAGACAATGACAGGACAAAGTCTCCCATGGTGCCACAGCTAATTCCCAAACAGGAGGAGGCTGCTGACTCTTGTAACCGAACATCTCCGCATATTTGTACTTTGCAATTCCCTGAAGAGGTGAGAGAATCCAGCCTATTTAGGTGCCATTCCTACCAGCAAAATGAGATGTCAGTTTTCACTCTAGCATCTCAGCCTCCATTTTTAATCAGTCCCAGTGTCTTCCCCAAAGGGATAATCTCCACATCCCAGTGGCACATGAACATTTTTAAACGTACAACTTGTTCAGTGTAGTGTAGGCTGCACAAATCAAACCTGAAAGGGCCCCAAGAGGGAAGAGAAAGGGGAGGGAAGAGGGGGAGAAGGAAAGGGAAGGTCTGAGGCTAAACCAGTCCTGTTATTTTTATATCCAAATTATGTAAATGAGAGAAGTGTTGAGAGAAATTTTAATTTGCTAATCATCTCTCAGGTTGATTAGTACCAGTGTGCATGTGGGGGACAGGACACCCAATAAACTGACCCTGGCAATGATCAGGAAACCCAAAGGCTTAGGTCTTGCACCCAGGGGCAAGCGCAGTGACAGAGAAGCATGCTTGCATTCCTAAATATATAAATATATATATCCACAAGGAAGAAGAAAATTAAAGTAAATGATATTTAAAAAACCAAACCAAACCAAACGAACAAACCAAAAGAAAAAGAAAACAAAACAAAAAAAGGCTGGCTTGTCAGGGGTTTGGGGACAAGAAGGCTCCGGTGTGTGTACTTACATAGAGGTCAGCACCGTAAAATCCGTCCTGGTAAACCACACTGCAGAAAATCCACACAAAAACAAAAAAACAAAAAAACAAACAAAAAACAAAAGAACAGAAAACACATTCCGGTTATTGAGGACGGCAGCATGCACATGCGTTTTACACAGGCAGGTGATGTATGAATCCACAACCTGGGCTTTTGGCAGGAGCAAATCAGCAAGAGAATGTGTGTGCGCACGCACGGCTCCAAGTCATCTTCCATGGCATGCAAAGGGGGAAGGGGCGGGCAGAGGGGGAGACAGTATGCGAAGGAGAGAGGGAGGGGAACCACCATCTTGTACAGTAAATATTGACTCAAACAGATCTGATGTCCTGAAGAGAGACACAAGGGTTTAGAGACCTCCACTCTGGTTGTTCTCCTGGAATGATTTTAGTTACCCCCTAAACACATGGAAACATTGGCTTCATAAAGTGGGCTTGTGAAATTGAGGAGCCCCTCACAGAAGGCATCCCACAGGGGCTAGAGTCACCTACATCAGGAAGTGTGGTTCAAAGACTTGTGCCTGATTACATTTTTCAGGCTTCACTGGGCTGCATGACTTTTGTTTCTGACATCCATACATCACCTGCTTTTAACCCTGCACATTAGACATGCGATAAGATTTGGCTGATCACACAAGCATGCAAAGTATTATTATTCAGCATCTTAAAGAACCGATGCAACACCTCAGGAAAACAAGTCAATCAATTCTGATCAAAGTAAACACAGAGAAATGTAATTGAAAAGAAAAAACCAAAAATACCCACAATGCATTGCTTTCACAAGCAGAGATAATGAGCTAAAAAGGTTAGGTGACTGGTCCAAGATCTGAAAATTGAAAGGTGCAGTGGGAGTCCCTGGTAGTAATGACCTATTCCATAGCAGAGAGGAGCAACTGGAAGGGTTTCCATGGGATGGTTCTTTTTCTGCTTTAAGCCATAGTTTTGTTTCTCTCAGAACTTCAAGCACAAACACTGTTAAACAGAGCGTGGGGTTCCCAAATAGCTGCTCTTACCAGAGCATTCACTAGCATAAGACTACACAGCTCACTCTGGGGACAGGGGTTGGGGAAGGATGAGGAAGGAAGAGAGGGGATGCCCCCCACCCATTTGAGTTCAGCGTGTGCTTCACGTACTGAGGAAGTTCCTCCAGCTTTGTCCTCTGACGAGCTCCACACAAACTCACTCAAGGCTTTAAAAAGCATTAGCCCCGCCATCTGTGATGTTCATGGATCTGATATGCATGACTTACCCATAGCATTAAGGAAAAAGAAGGTATGGAACACTAGCTATTCTTTTGACTATCATTTTTTACTCATCAGATGGAATGTGAAATGCTGCCAAGAGCCTGCCACCCTCAGACACCCACCTATTGTAAGGCACACACACACGAAAAAAGCCCAGCAGATCTTGCCAAAATTCTGCATGCTATTACTAAGAAATAAAACAAAATAAATAAAAAAAAATCTTGCAGTGTTAGCTACTGCTTAAATAATTTAGTCTTGCTGCCTTCCCCAGGAAAAGTACACTCCATTCCCAATGGACAAAGTTACTGTAGTCTCCAAGAGTGCTGGGAGCAGGTATGAAGATAGAGACCCTTGTTAGAGGAAGAGGGGAGCCACTTCAGCAGGGAGAAGCAGGCCATAAGATCATGTTTGTTGAAGCTAAATTTTTACAACCACATAACAAAGAGTTTGGCTCCTGGGGCAGTGACTTACATTGCTGGGTTCTCTATCTAGGACCAGGAGTGTTTTAGCAGTGATACTCCACCTGCTCCTGCAGGAAAGGCAAACGCACGACAGAGGAAGTGACTTGGTTTATGAACAGGTTAGCAGTTTTAACACTTATTCCAAACACAATCAGTTGGATGAACATAAGCATTACCACATTGGATCAGGCCGCTATTTCTGTCAGCAAGAGATGCTAGGATCAGCTCTCCAGAGAAAACTGCAAGGAACACTAATAACAGGTAAGAGTAAGACTTTCTGGATCCAAACAACCAAACGCATGTGAATCCTCCATCTCTGCTTTAGTTAGGATTTGACTGACATCAACTCCCAGGGCTGAAATTTAGCAAGGTTTATTTATACGGTAGAATATCCATATTTGCGATTCTTAATGCTAGCAAAAGCTGAGAGAATTCCTTCATCTGAGAAACACATTCCGGTTAGGTAGCCTGACCAGAAGTATAAAGCAGTCCAGCAGCCCATCAAATCTTAGTGTCATCTGTAAAAAGCCTACCAGGTGAGCTAAAACACTTCCAAGGGAAAAAGAAATAGACTGGTTTTGTAAAGTAGCCAGCACACCATTTACGTAAACCAACAGCTGACTGTGTTGTAAAAAGAACGAAAAAACCACTTCAAACCGTCAAGGCTCTCTGCTGCCCCGTACCTAGTCTTCTATCTACTTTGGCTTCAAATCAGTGAATCTCATATATATTTACACTCCTAGACCGTGGCAAGTCTATTCTTCATATAGGTACTTAATGACCATGCACAAGTCAATGACTAACCTATAGTTTGAGAAATAGAGTTTATCAAGCTTATTTAGCTTTGAGAGTTTTACAGTAGGTGAGTTTTTTTTCAGACTGTCTAGATTCTTACAGCTTTTGGTCTGAAGTGTTATTTGTCAGCATTCTCATTTAAAAAGCATGGCTGCTACAAATCAGGGCAATATTCCAGTACAGCTTTTACTTGTGCTATATATCAGAGGTTACAATGCCTCCTTATTTCTACCAAGTGGCACCTCAGTTATAAACTGCAGGTTGCATTAGTATTTGAGATCAGATTTAGGTGACATCACCTCCAACAGCCTAAGCAATTGGTTTCTGAGGTATCAAAAACCTTCCCTGGATAAACATCCATGGCCATACATAAGTATGGGCATTCCAAATATGCATTAGCAAATCTTGAGTTCTTGAAACAAATATTAAAGCTATTAAGAACTATGATTTCTTGCATCTTCCTCTGGTTTAGCACTTGACACTTTCCAAACTTACTCTGTCCTGGATGGCGCTCAGGTCTGATCCAGTATGGCAATACCAGCGAGTTTTTATTAATCTACATTCTGTATTTTTAAAATTCTGCTAAGCTCTCAAATGCAGTGATACCATTAAGTTTTGTAACTTCAACACTGCTGAGGTTTGTGAAAACCAATTCCTTCTATCAGGTTTGAGTTAACTGCAGCTTACTTTACTGTCTTCTTCCACATTACTCACTATGTCTTGGTCACTCATGTTGCTGACTGATCTTATGCTGTCATCTTTCCACTGGCCAGGACGAAAGTAACCGATGGAGGGTAAAGTGTCAGGAACGTGTGCCTGTCCCTGCCCCCATGGAGGTCAACAGTGCCCACATGGAGTGGTAGCTGTCCTACAGGTTACTGCAACATGGAATTGAATAGCACATTTTGTATTATTCCACTAGGAATCAAATTCATTCTACAAAGCATCTTGCAGAGACTCAGACTATGACGACAAAAAACACCAGTAATAGTTAATTACATCCCAGTGCTTGGGACTAGGGACAGTTCCAGGCCTCTGTGAATCTATCTGCCTTGCTTACTGGTGCCCTGTGAATGTTTGCTAGGTAGTATACTGCCCATGAAGACATGGGGTCAGTCAGCAGGGTCAGAAGAATCCAGTGTAACATCAGTAAACATAGACATGAGGCAGTATTTGGAAGGGCTAATCACTAGAGCCTGGCCCATATTCCAAATGCAAATCAACCTTTTACATGGGACTCAGGCTGGATTTACATCCAAGACAGACCCTCCCAGTGCCCCACTTGTGACAGCCTGTGGCTAGGAGTGCTCTAGCTGTTACTCCCAGGGATGAGGAGCACATTCCTCCTCCCTGGTGCAAATATTTCATATTCTGCTAGACGGCAGCACTTAGCTGAGCTTTGCTGCTTTGTTTCACTGTAGAGCACTCCCCAGTAAAATTGGACTGGGCCATTTTTAGAGCAACAGACAGACAAGTTGCAGGTCGGAGGCTATGGTTAGAGGATAGAGAATGTAAACTAGGAGTGGTGGCAAAAGGGTAGATTTGAACACCCAGAAGAAACACTGCTCAGAAGACCAGTGTTTAGACAAGAGGTTTCATTTAAAGTCTTCTGGTGAATTAAATACAAACTTTGCCAGATTTGCCAAAGAGCAAAGCTAGACAGATACATGACAACTGCAGCTTGCTTCCTTGAGCTCCACTTTAAATATCAGACTGGACCCTAAAAGGGCCACAGTAGGTCTCATCACTTAATCTGCTACAGAAGGTATTGTGAGCTTATCCAGCATGTATCAGGCCAGCTCCTTGCACTGATGTGTATGGATTCCACTTTCCTTTTTAATAAAATATTTATGATTTTCTTCTTCCCTTTTGGGCCTAGTGTAAAGGAAAGAAGGGTCAGACGACATCTCTGTTGGAGGATTCATTTCTACTCCTGTTCTTTTTGAGAACATTGCCTGGAAAATACGGCAAGTAGAACTCCAGAGACAATATGATTAAAGCGTCCTCAAAATCAGAAACAAAACCAAAAAAAAAAGACAGTTTGGAAGGGATTTGCTGATTTATCTGTCATTCCATCACATTTAAACAAACCAACAAAAACCCAAAACAAAACTCACATACAGACCTAGTTCCCTCTACTTTTAAACAGTGGAATACTCCTTTGTAACAGCATCTATTGCACTGCATTACTAGTGAGAATCTGAGGGCAAAGAATGCTAAGGCCACACATTTGCCATTGCTTCATTGCATTATCATTCTCTCTACATCCCAAACACTCCCAGCTTTAAATTAATGGACTTGATTAATCTTTGTTTTAAACCTTTTTAAACCGTCTCCAACAAAGAAAGCAAATCCATTGTGGGTAACTGGCTCTTCTGTGTCCTACTGCCAGATGGTGAGGCATGAAGGTAATGGATAATATTCCTCATTCCTGAATATGAAAACACAAATGGAGTGCAAAGAGCAGAACCTTTTCAGGAATTTTAGATCTTCTCTTTGTGTCCTTCTCAGCAGCAGTATAACATATTGGGTCAATGGATGACAAATACCATATATAGACAAATTGAGAAATTATGAGAAGGAACTCATCAGCACTTTAAACTGTTGTAAGTACTGAAAATTTTCAGTCAAGAACTTAACACAGAAAAATTTAGATTTGCCCCCACCAGATGCCATCATGTGCAGAATGCTCTGGCAATAGCAAGATCTTGACTCTCACCATCCAGACAATTTTAGGGTTTTTTTTGTTAACCAAGTAGCTATTTGACACGGTTGTGCAGAGCACTCTGCTCTTGTGACCAGTGCTTACCCTGGGTAGGCAGGGATGGCCGTGGGAGGTACTGCCCGCACTGCCCCATACACTGTCCTTCCTCGGCCCCTCAGATGGGCGCCCCGAAAAGCGGCGGCTGTGGTGGCTGCAGTTGGATAGGGGAAGCCTGGAACTGTAAAGACAGACAAGGTGGAAGGAAGGTGAAAAGGATACAAGCTCTGACCCAGAGAACAACCACCTGCTTCAAACAAAGTGACACAATAGCTCCACAGCGGTGGGACATTCGGCATCAGTCCTGCAGAGGGACATGCTTATAACCCAGCAAGCATCCCATACATGTTTCCTGCTACACCATGGTCTTTGGGGGAGAAGGGTTACAGAGAGGTTTGGCATGCAAGAGGTTAATGTTTTGGCATGCCTTACCCACCCCAAACAGGGCTCAAATCCCCCCACCTTTCGATACCGCCATGCAGTCTGGTTAGAGTCTGAGAAGCGCAGGGAGTTACTATCAATACAGCACGCAGTTCTTCCAAAACTGCAGAGGCTCTTTAAGATAATTTGTCAAGAGGCCCTTAAAGTCAACCAACTTACATCAGTCTCTTCCCTCCTTTCCCCTCCCACTCTTTGCCACCCAATCCTCTGTATGTTCATTTTAAAGCCTGAAAGACAAGATAGCCCATATAACAGCAGCAGCAATTTCCCATAAAGTGCCAGTTTACCGAGAGCCCATGTTCATTGAACAAGTGTGACCAATAACTGGCACCACATATAGCAAGGCGTGTAATATTATGCTTTAAACTGAAGTAAACTGGCTCACAATGAAACTTTGTAAAACCTCAGAGGCATCTGCAAACACGTAATAAACAGATACTGAGAGGGAGCAAGTCCCAGGGCACAAACCCAACCCAGCGTGCATCCAGGTGCATGCCACTAGGGGCCCTGCAGACCCGCGGTTTAGCAGCTTGTATAATATGTACTTTAGGGATTTGTCCGTTCAGTTTCTTCGATTCCAAAATGAGGAGAGGAGCAAGGGAACGGCCTATTCCTCACACACACCCTCCCCCCTTGTTCTGCAGCCTCCTTGTTGTTCAGAAGGACCCATTCAGCAGTACAGCAAGACACTGTAGATGAACAAGTTACAGCAAATGCACACTATACTTTGGCTCAAGGTAAACTCCTTCCCAGCAAGACCCATCCTTTCAAGTATATATTATACAGACTGGAGAGAAGAAGGGTAACAGGTCATCATTAAATCAAGCACAGTAACAATACAGGGGCCATCAGCGGCTACTTACTGATTAAAGGAATGTAAGTGTTAATACCCCCCCTTCCTGACAGGGGCACTGCGGCGTCATTGCCCAGCGAGACATCTGCTTGAAAGCTGGACGCTAGTTTAATTTTAAAAAGAATAAAAAACAAAAAACAAAAACAAAACCATAAAAAGGTTATAAAGAAACAGCAGATTAAGAACATAAACAAACACCACTGCAGTTAAATGGCAGAAGTGGAAGTGTCTACTTAAGCTCTACCTGCATATAACTCAGGGCCGTACACCGCTCCAACCACAGGACTCAACTTCCAACCTGAAACAACAAAGACTGCAGTGAATGCCAAAATCTACACCAAGAGAAGGAACAGGCAGCGTGGGTAGGGGGAACGGTCTCTTGCATGCGCCCCAGCTTCACATGCAACTTCACACAGCTCTTTCTAATTTCTGCTTTGCCTCAATCCCCCTTGGTGTAGATGAAGGCCAACTGCCTTTTCCTAATGTCAAGCTCTAGGTCCAGGTCGCTGTATCGGAGGGAACAGCAAAACATCAGCTGATCTGCAGCGGGCAGAGGCACTGCTGTGGGAATGCCAACTACCTTATATGCATATTCGCCATGGGCACCATGCGACCTGGCATTCCCTGCAGGAGCCTTGCTGCCAGCTCCTCCCTACTTTCACTGGGAACACTGCAGATCCAAGCCCTCTCTAAAGCCACCGGCCCAGACTGTCATCTCAGGCAAGTCAATTTATAGCCTTGAATTCTCAAAACACCCTTCTGTCTTGTCTGCTAGAGATCTGCTAAAAAGCAACAGCGTCTGAATTCCCTCATTAATTGCATTACACAACTATAGTTCATAAAACCAAATCATTCTATTCATCTCACATTTTCTCCTCACTGTTATTTTAGTATTTCTTGCCTTCTTTATGCTGCTTTTCAGGTGAAAGCTTTCACAGAGGAATGATTCCAATATAATCTGGATAATTGGCAAGAACTGCAAATCATCAAAGAGAACTCGGCTTTAAAGAAGTATGGGTGTGAGTCGGTACACAGTTCCAGTCACATCTAGAAACTTATCTGTCTTTTCCTCCACCATCTCTCTAATGGGGGAGAAAAGAGGTATAAAGCTAACAATATGATCTGGGTTGGCTTCCACAAAGCATTCCTTTCATGAAAGATCTCAGCTGTTCAGCTAGCAATCACAGAGGCATTTTTATTTAAATAAATCCATACACTTCCTCTGTCTTGAAGCCCTGGTGCACTTGCTGAACTTTCAACACCTCTAACCACTCTAGAAGCCATATGAACAACTGTGAACTGCAGCCCCTCAACACCACCCCTTCACCTGCTGCCAAAATATCAATGACACATGCAGTGCAGGCTCCCTCTACAAGTATAGGCATACTGCTGCTGCACTGCTCACCTTGATGGCAAAATACTCCAGTGGTGGCAACAAGAGGACTATCAACTCTCAGATTTAGTAACAGTTGTACAACCATACTTGCCAGTACGCCTTAAGCCTGGTCTAATACTAAATTCCTTCGCATAGCTTTAAAGCTGGCTTTAAACTGCTGGCTGCGAAAGCAAAATATTCTTGTACGTTATCACTTTCACAAGTAAGCCAAGTTTCGTTACCAGTCACATGCATTACATTTTATGCCCTTGTTTTTGGGACAATATACCATGGATGCATTGCCTTGTGCTATAAAATCTCCTAGTTCCTTCCAGGTACTGTGACCCAGAATCCCAGGCCTTTTGCTTGGCCCTGTTTCCCCAGTTCTGTACCCAAATTAAGATTTATTTGCAGGGGGCCACTCAGTAAGTCGGCAGCAGAGCAACATAAAAAAATTTTATCTTCGGAGTTAGGAGTCTTACTTTGTAATCAAAATAGATTCTTACACTAGCAACTACCTGTGTGCAGCTTCCTGCCTTGATGAAACTGTTTGGGGGCATTTTCAGACAAAAAAGAATTTTGCTGTCTGTTTCAGGACAAACACTCAGATTCAAAATCTTTATCAAAGCAGCATTCAGTTCTGCTGGGAGAATGACTTGTTATGCTACATATGCCTATGAAGTAAAATAACTGCACAGAGAACCACCAAGATATCCCAATGAAACAGGGTTCTTCATTACTCAAACAACTTGGTCTTTCTCTGTTTAAGTTCACTGGAAAATTACTGAACACAGGCACAGTCTGAAACAAAAAGCAAGCAAACAAGCAGCGCAAAGGCTCCATTTTGCTGGTTGCTTGGGGACAGTTGTACTTTTACAGAAAGAACCTAAACTGAGATATCTTAAGTTATTAAGCTAATTACGCATCTTAAGTTATGTTTCTGCATTCATATTTAGGTAGCTACATGATGGCAGTGAGACACAGGAGTACTGCACATCCTACCATACAGCATCAGCTTGCAGTAGTAGGGCAGGCAACCCACTGGTCCTTGGCATCTTTACCCATCTTGGCCATATTGGGCATGTCCCTACTTCTCTCTGCCCCCATTTCTCCATCTGGAAAATAGTATTCCTCCACAAACACTTTAGGGTTATACTGAATAGTGTTATGGTATAAATTAGAGTTTGTGAGGTTTTGTTGGTTTCTTTTGGTCCAGAGGAAAGGTTGTGACTTTTCCCTTTTGTCTTTCTTCAAACGTTTCAGCTCATCATTAGTACAAACAGTCTCTCTTACCATTTGCATAAGGTGTGACCATCTTCTTATTGGTCATCACTCTCGCAGTGGCATTGTTAACCTAAAAGTAAGAAAGGGGAGGGGGAGGAGAGGGAAGGAAGCACAGAACGTTAGGGAAAATGATGAAAAACTCTCAGATACCACACACATACACACACACACACGCTATACTTCTCTGAGCAAAAAAAAAATTAAACAGCTAATTTTACATGAATGCAATCTTTAAATTACTTTTAACAGTTGCCATTTAATTATAAAAGTTACAGCTAAATGTGGCATTTTAAAATTATGCATTAAACAAAAGGCCAACGAGAGTAAAGTGCAGATTCTCCACCACCCTGCCATCCCTAGGCACGGGATTATTTACAGCTCAGTGATCAAAAGGGCAAAACCCTAGATGCTTTGTCCAGGTTCTGTTCGAGAGGCAGGAATAATTTCTGCAGCCCAGGGCAGGAGAATTGAACCAGGTGACACACAAGCTGACTTGCTTCTCAAGCTCACCACTGGAACTGGGGCCCAGCAGGTCACTGGCAGGAGACTTTTGGGTAGAAAAAGGTAGCCTGGAGTCCCTCAGCGTTAGATTTGAATTCCCAAGGCTTGAGGAAATCTCTGGAACATCACCAAATGTTTAGATGATCTACATTCACTGATTTACACCCACCATTTTCAAATCTTTTTTCAGATTATTTTTCCCTTGTCACAAATCTCATGGAACAAAAAGAATACATAGCAGCAGACCTGGATCATTTTTGGGTTTACTGTACCCTCCACCCTCTTTTCAGAGCTCTACATAGTTCCAAGCGATTTGACTGCTCAAGCAAGTGGGGTGTTACCGCAGAGATGGTGCTGATAAAGAAAAGATGGACTAGTTTGGAAGCCAAGTTACTGCAGCCCCGTGTCAGCCACAAAGCTCTTGCAAGGAGGGTGAAGTCTCTATGTACCATCAATAATTTATCAAAACCCATGCCAAATGGGAATGGAGGCCACAGTGAAGAAGAAAAAAAAAGGATACAAAAATAGAAGCTGCCTCGGGCCCTTAAGATGTATGGATGGTGAGAGTACACAGGGTGGGGAGTCCAGAGCTACATTTTACTCTTGTTTCAGACCCAAACCAATAGAAACATTACACATTTAAAAAGAAAGAATGGGAAACAACAATGATGAGACTGAGAGCATGCAGTTAAACACACACAGATAAAAAAAAGAAAGAAAAAAAACACACCACAATTGATTCAGAGGGTGGGGAGGGAAGGAGTGAGGGGATAGGGTCTCACAGACAATCATTAGATGGAGCGAGTGCCTGAAATCAGCTGCTACAGCAAAGTGCAACACAAGCACTTAAAGGAAAAACTGCCAGAACCAATCAGAAACCACCAGTCAGCAAAGAGACCAACAGCTGCATTTAACTTAGTAAAGAAATAAACTGGGGAGGGGGCAGAAAGAAAAAGAGAGAAAACAAACAGTAACAGCTACAAACAGGTCTCAGATAGAAAGAGCAGCAGAAAGAAGGGGCAGGAGAGAGAGAAGACGAAATGGGTGCATTAATAAAAACCAGCCAAACTGGAGTTCAGTAACTCTGAGTAAGATGTGCAAGGGGAAATCACCATGAAGTCAGTAATCAAACAGCTCAGACTGCTACAAAACAATATGTACATCCAAAGTCCAGGCGGCATTACTCAACAGCATTGAAAATAAAAGGGGAAGAAGGGGAAGGAGGTGGGTGGGGACAACAAGTCAAATCACATTTTGTAGTGTTAATGTGAGATGGCAGATGGATTTTTTCTTTCTTAATTTTTTTTGTAATTTTAAGAAAAATTTAAAAAAAAAAAAAAAGAAAAAGCTTCTTCTCTAGCACTTTTGTTTCACTTACCGCCAACTCGTACCATCGCCAGCATTGTGTATAGTTACCATGGAAAGAGTGAGTCAAGTGAAGGGCCCTAAACGCTAAACCATCGGAAAGGGAAATAAAAAAAAAACAAAACAAAACAGAAAAAAAAAAAGGCAAAATATGCAGACATCTTACTCAAAAACGGCGGCTTTTTTGTTTCAATATTTGTACTTTTTGGTTTGTGTTTGGTTTTTTTTTTTTTTAAAGAAAGAAGGAGAGAGGGATGATGCCAGTTAGCCTTCAACACAGTGGAACACCAAACTGGTCAACACCAGGCATGCCCAACATACGGCCATGATGGCCAACCAACATTAACCCCTACCTCCCCAGCGGTGAGAGCTAGCAAACTTTTAGGATTAGCTTTCACCAAACCTATTTTTGACCACGGGCAGATCAAGAAAGCAGCAGTGTGTATAGCACAGCCCACTCAGGGCTGCTGCCCCACGTGTCCCCACCCCTCTCACAAGCATCATCTCACACTTGCATGGAGGAGAACTGGCCTTAGAGGAAAGAGAGGATACTGGCAGGCCCCCTGCTTTCTTTTTTGGACACAGAGTTAGAAGTTGGACAGTACTCTTTCAGTTAGTTTTGTTCAGGCCTGGTAACAGGAAATCGGAGCCTCACAAACTGAAGCAAAGGAAAAATCAAGACAGCAGAAAGGCAAAAATTTGGAGTGGGTGGGAATAAAACTTAATAAAAGAAGAAAGAAAAGGAAAAAAATACCCAAAACAACAATAAAAATATTCTGTAAAGGGTGTAAACTTCTATACATTTCAGTGCAGGGAGGTGAAGGACACAGACACAAACACACACGCACACACGAGACTGGGATCCAAATGTGAAATAAGTGAGGCAAGACACAAAAAGAAATCAAAAGAATAAATATAAAGAAGAAATTGAATTACTGAAGACATGCACCTCGATTTTACGGCCCTCTACCACGGTGCCGTGTAATTTCTCCCTGGCCCTGTCTGCATCAGCACTATTCTCGAAAGTTACGAACCCGAATCCCTGCATGCAGCGGGAGAAGGGGGGAAAACATGCACATCGTTATATATTGAAATACTGATCTCTAGGTAAATAGAGAAAAAATATCACAGTATGAAATCGACATCAGCACAACTCAGCAATAACCTCCTAGAGTCACATTGTTGGTTCATGCATGTTTCATAAATGAAAGAAATTAAAATCAATAAAAAAGGAACTGTAATCATAATAAGAATAATAAGAGTAATTTAAAAAAAAAGAAAACATAAAAGCAATTGAGGCCAGACCAAAAAAGAAGTACAAAGTTACTCGAGACAATTTTTCATTTTGTTTTGGTTTGGTTTTTTGTTTAAAAATACTAAACCCTGCTCTGACGTAGGCAAGCCCAACTGGGGCTTCTCTCCCCTCTGCTAATGAACACACAAATTTTGTAGGACTCCCACCCACCCCAGACACAGTACAGGACATCGACACTGAGCAGCACTTTGTTCTCTTGAGAAACTGCTATGAGAGTGAGCAATGATCTGAGTTCATGCCTGGCACCAGGAATTCTGCAAAGCTTTGGGCAAATCAAACACTGAACCTTGCTTTTCCCACCTGTGAAATGGAGACAGTAATAATTACCTACCTTAGAACACTGTTGAGAGGAAGGGCTCTTTGTAAAGCATCCCTTGGAAGCTCTTCAGGGCACAGCTCATGTCTACTCCTAAGCCTGTAACTTCCCCAATGATACATGGGGCCCTGAAAGTAACCACGGCTTCCAGGTGGCACCATAAAATAAGCATTATTTAAAGTGAAGGTTTAGAGTATCATATACCGTAGTTCCAAAATATCCTTATCTCTGAGTACTGTGGTGGGCTTGACTGTAAATCCAAACACCTAAATATTGATTCATTGGTCAAGGCAGGTTTTGTCTGACACTGCTGACACACTGCTCCCTCCCCCTCCCATCCTGCTACCCATCTTACTTGGCTTTGTTTTGAGATGGCAACCTCTGTGCTGTGGAAGCAACAGATCTTTGCCTAGTTAGACCATGGAATTTCCAGAAAAACTGACATGCCCTGCTTGGAGCAACCACAAAGGCTCAAGGACTGCCAAAACATCATTTTAGCTAGACGAATTCAGGTTTACTCCACCCATGAAGGCACAAGCAATGCACATCTATCCTGCACATGCTCATGCTGCTGCCAGCTCATGCAGTGGTGTAACAGGGCAGGGTAAGAGCCCATGCTTCCTTCCACAGAGATGAGTGCACCGACATTACGAGAGAGCCAACGTGACAAAGTGAATTAGGATTTTAACTAGGAGCAAATGGCATCTTACAGACAACTGTGATTAGATACTCTTCATGCCATTAGAGAGAGCAGACCCAAACAAAAAGCGTTGTTTCGCTCTGCTTTTAGGATATCTTAACAACGGCAGTAACTGGCTCCTGTGGCTTGGTATAAAGCAAATACTGCTTTAATGTACAGAGAGTAATCTCCACTGGCTCCAGTACCCTCAGGAGTAGAACAACAAAGCTTACATTTGATGCAATGGAAACTCCCTCCTGACGTTAATTGAAGAGTGAGGTGATGAGTGATCTACAGCTATGCCTGTCAGGGAAGGGGCATGCTAGCCAGGCAACCTCCTTCATGCACCTTGGGGTCAATATGTATTTGGACTGCACAGCCCAAAAAACAGACAGCATCTTGATTTCCAAGCATTGTTAGCAATGAGACACAAGCAAGCCATTATTCTTCAAGTGCTTTTTAAAGGTCTTTATAATACTAATCTTAAACGGCCCAAGCTGTTTTAGTGACAAGCTGGTCTTTATCATCCACAGCTAGGTTTCCAGCACAAAACTGCTACAAATTTGTAAAATGCAGGGTGGTGGTTGTTGGTTTTGGGGGGTGGGAGGGTTTACTTTTTTTTTCTCCCCCCTGAACAGCAATAATAAAGGATCTTAGCCAAGTACTGCAATGATGAGATCAACAAAAGCACTCCTTTGGGCTCCAACCCAATAATCTAAAGCTTCAGATAATTTCATTTCTCCAGCTACAAATAAAGACCAATATAAATAACAAACTGATGCCTTTTTCAGAACAGCATAGAAGATCCCTGTTTAAATGAATTAAAATCAGAGCTACAAGACATAGGGGCTAATAAAACAGCCCAACTGCATATAACTCTCAAATATGTTGCAGAGAACTGAGGGAGGTTGCAGGGGGGTGTAATAGCAAAGCTGATCATGAAGGAATAGGGTATCGTGCCTGCTTCAAAGAGCCCCCACAGAGAAAGGTAAGCCTGAGAAACAGAGCAACACCTTTCCCTCTGGTTCTGTATAATGGAGAAAAAGCATCCTTTAAAGGTTGGGGGAGGAGGGGAGGTAAGGATTGCAACAGGAATCTCTATTTCCCTCTTCTCTTTTTGCATTAAAATTTCTGTTTGCTCTAGACAAGCCTGTGGAGACCGAATGAAATTTATGTCTTCGGTGATGATGTGAACTGAAAGCTGGAGTGCAGATGGAAAGTAATTTTTTAGACATTAATCTGTGCAGGCTAGAACCAAACTAAGACTACTTTAATTCACATCTGTTTGCAATTAGTGAAGTCTGTATGGGATTTTTAAAAACTACATTATCATTAAGTGTCTTTAAACGGAGTAGGAATTTTCAGTTTTTTTATTAAGTTAACTCAAGGTAGCATACAATCCACATGCAGACTATATGAATATAATTAACAATGTGAATTAAACCAGAAATAATCTGATTCAGAACAACATAACTAATTAACCATATTTTATTGACAGATCAGCCCTTAGCTTGTGCAAGTCTTTGTTGAGCACCATTTAACGTCAATGCTGAATTAATGCTTTACATAGTTGACTATGGCAGTTAGTATTTGTGTCCTCTTGGTTTGTCATATTAATGCATCTCTTAGACATTCAAATTTTCATCAGGAAAAACAGGTAAGCCACACTTGACATTTTTGTTATTTCTAAGTTTAAAAACTAGCAATTAGATATATATATACACGCATATTTTTGAAGTGGGAGAGAAAAAAGAACATACATATATTTTTTATTCCTTCTCACACATGACCTGTAAAGAATAGGGATTAATTTGTACCTAAATACATATGCAACAAACATTTTTCAGTTTTCCCTCACCAAGGTTGTCTTGACCTTGAAAGAAAAAAAGGAAACAAAGCAAGAAAAAAAAAGATGTGGCAGGTATCCAATATTTACTAGCTTAGCTTTATAGCAGGTACTGGACTGCTCCACAGTAATAGGTATGGAGTCAGAGGAAGGGAAGATCCTGGATGAAAAAAATACTTAGGTTTTCTAAAATTTAGATTATACACATAGTATGAGTTTAATAATGCTGTTTTGATAACAAGGCTGAAATTTTCAACAATTCCTCCCCACCAGCAACTGCCACAAACTTCTCCCATGCAGAAAATAAGTTTAACCCAGCGAACACTAAATTCCAACAAGCATTTTTAGGACTGGTGAGTAATTTGCAGTACCAGACTAACCCCTTTTTACCCAAAGGTTTATTGAAAGGGCCTGAAGAGACCGAGTAACTGTCACCCTTTTAGTCTGGCCTCAGATTCTGCAATAAATAACAAGCAACATGATGAGCAGTGAAAAAAAATAATAAATGTATATATATATATAGTTTTTGAACGTTTCCATCTCTGAAGAATGAGAAAGAAAATTTACCATGTAACCGTAAAGGGAGAAATCAAAACCAGACGGTTCTCCTGGGTGTGGCCAGAACACAGAAATTAAACAAAAAACAACAACAAAAATAAAATAAAGTAAAATAAAAAAAAATAAAACCAAAGAAAACTAAACAGAGCCCCTTGAAATCCATGCATTGTTAACCCTTCATTTGTCATGGAGTTTAGACTCGTCACTTCAGCAGCAGCGTCTTTGCCTTGTACCACTGAAGCACGCAGCTGGCAACCAGCCTTGCTGTCATCTGCTGCTGTGCTTGTTTCTAACCAAGTTTTTTCTTTTTTTTTTTTTCCCCCTCTTATTTCCATAATAAACTTTTAGAAGCCTGAAAAAAATGGCCAAAGAGGCAGCAGTTTAGGCTACCTGTTTCCAAGGCATTTGGAAAGAGTAGGAGGGTTTCACCTATAATCCACCTGAGATGAGCAGGACTGAATGCACCGACAGCAACACAGCACAAAACCCAGAAACAAATTTTTGAAGTTACACACACAAATGCACCCTTCAAGTTGGTGAAAGCATCTGCATAAACCAAACTGCCACCATTTCAGCAGCTCTTCCAGCTCCTCCCAGCCCTGTGCCGCACTTTGCATTAAGGCACATACACGTACGGAACCTGTCCATGTACCTGTGCAATCTGGTGAGTCAGATGGAGGAATTAATCTGACTAAAAAAAAGTGTATCTTCAAAAAAACCTTCAAGGCTATTTTTAAGCTGTATCATTTCCACAATCCAGCTTGAGCTGCTCCACTGCCAATCCCTGCTGCGAAACAGAGGAGGGGGCAGAGGCTGGCAGTGAAGAGCGGGAGCCCAGCCTGCCCTGCTGGGCAGCAGGAGCCTGGGGCTTCGGAGCAGCTCCAGCCGGCTCAGGACAGGGCCTTCATGGCCCAGGTCATCCCCAGGTGTGTGCTGCTCCTCCTCCCTTCAGCTGATCCTGGCTCTCACTGCGTGGTCTGTGAGTTCAACACACTGAACTGGCTGGAGACAAGCTCATTTCCCTCCTTGCTGCATCAGTGTCTTGCTAATTTAGCACCTGAATCTAAGTTCCCCACATAGTGGAACGAGCACTACTGGGAAGGCACTCCCACAGGAGCAGTAGATCAGCTTATACTATGAAACCATCAACTTCAGCCTGAAATTCAAGTTTAAATAAGTCAGTTCAGTGTATGGACTAATTGATCTCTTTAGTTCAGCATTGCAGACTTCAAGGCATGAAACCACTGAACTAGGTAGTGGTTTCATGGGACTCTGGTCATGTCTCCTTCATGCCACTGGCCTTCTAAAGGGATTTGGTGACCTGAGAAAGTGATGCTGGTCACCAGTACTTAATTTGTTTTTAAACCTCATTGTATTAATAACACTACTTGTATTTCTGGCTCAACTGATGAAATCTGAACAAAAATTACAAAAATAGAATTAAAATAAAAACAAAACCTCTAATTCATTTTATGTAGTAAGGGGCTTTCCACTGAGTGGAAACTAGGTCCAGAACAAGAGTCGCTCAACTCAAAGCACCTCATCCATTTAAAGAAGAAATAAATGCACATGCAAACTTACAGTCTTTAAGGCACTGTTATCAAAACCTATATTCATATTCTTATCTTAACCTACAGTTAACTGCAAACTTAAAAATCCACAGTTTCCACACAAGTTTTTAGTTAGCATAACATAAATCCAAATACCAATAGATGCAATTTCTCTTGTAACCTACTATACAACTAATTTTTAAAATAAATATGAAGCACTTCTAGGCACTATAGTCCTATACAAGTACTTGGAGATCTGGGTCTCCCAAGTGGAAATCAGAGAGGGACATAAACTTACAGTATCCTGAAACCATGAGCTCCTCTACACCAATATGAACTCTTACAATTTAAAAAGCTACCCAAAAAACCCAAAACAAAATGCTCCCTATTCAGCCAAGATTTTGCTGCGTGCTTATGTACTCCTGGTCTCTGAATGTCATTGAGGGCACATCTTGGAATGCCACACGGTACACAGCTGGTGAGCAAAGAGCTTGGATTCCCTTCCCCTGCAGTTTTACAAATGCCACAGGGTACTCATTACACAGGCAGACTGCATTAATTCTGCAAATATGTCCACTTGTTCAATTCAGCACAATAGTGGCAAAATACGCATCTAGAGGATGCATCTCCACTAACAAAAGGAGCAGGAATCCTCTCGACTTCCTCTGGAGGTGTTTTATTCATGGTTCAGTGAAGTGCATGGTAAACTGCAACCATGGGCAGAAAGCTATTTAAAGGCACTTATACCAGTCAGAGCTAGAAATGTAATGGTAAACAGGATAAATGAAACAAACAGCTAGTTTCCTGGAAGCAAGCAAAAAAACCCAAACACGTCAGGGGAAGACTGATGTCATTCTATTAAACAAGAAGAAAACAAAATGAAATTCAAGGAATGTTTGAAGTTTTTATCTTATTTCTCACACACAGCAAAGCAGTATCAGTGTGAGGTCTACCAGGGCCCATATAATCCTACTAAACAGACTGAATCTGGGAAGAAATCAAATTACAAAACAAGAATTCACATTGCTTTGAGAGAAGAACCAGCAAAACTCTAACTGTCTCCTACGCTGCTGTGATACAGAAAGTCAACAAATACATTTCCAAAAGAACCTGAGGTGAGAGGTGGCTGTGATGGACACACCTAGCTCTCTCATTGGTCATCAAACTTCGTAAGTATACAGAGATTCTGAAGATGCAGCCCGTTGGATAGAGCTTCTCCAGGCTGTCGAAGAAAACTGCCTGGTCATCTCAGGTGGATTCAAAATGAAGAATGCTACCTGAACACTTCCCTCCAGTCCCTCCTACCGACCAGCACTGGAGCGATCCCAGTAGAGTTCTCCCGCCACAGCTCGGCGGGGACAAAGCGCTGCTCAACCCCATCGTACACTGGGTGTGGGCGAACCCAGGGCAGTTTGGGATTTACCACTGTACCTTTAAAATATTTACAAAACATATACACAAAACACTACAACCCTTAGGAACCCAGGGAAGGGAAGGGAGCATTGAGAACACAGCACAAGGCAGGCAGCAGGAGCATCTGCTTTCGGATTCCCAAGAGAGAGGAGGAGGAGAAGAAGAGAGAGAGGTTTCATATCATTAGATTAGAATGGAAACCACAGGGCAGGAAAATGCATTCAGATTTTTTTTCCTAAGGTGGAGGAAGAACCCAAGAGTGAGTGAGTGGCCTTCAGAAAGATCCATTTCCTTTGCTTCACCATCAGATCACCAAACTGTTGTTTTCCCATTATTATGTGAATACCAGGTGCTTCGTGCAGCTACACCCCACTCAAACACTGGGGCCTCCCATTTTCATGCTAAGCAGGAAGAATCTTGCATTCTTTTTAAAACAGGAATTATTTTGGGTGAGAAGGATGCAAAGATACCATGAAATAACTCTTTGGCTGTTTTCTCATTCTGTTCAGATTCTGGACTTCCCTCAATACAGGCTACCAGTTTTGTAACTGCTTTTTGCTGCAAGATGACAAAAAAGCAGTAGAAAACTGCATGGTTAATAAAGACTGGAAGAACATCTCTGCTTTCTTTTTTTTCAAATATTTATTAAGGGTTCAGGGTAAAATTCATCAAGGAGCTCTTCAGCAATAATTTTTGTTTTAACTGAAAACCAGAAGCCTTGGGCTTTAGGAACAGCACAAGAAGGTACTTTTCATAGTCATAAATCAAGTCTTCACAGAAAATCCTTCAATGTCAATGTTGCCTAGAAGGGAAAGGGCAGCCGTGGGCGTTTAATACACAGGGCTGTAGGGATCAGAGAGAGAGTGTGAAGTTCATGTGTGGAGAGGAAAACACTGCTCTGGAAAGCACAGGCAGTGGGATATGAAGAACATTTTGCCAGGCCAGTTATTTTTGTTCTTTCTTTTGCAATTATATCTGAACAAGTAGGGATTTGATAGAGGTCAGAGGCTATTCTCAAAACCAAACAAAAATGACTAAAATCAAGAGTAATTCACAGGTAGCTTTGGCCTATACATATCAGAAGAACAGCAGAAAGCAGAGTAAATATTTACAAATTCAGCACAGCTGATTGTTTTGGTAAAGCATATAGATTTTTAATCATGCAGGGAAGTTTAACTAAACCATATAGACATCTACTTGTTCAGACTGTCTTGTTAAAAAACAAAACAAAAGAAAACCATGGTATTAAGCAGAAACAGAGGATGGGGGAAAAGGGCTAAAACTCTTTTCATTTGCATACAGATCAACGGCTTTCTGGTTTCCAGATAATACAGGACTGAAGAATTTCAGAATACATCTTGGGCAACGTGGGTGGAAATTTGCAGAGGGCTCTGAACATGAACATATTCCAGAATATATGTTGAAGCAAAGAGGCCACCATAAAAACTGTGAACCTCAAATCCAAGCAAAAGGCAGACCCTAAACCAAAACTGCTTAGCTGAATTGCAACTTCAAAACCTTTTGTGTGCATGCACACATGTGCACACACGTGTGTGTGAGGAGGAGGGAAATTTTGTTTTAATTGAAAATGGGAATCTTAGCATTGATTAAGTCAAGCAGAGTATAGACATGCACTGTGCAAGCTTCCCCCATAGAGCTTTGGCAATGCACCTCGCTCCTGACCTGCAAAACTCCCTGCTATTCCAGTGCTGAACCTCCTGGGCAGAGAGAGAATCACATCAATTTGTCATTGTGGTGATACTGGTTACGTGATGAGAACCAATTGCCAATTAGGACAGAGATCACTGAATCTCTCTGCAGCTGACCTGAGCAACATTTGAAATCTCATCTCCAGAGATATAAATTACCATTAACCCTCAACAAAACCTCCCTCTTAATATATCTGTAAGAATAAAATAGGAGTGTGAATGCAAATTCTGTGGGGGAGGTCCACATGGGGCAGGGCAAGTGGAATGAGGATGCTTATATTAAAGCATCAAATATCTCAAACATGAAAGGTCAGTATCTCAGTAGTGCCAAGTAAGTCTGCAAAACAGAGTAAATAAAATCCTTTCACATACGAGATACGACAGTTTTTCTATAAAAATATTTTAATGCAATGAAAATGGCAGGGATGGGGGTGAGTTAGCTTTTGTTCTTACAGTCTCCCATCACACAAAGCTGTTTTACCTTATTCTGCCTTCCTCACAGGGCAGCCATTGCCAGTGCAATGGGAACAGGTTGGTATGAAGACTCAGTTGACTGACTCTCTGTTCAAAAGGCTGGAGAACCTGATCCCACATTACAGACAGGAGTGTCTCTGAGCATTTGTACATGCTGCCCAGAAATGACCATGCTCAGAGTCTCGAGTCAGAGGGAACAGGAGACAGTCCCCAAAATAGCTTTTCCCTTCCCCCATCACACTAATTCCTGCTGATCTCTACAGAATATGTTCTCTAGGCAATGAACTGCCTTTTACTCTGCAATCAAAACAAGAGAAGCGGGTACAGAAACAGGACTTACCTTCGAGCCACGCTCATTAAAGATTATCTCTACATCAAGGATTTTGCCGAATTGCTGCAGAGAGACAAGGGAAAAGAAAAAAAAATTATTTTTAGTGGTCCATTTTTCCTACCTTTTGTAGGGGCTGGCTTAGTGCAAGAAGGGAGGTGAAAATATTTCCATTTCCAGCATAAAGCCAAAGGCATAAAATTCCAGTGACGTGACCTAATTCTCCTAGGTTAAGACATGCAGATCCTCTTGGTCACAAACCCCAGGTTTTCTCACAAAAGTCTAAAGGAAGAAAAACAATCTCCAGAAGAGTTTTGGGGATTTGAGGAAGCTCATCATTCCCCTGTTAATCTAAACAATTCTTCCTTCCCTCATTCTACTATTTCATCTAAGACATGGTTCTATGATTTCATCTCAGATATCCAACAACATTTCTCACATGTAATTCAGGATTTCAGCTTCCTCCTGAAGTGGCTATCACAAAGAGAAACTTAACAGTGATGTTTCTCTAGAAGAGATAGTAACATAAGACTCCTAGCCTCAGGGATTTCAAACTCTAAAGCTTCTTTCCTTCCCTTTATTTTCCAAAACTCCAAGCCTTCAAAAGAATTGATGGCAGATTCAGAAACCACGAAAATGGAAAACTCCCCAGCAGTTTGTTTTTCAGAAAAAGAGCATTCCACTTCAACCTGTGACATACAGTAGGCGGTCGACAACCTATGCAAGTTTATCACAGAATAGAATTCTGACCTCTGCCTCAGCCTGGAGGCCCCAAGGACAGCGCTGCACTGAAAGGGTTCCAAAGAGCTCCATATTTAGCACAGAATATGAAATGGAAGACAAGATTTACAAGGCAGGAAGGAGATTTACCGATTCTGTGGAACCATGTATGGATTACATCTTTCACCTGGCTAGGAACATATTAAAATATTTTACTGAAGTGGCCAGACTCAAATCAGTAGCCTAGAGGTAAAAGTATCACCACTTCAACAGAGGCCTACAGTGCTCTGTCCTCCGGAAGTGTCAGTGGTCTATTTCCAAACTGGAGGTCTGCTCTCTAGAAAGACAGGTCTAGATGTTATTTTTAGATAAGTATATGGAGTAGTCTTCATTCGAGAGACACATACATACTGCTCTCAGACAAATGCTACATCTAAGAGTTTTTCCTATCCCATTATTTAGGAAAGCTTCCATCAACATGGTTTTGATTTAAGTTCAATAGCAAATGAAGGAAGGATCAACAAGAAAATAAAGGATGGTTTCATAGTTTAAAAAGATGATGAACACAGGGTCCAGGCACTGGGACACTCTCCCCTTTGCCCAGCATTCTTAAAATAGTATTTGCCCTTTTTTTAATTTAACAGTTGCATTCAGAGTCAAATGGGTATAATACTCATTTTGTGGGTGCCCTTCTTGAAAGGCTTGTGGCCAGATTTGAAAACCTGGAACATTTACAGCAGGGAGCTATGATGGCTGAGGAGAGATTCTGAATATGTAAAGCAGTATAAAGTTACCGAGTCTCTTGAACAATTATTCCACAACTGTCTGCAAGCAAACAAAACACTTCCAACAATTTTTGCTACAGTTTCTGTCTGCTTGCTTTCTCCATTCTTAAAAAGGAGATCTTGGTTCACAGATGTTGTTTTTACTGTTCTATTGTTTAAGGACAATACTTGATCCTCTATTCATCCCAAGAACAATTGAATTCACAACGTCCTACGTTACACAAGTTTGAATAATGCTAATGTAAACATGCATCTTCCTTGAAACCCCAACATCTCAACAGCTTCGGTTTGATCCATGCTGGATCCTCTTTTGACCGCTTCTGTGCCAATCACAGCTAAAACACATTTTCTATTTCTATCCCATGCTCAGTGTGGGCTTGTCAATAAAGCAGATCAACCGTTGATTGCTTTTTGTTGTCTTTGTTGCATATGGCTTTGGTACTGCCATGAAAGAAATCAGTCATGATTGCCATGATTGCTTTCTTGGTAGACTATCTCAGCATCGTTACACGACTGAGGCTGAACCAATTTAGCAGCTTGTGGCTGCTGAAGGGCTGCCCCTGCTCCTTTGTCCTTCCTTGTCTGGTCTCACCAGCCTTCCAGAACTGGCCTCAGTTTTCATTCTCACCTGCAGATAAACCGATACAGCTCAGCGATCCTGCGAAAACCTAGCCCAAGAAAAGGAATACATACAAGGAATCTGACAATTTACTGATCTGAAGTGGCTTGAAGGGTCAGTGAGCATTATGGCTCGAAGAAACAGAAGGGAGCGGAAAGCAGCACACCCTGCCCGAGAGCAGGATCTGTCCCCTGCCAGATCAGCTCAGCTGCCAAGCCTTGCCACACACACTCAAACAGCCAGACTCTCGATAAATGCAAATGCCAAAATTATTTTCAGAATCCTCAAAGCCATCAAAAATCACCATTTTCTACCTCATTAGAATCATCTTGAAAGAGAACAAACTGTGCAGCTTGTGGTGCACAATTACGCTGTGCCATCCTCCCCTTTCTGCACACCCGGCTGGGCCTGGATCCTCAGGCATGGCTGCCAGCTCTGCCTGCCAGCCCCGCTGGGCTGAGCTTCCTGCGCAGGGCTTCCACACCAACGGGAAACCCTGTCCTGTGCGTTTAACTTCTCGTGGCTGACAAAACGCCGGCGGTGACACTGAATGCAAGAGGTCTGACCTAGCTGTACAAGAGGTGGCATGGTCCTCTCTGCCTACGAGATGATGCAGGTACATCATTTCCCAGATGAGAGAATTAAGAGCCTGTGGTAGCAGCAAACACAGGCTTGACACCTACTGCAATGGGCTACACCCACCCATGCCAACTGCCCCAATCTCTTTTCTACCCAGGAGTTGTGGGTATTTGAAGAGGCAAGAAGGAAGGACCTCCTTGGGACAGAAGAGCAGACACAATGCGGGCTAAGTGCTAAAGGGAGGTTTGCTGGGGAGGGGTTTCCCATTTCATGAAATTCTTTGAAAGAAAGCAGGGCTGTGAGGCAGGAGGACATGTCATAGGCTCTTCAAGGCTCTGCTGCAGCCATTGCCACAGGTCCTATGACAGCTCCTAACACGACATCTCTTGTCCTCGCTGCTGCAATGATTACAGCAGGTCCTAGCACTGGAAGGCACTTTTTTTTGGTAGTATGCCAGAATTTTCCTGAAGAATGAAAGCAGGAAAAAAAGAACTAGTTCATTTTAACAGTTTATAACTCCTTCAAAGCTGAATCTAATTTAGTGGAACATAAAAAGGCACTTTGTTCTCTGATGGTGCTTCGCCTACCAAATGTCAACAGTCTATTGCAAACAATCGAAGTTTTAAGAGCTCCTTAGTGAAAGGTCACAATTTTTGTATGGGAAATGCTATGCCATCTAAATACAAGGGTCAACACCAAGTGCCCTCATAATAATTTTTTAAAATCATGTATATACAGGCATATTTGTATTTTTCAAAAGACACAGAGTCTGGCCAAATAAAACAAGTCCCATGCTAAAGTCATCCATGAGGACTAACCCTCTAATCTCTAACCCTGAAAACATGAATCACTGTGCTCACAGACTTGATTGGTTTGTTCAGTGATTACCAAGAACTTTTACTTAGAACTCAGCACAGCCTCTGGAGAAGGCCTTGCAGGACTACCTGTCTCAAATGCTTCCCACCATGACTTACTATGTGACCAAGAGGCCAGCATTCCCTACCACGTCAGGTCATGCAAGAAGCTACCACCATGAACTGCTCACACACACACCATTGTGATGGGAAGACACACACACACACACACTACTCCAGTCATGCCATGGCAAAGGAGCTATAGAATCTTGTTTTTTCTTAATGGTCCCTTCCCCAGAGTGAACTTGACAAACTTTCAGTTATTTTTAGAAAAGCAGGTAAATGAGAATCAGCCCTTCTACAATGGTAGCAGGGAGTGTTGGAAGTAACAGTTTTTAAGAGACATAAAGATATGAACAGACAGGAGTTATGACTAATTTTCTGGCTTGAACATGATCTACCTTATCATAGATGCAAGGGCATTGTGCAAGGAAAGGTATATGCATGCTGTGTGTTTCTCTTCACCCAGACAACATGAAGGAAACAGATTTTTCCAGCTGAGGCCATAGCTACATTAAACATAATAAATTTGGGAGATCTGGCACCAGAAAGCTTTTGTCTTCCAAGGCACTCACAATGTGGTAGGGCCCCTCCTATATGCTCTGTTCCAGCTGGCCCTGACTCCTGTCCCTGTCTAGAGCTTTCAAAATCAGCTCCAAAACATGCCAGACAAATAACTTAATCCTAAAGATGCAAACAACAGGGAGTACAAGGCAAATTCTCTAGAAATCATGGAACAACAAAAGGTAATGAGGGACATCATGTGACAACCTCATCCCTACAAGAGAACTCCGTATGTCCAAGCAGTTTCACTAGCCCTACAAAATTCACTTAGAGATCAGTCCAGTGAGCTGTCTAAACTTTAAAGGTGTCAAACAGTCTACTCCTAAAGATGGTCAACATTCAAAATAGCCAAGAAACCAACATCGTGAGCAGGAAACCATGAGGTATGTGAGCAAGAGCATCTTATAAGCAGGATAGATCCACGCTACAGAGTCCTTTCCCTAGGTCCCAGCTCCATGGGATATACTTTCAGCTGAGCACAGCTGGCTCCATCATAGTGTGTATTAGTAAGTGCTTAGTAAAGGCAGCATGGCATCTGCCAGAGCTACACTGCTATCAGCACACCAACTTCCTCACCCAAAGCTGAGTCACATCCCTTCAAGCAATGGGGCCAACCCTGTTCAGCTGAGCTACACCATTATGCTTTGCTGACAGGAAGATGGAAGCATCAAGGATTTACAAACCAAAGCACTACCGCAGTTTACCAACTGAACAGATAAGAACAAGCACCAAGCAGCCCTTACTAGGGTTGAGCTGTTGCCCAATAAAACACATTTTCTAAGAAACCAGACTTTAACAGGAAGCCACACAAAGAGCACAGATTTTTAACAGGATTTACAGACCACAGCCATCTCAGAAAAAAAAAAACCAAAACATGATGACGAACACAGTTTCTCAGTCTTTTGTTACTCTCTAAATCCCAAATAAAAGATTTTCACATGAAACAGTGAGATGGGGATGAACAGTACCACAGGGCATCATCCAGAGAGAGATCTTAACACCAGTCTAGCTTCCACATCTACTCTTCCAGCTCCTTGTTCCTGCTTTGTGCCATTCCCCAGAGATGTCACTGCAGCGTAACCTGGTACTGATGCCGCAGAAAAGGTACTTGGACCCATGCCCACAACAGCAGCATACATTCCAAAATCAATTTGAGTACTTAGCATGTAGACTGAATCCATATGAAACTGGGTCAATACAAGACAACTCCATGTAATTTTACCCGGGCCTTTTATCCTGTTAAATCCAGCTACAGCACAGCACTGTTTACTAAATGACATTCAGCATAGTCTTGCTGCAAACGCTCCTAGTAACTCATATGAAGATCTAAAAAATCTTAGATAAATGTATGATGCAGTCATCACTGCCTTCCAGCAGAGGGTCAGTACAGAAGCTGATAGCAGAGAGCTTTCTCAGAGCACGACAGACAGTACAAGAGCTGCTGGTAGCTGCAGGGGCACAAGCACCCCTGCACGCCATGGCCATGCAAGACAAAGCACAATGTTCAAGCAGCACTGAGCACTCAAGTCCTTTTTGAAAGGTGGTCTCAGAAAACACCCAGGTAAAACACATCAATATAATCAGCAGCACCTCTTATAACTCTAACCAACACTAGCAGGAACAAAGTCCCACCCTGTGACAGGGCTGAGGCTCACTGTCATCACAGGAAGAGCTTGGAAACAAGAAAAGCCACAGAGAGACCACTTTGTGATAGAATATTTGTTCTCAAATACTGGCACATGGGATTTGTTACATGCAATTGGCAGCCAGTAGCATGAGGAGATGAAAAACCTAAAATACATCTTGATATCCAGAAGACAGAATCTCCTCCTTCAGGTGTCCAATCCACACAGAAAGCAACTTCCTTTCAGCAACTGTGCTATTGCTGTACTTTGGGCCCCAGTGTATCAACACCTGCAGGTCAGAGCTTCTTGTTCTATCATATTATTACCTATATACCTTAACACTTGAACAAGTACTTCTTCCATTGCCAATGCTTGTGTATCACTAATTACTTCTGTGTTTAAATTTATTTACTGGCAAATATAGACTTAAAATTCTACCAAATTCTTGCTGACAAGGAGCTGTAGTCTAATTTGTTACTGCTTTAGCCTCAAACTATAGGCTTGTGGAGGTGTTTTGCACTCTTGACACCAGAATGAAGTTGGATGAGAAATTATATCCACTGGGATATTTTAGGAAGTGCAAAGTGACAAAATGTTTCCTCCTCAGAGGCCAAGATTTGAGGGCTGCAAGAGCTTCCAAAAGTATCTGAGCTTGCAGAGCTTGGGTCATACAAAGCAGTGGTCTACCACAAATACACATCATAAAGAACCTTGCAGTAGAGATATGAATTATGCTCAGAGAATGAAAAGGATAACATCATCTGCCTTAATGTCATCCTTTTCCAATGTAAAAAAAAGTGGCTACCATTCTGTCACCTGTAATAAATGACATTATTAGTAACTTCATTAACTGAAATTAATTACATGTGACATAATAGCCACCTTTATAAAAAACATCTATGGGTTATTACTGCTGTAGCTGATAACACACAAAACCCCTTTATCAATTAGGCTGATTATGCTCCCCAGCAGAAAGAGCTAACAGTCTACAAGTAGTAGCTATGGATTGAGCAAGTTTGTAAAAAAGCAGTGTCTCCATCTGAAGCCAAAGACTGCAAAAATTCACAGCCTGTACTGTGCTAACCCACCTTCATCTGCAACTGTCATCAACATAGTCCTGACTTTTATCTTACACTTAAACAAAGAGCATTTCACCACAGTAAATCCTGAGAAACGTCAGTTCTGACTCCTTGTACTGTTGCTCTCACAACAGGTAAGAAAGATTTTGTGCAAGGACATCCATATGAACAATCAAAACAATCCACTTGCTTGTTTTTGTGGAGACAATTCAAGATTTAGCTTGGGAACAGAAGGATCTTCCTTGCAGGCTGTCCAACCCTGCCTCCATCTTCACCAGGAAACTCCAAAGTCCATACAGCCCAGAAGTCCAGAAACGACCAGACTATCCCAGCCAATTCTACTCTGGCAGGAGAACTGCTTCTTGAAGCGTGAGAGTGAAGGGCTGAAGCTACCAACCATGAGGTGCAAGCACAGACACTATCACAGCACAAAGATGAAAGGACTAGAAATACGTTGAGGGGAAACACAAACTTTTTTTCTGCATACACAGTCCAGAAAGGAAGGGGACAACCTACCAGCAAGTGTAGGAGAACACGACTACCATCATGTCAGAGTCCTTGCACACATTAGCCAGAGAATGTCCCTCAGAAAATGGATAGTAAGATTTTGAAAAACGAGTTGCTAATTTGTTTTTAATACTGATGGCAACTCTTCTTCTCCCTGGTAAGCCGTTCCATTGTTTAAATAAGCCTCAATGACTACGAATTTTTTTCTTATTTCAAGGGTAATTGTGTTAAATCTCAGCTTCCAACTGGAAAATCTTAAGACTGTTAACAAGACCTAAACTCCCTGTTAGTAGGTATCATCCATATATAAGCATTTGTATAGAAATTACTTATCTCCTAACCTCTCTTTTCAATAAGCTGAGTAAATAATGTACCTAATACCTCACTCAGTTAAAAAAAATCACTCATCTTCCAAGTCCTAGTTTATTTCTTTTGGTCTTAAACTGATCTCAGAACTGAATAAAATTATGCTGTCACATTCTTTTCAGTTTGGAACACGAGCAAGATCACATCCCTCCTTCAACCTGATAACCCCCTTTGAATTATTGAAGCAACTATCTTCAACAATCACTAGTACTCTCCCAAATCAGTTTCCAAAGAAAGCTTTCCATCTTAAGAGCACAGATCAGTTCCCACATACTCAGTACTCTGCGATGAGCTGCATCAAACACGTTTTTGTTGGATTTATCATCAGTCAACCAGGCATTTCTACTCATTCTCTAACAGTAACCTTATCTTTCTGTTTCCTCCTCCTCAAGTAGTTTTTTAACTGCAAACCTTATTGGCAAGGTTTTAATAGTAAAACCTCCATGGGCTGATACGGATACTAAACAGGACAGCGATGGAAACAGATCCCTGGGGAAACTGACACTAAAAACAATCTTGATCACAGCTGTCTCCCAAGTAACTACTACTTTTTATTATCTATCATTAAAGAGGTTTTTAATCCCTCTAATGTGTGTTGTGCTTGAGATAAGTACTATTTTTCTTAAAAATTGGTCACTTGGGTAAATTCAGTTGGTTGATCAACGCTTCACTATATCAGTATTGCTTTGTACAATCTTGTCAAAATAGACAAGACAGCATTTGTCTGCAAAGATGTATATTACAAAGGTAATATCTATTCTGCTGAATAGATACTAACACGTTTCTTCAGATTCTAATAGACTTTTTAAAAACGTTCCAAAATTATTTTTATCTTGGGTCCACATACAGATACTTCTTACCTCTTTGGGTCAACCCTTTCAGGTTTTTTCAATAGCGAATCTTGGTGGGCAGTGTTCCACCCTTCTGCAACTTCCCTAACTTAGAAGAATTGGCTAAAAATTTGCATTAATTAATAATGGCGTTCCTTGCTTTGGCTATTATCTTTGGACATACCTTATCTAGATCTGCTGTTTTTAAAATATTAGTGAGCACTGTCTCATCCTCCTCTGTTATTAATTATGTAGGAAACCAGATAAGGTAAAAATATCTCCTCTTAAATTCTAAACACAATCAGTTCGGCGTTTTTTCCTCCTGTTTGATTTTTGTTTGTTTTGCTGTTATTTGTGGGGTTTTTCCCCAAAAATACACAGCTACCTCCTGATTTTATACTGTATCCATACATACACCTTTTATCTTTGCATGTAAAAGAATTGATGGGTTCTCTGAACTTAGGTCACCAGTCTCTCCATGACTAGCACATTCCCTTTTTCACCTGCTTCTTTGCTTAAGCTTGCACCCATATTCACTACTACTTACTTCCTCCTCCTCGCCTAATGTGCGGAATGCTTTGAGTTTTATTACCACAGTTTCAGCGACTGTGGAATCATGCCTTTTCGGCCATCAGTATGATGCTGCCGAATACTTTATGGCTTCCATTAATACTTCCCTTTTAAAGGCACCTTCCTGGGCAGTTATCCTGCCAATTGTTTAAACTCCAAGAAACAGACTCTTCTAAAGCTCCTTACAGTGCTGTCTTGATGCCATACTCTGTTTGCACAAAGCAAATACAGACAAATAACAATCACCGGTACCTAGGCAACAGTGGGATTTCAGGTCAGCTATTAACTCTTCTTTATCTGCAAGAACGGGGTCAACTATTGATTTATTCCACAGTGGGTGCAGAACTGTGTGCATTAAAAAATGACCTACTCCTTCTAGAAGCTTTCTGGAAGTCTTTTCATTGGCCTCATGAAATGTCAAGTAAATATTACCTGTTTTAAGCAGGCCATATTATTTGCCTCCCTGTACGATGCATATACCTAAAGAAATGTTTGGTCCATTCCTGAGGATATCTCAAGGACCTTTTAGAAACACATCATAGCTGAGAGATGGTTGGAACCCAAATAATCCGATTTTGTTAAGAAATACTAATGTTTGCAGGTCTGCCAAATGGTGCAGGTTTAGAAAGCATTATGCAATATGTATTTAATCACACGTGGGACAACATGTCTCAAGTCCACCTCTACTCAAGTCTGGACAAAAGCATTAGATATTCTCCGTGCCTCAGGACTGGGCTGACCTCTCGCATGCTGTTCCATCCTTGAGGGGACTTCTTTACTCCCTCCCTACCAACCATCACATTTATTTCTTCCTCCACGGCTTTACTGTCTACCCAATTCCTCTCTTTGTACAGTAGCTTGGGAAAATCACTGCAGGCAAGGATTTTGAGTCTCTCAGATATGACGTTGAGGAGATGTGACCTGACACACAGAAGGGAGAGGGAGAAGATGGGGGTTACAGGCTAGTCACAGCTGAAGTCTCAGACAACCATGAGTCCCCTTTAGGAGAAAGGGTAGGTTTCAGTGAGTCACCCAAAGGAAAGCATCCTGATCCTGAAAAAGAAATAGGAGCAAGCAGGATTCAGAGAGCATGCTCTCCTGCTCAAGGCTATGAGCATGCCGAGAGAAGTAGCACTGAAAGAAAAAGGAAGATGTTCGAGAATCATTCATTATTTCCTTGGCAAAGTAGCAAAGTTCTCTATTACAGAAAAATGGCAGATGGGGTGTTTTGTGTCCCAGAAGATGAACGCTCTTCTGGCAGGCATAACTCTCAGTAATCACAGGGCCAGGTGAACTGCCAAAAGTTTTTACAAGGAATATATCATTTACCCAGTTAAAATCACATCAATGTGCTGGAACTTGAGATTATGGTTAGAGAAAAAATAAACACCAGAGGAACACCAGAAACCAATTCATATGCCATTATTCCCCCTCCCTCCTATGCACAAAAAGGGTACCATATAGGCCCAAAAAAGGACAGGAAATCTTAAAGCAAGTAATTAGGCTGCATTTTCTACAAGTCACTTCTTAGGACAGCAGTTCATTTAAACTGCCTGGGTGTCCCAACTTGCAAAGCATAGGCAAGAGTCACCAGGACAGGGATGTCCTTGTCATTTCCATCTCATCCATGTCTCCCACACCAGGAGCACATGCCGGAAAAGCATCACAGTGAACGAGTGTGAAAAGGGCTAGTTGTCAATCAAGCACCAGTCCCAGGAGAAGGGACAGCAATGGGGAACAATTTATGTAAGTGATGCAGCTCCCAGGAGAGGGGAGCAGCCGTAGCACAGAGCAGGACGTGATAAATACAGATTGTAGCAGGTGGTCCAAGAACTGGCTGCGATTTCAGCAACCATTTGTCCGAACCGGACGGAACTGCCTACTGCACAGCCCTGCAACAGCAAAAAGTAAGCTAAAAAAAACCCACAAAAGCAGAGCAGAAGATTCAGCAATCACAGATTGCCAGGAGATGAGTTTAATTCTGAAAACATTCCCACAGACATTAAGAGTACAACAGTAATCTAAGGTATGAACAACATGGAAGCAAACCCAGGCCTCTTGCAACAGAATCACAGATCCATAGTTTTGGCTGGGAATTAACTCCAGAGGTCATTTAGTGCACTCCCTGCTCACAGCAGGTCTAATGAGATCTTTTTGGCCAGGCTGTGTCAAGTCAAGTCAGATACCTTCACGGATGGAGGTTCCACAACCCATCTGGGCAACACCTTCCACTACTTAAGCATCCTCACAAATAAAACCAAAATTTTCCTGATATCTAATTGATAAATCAAAGGCAGAGAGGCCCGGCAGAGAGGCCCTGCAGAGAGACCTAGTCAAATTAGAGGGCTGCGCAATCACCTATCATATGAAGTTTAACAAAGACAAGTGCCAGATTCTGCACCTGGGATGGGGCGACCCTGGGTGTACGGACAGATTGGAGAAGGAGATGCTGGAGAACAGTGCTGCAGAAAGGGACTGGGCATCCTGGCTGATGGAAAGTTGAGTATGACAGAAGGCCTGAAATTCACTCTTGTTGAGTATATTAACATTTCCCTCAGCCCATTTTTCCAGCCCGGCCAGGTCCCTCTGAATAGCAGCCTTGCCTTTCTGCATTTTGACCACTATTTTGTTCATTTTGTACTGTCCAAGCTACAAACAATAAGCCCAATTCTTCTCTCATTTACAGCATTGAAGTCCATGAATTAGACACATTTACAACAGTGCAACACTACTCTGCATGCGAGAGTGTGCCTTTGGCGATGCATACACACCCACACGCATGGCTCAGGAGATGCAACAACTGAAACAGAAATACTACAGAATTTGGAGGAGCAGCTGGCTATAAGAGAAGACCAAGGTATACACTCCAAGCCTAAAGTGACAAGAGAAACCTTAGCTTTGGGCTTTCCTGACTTGGATTCTTTGGACTGCACGTTTAAAAGGCAGCAGCTGTTAACTTCATAAATATTTATTATTATTTCTGAAGACTTTAAAACATACCATCAAACAAGGATCATATTATAATTATATCAAAAAGTCAAATATTCCTGATGATGATCATGATGATATGATGATGACATACAGATAACTTCACCTGAAGGTTAGGTCATGAGGCATCTAGCTTGTTTATCTGTGTTCACATGGAATGAGTCACCACATGTACTCACATAGACAAACTCTTCCTCAAAGAGCTTATAAATCAAGAATCATGAATAGCATCCAAGGATTTGGGAAGACAAACTATGCGGTCAAAAGAAACAGAAAGCATATCATACACGATGTAAAATACCATCTGACTTGCACTGGCTTTTCCACATGCAATTGCTGGATGGCGAATTGTTTGCAGCCATTTTTCATCACAGAAATGGATCACAAGGAAAGAAATACTTCAACATGTTTCTATGCAACTGAAAAACAGTGCTTGGCAAGGGATATATTAAGTCAGTGTTTAATCCTGGCCTTTACTCAGAAATAAGGTGAAGTTTCATTTTGTTTTGGTTGTCTTTCCCAAAGCAATTGTTAGATTACACTGAATATTGTTGCTCAAAGAAGTTGTGGGTTGCCCCAAGCAGTTGTGCATGCCCCATCCGTGGAGGTGTTCACGGCCAGGCTGGATGGAGCTCTAAGCACACCTAGTGAAAGGTGTACCAGCCCATGGCAGGGGTGTTTGAACTGGATGACCTTTAAGGTCTCTTCCATCCCAAACCATTTTATGATTCTATGAACATCTTAACAGGAAGAACACTGTTATAATTCTCATGTGTATTTACCAGTTGAGTTAAACACTGCCAGTTGTCCTAATCCTGCAAATGTATTACAGTGTGCTGACTAAACTGAGGGGGAAGGGCTTTTGATTCACACAAATACACAGCACCAGGTGTCCCACCTGTGGAGAAGGAGAATCTGCCATGCCTGAAAAGGTGCTCATAACTTACCCCAAACATCTGCCGAAGGTCAGGATCTCGAAAGCGGAAGGGAATGTTAGACACATGAAGTCGTTTTGGAGTAGATTTGCTCTCAGTATTCTCACTGCTCTGTGTCTGTGATTGCTGTCCATCTGTCTGTGCCCCTCCTTCTGTCTGCTGAAATCAGAAAAGACAAAAGTGTGCGCGTGAGTAGAAATCACACAAATTCCTTTCACGTGCCTTGTCTACCCCTTTTTAGGTATTAGCCCTGCACTCGCAACTGAGCTATCTAGCACTTGACAATTATTTTGATAAAGCCAGTAGCACTTAACAATTGATCTGTTGTTCTTCCCCTCCCTTTCCATAAGTAAACAGTAATGAGATCTCAGCCTCCCTCCCCTCCTATCACCTTTCAGCTTAGTAGATTTGTCTTGGGTTTTCTTAAATTGCTTCTCTCTTTTAGCCCATTCTTCCTCACTTCAGCTGCTACCATATGAAAGCTCTAATGAAGAGGCGGATCTCTCATATCCTGGAGCTGGGAGGTAGTACCGCCACTCTAATCTCATGTGGCAGGATGTTCATGCAATCATCAAAATCCCACAGCTGAAGTGGCAGCTCTTCACCGGGCCAATACCAGAAGTGCATCCCCAGGCAAAACGGCATCTGCTCTGTCAAGCTCCCTTGAGAGAAACATTACCCCAAAAGAAGATCTATAATTAAATGGTAAAATCCATATAGGAACAGCTTACGGATGTCTCTGATTAAGTTTTCGCATACATTTAAGTGAGCCCAGGAACACGAAACAGTCATCACCACCGCCAGATTTATAAAAACTCCAAGTGCTGCTTTTTGCTACCAATTCCACGGCGAAGAAAGGCAATTTGTTCCACTGTTCTCAAGCACTGACTGGCATGGCAAAGAAAGGTCAAGGGGTACACCAGGGGTATTTGTTCACAGAAAAAATACAAGAAGTAGACAGAGGAATAAGGGAGATCTGTGTGCCAGAGGAGAGACCTAATGCCTGCTCAGAGATTACTGGCAGGAGAAAAGTAAGGAATAGAAACCTCAGCCGTTTGTGTGAGCTTAGACTGAAAAGTGCTAAAATTTGAGCACAGCACTAAATATAGAGGCAAGGCTCCTTTGCAAAATGGCTTGATGAGAAAATGGCATTTTTTGCACTTTAGTCAGAAAAATGACCTCAAAACCTCAGAGCCACAGAACAAAGCAGACTACAATTTGGTCGGTTTTATTGCTCTTGTCCCTTTCCAAGTGCATTCACTGACAGGCCAAGATTTTCAAAGAGCACCCACCCACTCACTCTGTCTCCTGCCGCTTGCCTCAGACTCCTAGGAGTCAAGCTTTGACTACCTGTGTGATGCACTTTTAAGTGTCATTTCAACTCTTCAGATGCCAACCTAACTTCCTCCTTAACCCATCAAGTAAAAAGAAGTCCTACAATAAGGCAAGGACTGTAATTGCTAGAGTCAGTCTTTTTAAGGCACTTTCAAGAAAACACATGGGCCTTAAAGATGTAAGAGTAGGGGTGGGTTTTTTGCTGGTTTGGGTACTTTTCCCCCCTTCTTTTAAATATGCAATTTGTGTACCAAAGATGAAAGAAATCTGAGGAGTTGCCCACACCAATTCCCTAACCACTGACTGGACTTGCTAGACTGCTCTGCACATCATTCAATATACAACACTTCGCAAACATTTGGAAACATCTCGTCACAGACAAACTCACTTGGCAACACTAAGAAAGTATCTTCTGCCCAGAAATACCACTTACAGACATGACCTTGAACTTGCACACTGGTTACAAAGCAAGTGTATATACAAAGACAAGAGCAACCAAACAGTAAGCACTGGGGTCTTGCCATGCTGAGCAGAGCAGTGGCAGCTTTCCATTTCATTTCAGTAGAGCTATGCATGCAGCACAAAACATGTTTAATCTGGTTAATATAAATTAAACTATGATAGGACGAATGACAATACAGCCCTGACGAGTATGTCTACTTCCCACAGCTGTGCAAGTTTCAGGAGAAGCCTAGTAGAATGAAGTATTTTTATTTGTCTAAGACTCATCCACCCCCCAAACATCAAATTTTTGAGAACAACTTCAGAAACTTCCTTTTGATCTTATCCAAAAGCTCTCCCCTGCATGTTCCCCCTCTTCTTGTTTCCTCACCTCTATGACAAAAAGGCTCTCCAAACTTAGAGAGTTCACTGTAAGGGAAGAATCAACGCAGCTGGCTTGCAATTAAATCACACCACGCTACTTAGTGGTTTTATTTTTATGACTATCAGAGTCCTCTGCCTCTCTGGGCAAATCTGTCCAAGAAGGACAAAACACAGGAGTAGTTTATCTATCACCACTGCATACAACACCTGCAAGTGAGTATTCCAAAGTAACTCCCAAAAATCACCAATACCCCTGCTAAAAGGCACAACTGCATTAAAATACAGGTTGCACAGGACTGAGTCTGCTGTTTCCACAGGGGAGGAAGCCAAGTGTTGTTCGCACTCCTCTCCCATCCATTTGCTCCCAGGCAGAGGGCAGAACTCCTTTCTTACCAAGGGTGCAATGTATCATGTACAGTGGCCTGCTCAAAAGCACTCACAGCTGTTCCTGCATATGGCAGAGAGCTTCTGCCACACAGGAGTCATTCTGCAGCACGTAAGATGTGTACAGTAAGACAAATGCTTCAAAGAGAAGAAATGATAGAAGGAAAAAGGGATCTTGGTCCACTCTTACTTTTTTAACTGCACTGAGAGACTCCAAATACTTTTTATGCTTTCACATAGCCTGATTTTTCAGTAGTAGTTTAACATTAAATACCTTCTTCTGCATGCTGTAGCTCCCTCATCTCTATCATCCGTGGCACTAAGGTAAGATTTGAACTTTCTACCAATGTAACATTAGCTCAATACATTTGTCCACTGCCACACATTCAGCTACAACATAAATGAAAAAACCAGTCTCCTAAGACCTTTTTTTTTTTCCTTTATAGTTATTCCTTGGCTTAATTCATTAGGAAGGAGATGAAAGGAAGAGCCTGAAGCCTATTCTCAGGCAGCACATAACAGAGACTGGCAGCAGTGCTACCTTGACCAAGCCAGATGATGAAAGCCGACATTTCACCAAATGCCCACTCCCCACCTTGACTCCTTCCCCATAAGGTGTTCAATCTCCTTCTGGCCTCGTGTCAGCACTTCCCAGTGAAGAAAGAGACCTCTCCCTTCTCTACAGAATCAGCTCGGAAGGGCACCAATACACATCCCCTAGGTCCCAATGCCTGCCATCAGGCAACACAGACATGCTGCAGCAAAGGTTTCACATTTATGAACAGTACTGGATTCACTGCATCTCCTCAGCATAGCCTGTGTAACATATACTGATGCAGGTGATAATGCTATTCATGCCTGCACATGCAAGCTTTGAGCTCTGCTCAAGGTCACTGAGAAACACATCAGAGCTCAGGACAGCAAAGCACGTGCTTCACTTTTAACTCCTTGCTGCCTGTGCCCCCAGGTCAGCTCCTCCCTTACACCTGCCAGCACGAAGGAAACCCTAAGCAAGAAGAGGCAGCTGCAAAGAGAAGCACAGATTATAGTCGTGCACATACACATGTAAAAGGGGAGGACACCTGGCTACACGAGGGTGTTCCGAAAGGTTTGGGGGCAGCTCTACAACCATCTTCCCACCTCTCAGCTGGTCTCCTCTATCCTAATGCAGGTCATGAACAATCAGTTGCTGAGGATTTCCTCTCAGCAGCAGGGAGGCAGGGGCTCCAGCACCACCTGAGCAGATCTCCATCTGAATGGCTACACAGAGGGATGCCTCCCCAGTGAGCCACACAAGCACCGGTACAACAGACCAGCAGAGAGATTATTAATACCCAGGACATTCTGTTTCCATCCCCACTTGCTTCTAGAACTGGAACCGCTTCAGATCCAAGTTACAGACAAACAAAAAACAACCCCCCATTCTCTCCCCCAGGAAGCAGGCGGTCCAAAATGTTGTGAATCATAATGAGGAGGTTAGGACCATAAATCACTGCAAAGAAAATATTTACAGAATACAAACTGTAACTAATAACTATATTTAAAAGGGGATTTGGGTGGCTTACAAAATCTAGGAGACAGACTGTGCTCGCTCCACTGCTCCTAGACCAGTCTTGAATCCAAAAAAAGCCAAAACCAAACACCCAACCTTGTTTGGATCAAGAGCTTGAAGAACTGTGGAGACAAGTACCAAAAGCTATGGCTGGGAGAAGGCAATCTTCCCACCATGAAGCAGAGTACAGATAATGTGGAAAAATCTCTGCAACTTCTAGTGAAGAAACTGTGTCAAAACAACCAGTCACCCACCAATGAACAGATACCCACTGAGCAGGTTTGGTGGAAAAACAAGTGAAGAACTAGGCCCTAGACACAAAATCCAGCTCCTAACCCACCACACTCTACTCAAGTAGGACTGAAGTCCAACACATCCAAGAGCAAATGCCATGGGAACTTCAGCTGCTTAAACACTTGTTCAGCAGACAGTAGACCTTAGGGCTAATTATCACCTTCCAACAGCAGCAAATATAATTTTACAATTATATCCATGTACTTGGTTTTTCAGAGATGCCAGCAGTGTTATATTTTAAAAAAAATTCAAGGCTACTTACAGGCACAATTAACTATTGTCCAAAATATTCTGAATGCTGAAAAAAACAGACCACAAAATTTCTAAGAACATACCAATTAACTTCTACAGGGCTTTTTACTATCTTCCATATAGTCAGATGAATTTAGGGTATATTTTTTCTGATATATATTTTTTGTTAGTTACCTATTTTCAGACATACTGAAGCTAAGTAATTTTATTTACTTTCCACATTAAAGACATACCTCACAGGACACAAACTTCACATAGGAAAGCACATAAGAAGCTTTGCTACCTATCCTGAACAGCGCTGATGTGTCCAGTAACATCTTCAATCCAAAGATGGGTATTTCTAACAGGATTCTTTAGCGCTTTTTTCTTTTCCCTTTCAATGAAGTGGTGAAATGGAGCCCCTTGAAAGGCCTGCTCTGCTGGTCACACTGTCAGACCTTTTGTGAGCAGTTCCAGCCCATTCTTCACAAAACAGGGATGCCCTGACAAGGTGAAGGAGACAGCAAAATTTCCCAAGCTAGTGGTCACCCCCAGATTGCCCCATTGACAGTGGCAGAAGAACAGCCACACAGTGACAGACTTAAGATCCATCCAGCCCATTATCTTCTTTCTAACAGCAGCCAAATATGTGGCATCTGTGGAAGGATGAAAGAAAAAGGCAAATGCTCAGTGACTTTTCTCCAGCAAACTAAGCCAGTTGATGTCTCAACTTGCAAAGCATCCCGTGGACAATAGCTGCAATGCTAATTTCTTCATTACACGGAAAAAAATAAGTAGCAAACCCTGCTTCTTTTTTTAATACATGGCACCCAATTATTTCCCATGTGCATCCTAGTAAGTGAAAATGGGAAAGCTTCATATTTCAGTTGCCTTACCATCCAATATTCTATGTACTTGTCATATGCCTTCATTCCTGACAGCTCTTTCCGCAAGTGAAGATTTCATTTCTTCGCATAAAGAACCTGCTACATCCCTTTCATCATCAATTTTATCCTTCCCTGTACTTCTGCTAGATCTGCTATAACCTTTGAGAGATACACAGAAGTACCACAGCTATATACTCTAACGTAATGATGTTTGCTGATTTATTTCCCATTTCTCATCTTTAAATCTGCCTCACTAGACACAAGTCTGCAAGTACTGACAATCTGCTTCATATTCAGAGCAAACTCCCGATGTTAAATGTCAGGGTTTGCAACCTCAAGACAGCAATTTCTAAGCTGAGGTGGCCAAACAATCAGCAGCAAACTACTCATTTGAAGCTAGTTCTTCCTCATGTCTACCTGCTCAGCAGTATTAGAAAATAACTGAGGATATTCATTAAACATATTCTTCACCTGAAATACCTCACATGAGCAATTGCTTTAATTACTAAAGGGATGAAAAGTAATTACAGAGGAAAATTCTGCAAATTCAGTCTAGGCAAGAAATACCCAAGGGGAAGTCATCATTATAACATCATCCATGTGTTGCAAAAGTCAGTTGAGGAATCCTTGGTGCCATTGGCTCTCTTCTTTCTACCCCCTGCTAGATGCACAGGGCACAGCCAGATGACCAAGCACCTTCCCTGTCTTGCTTCTCAACGTGACACATACGGACCCCCCACCACAAGTGTGCCTCTGTTGAGAATTTGAAAGTCAATATCCCTTTATGGTATAGTAGACGAGTTAAATACGTTTCAGTACAGCACATCAAGAAGCTGAGACACAATGCTCTGTAATTAAATAATGCTTTATACTGGTTCATGACAACGTAACACCAAGGAGACAGCACCTGCCATTTTCATGCAAAGTAATTTACATAAACTTATTCCTCTACTTCTATACCTCCAGCTGCATTCCATAATTTATACAGACATACAAATTCTTCCCTCTGACATTAACAAGAGAAACAAGTTGAATAATCAGCTTGCAGTATTAAGTGCATTGCATTTACTATTCAAGCAAGCCTTTTTAGTTCAGCAGATGATTAATCTTCCCTCTGCGGGTGGAGTACCAGGAGATGCAGAGAGCTGACAATTGCTCTCGGCTTCTGGCCATGCTCTCCACACGCTTACCTTGCAACAACAGCATTTGCTGGATCCCTCCAAGAGCTGCTCTAATTCATTAACCCAGCAGAAGAATTGGACAGCTTTCTGCCAGGTCAGTGAATTAAAGTGGCTCACGTAAGGAATGCCAGAGACAGTAAATAGGAGTGGGAGTTTGCACTTGGAGCCAGATCTCTCCTTTCTGACAGCAGTGAATCTCTTAGATCAGCTCAGCTGCCAGAGGTACTGCAGCCTAATCGGCATCTCCCCTTACAGCTAACTGTGCTGGGTGTTTCCATTAGGGATAAGAGCACTAAAGTAAACCAAGAAGAGGGAAGGGGGAAGAAACCAGGCAACCCAGCACCAGAAGTGAAATGCTGAGTGTCAGCCGTTTAAGAGAAGGGCTGCAACAGGCAGACCAAGTAGGCCAAATATGGTCCTGTACCTCAGCCTATTTTTAATCCAGGTATTTCAGCTGTGCTTTGGGACAGTATCAAGAGAAAGGACAGATGCTTGGACATGAAGAACAAGAGGTCTTCTTGTCACATGCCAGGCAAGAAACAAAGCCCCACAGATGAGACTTGATCCTAAAATAGAGACTCCGAAATATGAAGCTGTTTGTATTACACCACCTACTGTGCCAATTTCTTTTCCATGCCCCAATCCTGAGACCTCTGAATGCTTTCCACTACATTCAGACCTCCATAACCAAGCTCATCCTTAGCTGGTGACACCAACCAGTCATTCTTCCTTGTTCAGGGTTTTAGACTGTGTAGAAAGGCACGGACTTTGACTCTCAAAGTTTATTTTACATAAGTTCACTGCTGATCTTTGACCTCAGGCTCCCAGACCACTGTCTATTAACTCAGACACCACCGCTAATCTCAAATCATTCTAGCTCACTTGCCCACCAGAACTAGCCACGTTTCTATGAAAAGGTGCTCCCACTCTGTTTGTTAAGGACTCTATTACAGACCACATTACATTGCTGTGTAACATCTTACCAAAGAGATCAAGCCCCATTTCCATGAGAGACCTTTAAGCCACCCCATGTTCTTTGTTACTTTTGCAATTATCCTAAAGGCTATCAGCCTGAAAAGCAGGAAAACCCTGCCATCTGACCGCATCTTTTGCTATCTCCCTCTGTCCTGGCAACAGGACCAATCACAGGCCTTGTTCTTAAAAGCAAGCAGGGAACTTATCTGTCTGGCTGAAGGAATTTCTGAATCATCCCATGGGAGCACAGGCTTCAAGTCAGTCACTAAAAAATCCACTCGCTGTTGAGTCTGGGGTATCACCTTCACACGCGTGACAGCAGCTGTGCTTATCAGTCACAAGAATGGGAGGTGTCCTGGTTTGGGTTCATACCTCACCTGTGATGACTTTTTGCGCTATTAAAGTTAGCGCTGTTGTTTGAGCAAGATGATAAAATGGCTAAAGGAGAGGATGCCTTAAAGCATAACAGTCTAGTCCACCTGGACTGAACATGTGTGTCAAACAAGTAACAGCCAGCACACGGGATGGACAAGATGCTTGACATTAGCTGTAGATGTTTAAGATGAAATAAACAACCTGTTCTGCAGTATTTTAATAGCATGCTTTAACTTCAGTAACTACTGAGCCTTCTTGCTTCCCCTAGTTCCTGCATCATTAATCAGCATACTGAGAAGGAGAAAAGTTACAAGGAATTACATCCTAAGGCAGCCCATAGAATCAAAATAACTTCATAGAGAAGGAGTCCTAAACAGAAAGATAAAGGGACTTGAAAGATCTAGGATGAAGTGGATGTGAAAGCCTGGCATGTGAAAAGCCCCTGGTTGAGGCACTCTTGCCCCTGCTCCCACAGATTTCTTCATATGCCACCATCTGGGACCCTCTGGGTTTGATCAGTCCCAGCCATAGAAGCCACAGCAACGCCCTTGTGTGTGCCCTTACCCTTTCCCAGCCAGCTATGGCCACAAGCCTGACTCTGCATGTTCAGCTTGCACGTCTTTAACCACATCAAACGGTCACTCCAGACGTGCACACCTGTTTCAAACAGCCAGTACAAGTGCTGTGTGTTATTCAGCCTGTTTCTTGGATAACCCCCTGCCAGTGAGGCTCCCTCCACAGACTCCTGGCAACACAACTGCCTGCCAGCAGTCTCCCAGCAACACTCCCTCCCGCACAGATGGGCTCCCAGTCCCTCCTCGCAGGCTAGCCACAGGCTGTGGGCTCCTTGGAGCCAGCATTAGTTGATGAAACACAGAGCTCGGTCCTGCAGAGCCACAGAGATGGCTCCTAATATGGAAGAGGAGCAGGAAGGCTGGCAAGAATTTACATCCAAGGTCAAGGCTCCCATCATTTCCATTAAAAAGAAATGCTCTTAAGCTCTAGACAAGGATGGGAACAGCAAAAACACATGGGGAAAGCCACTGCCCTGTTCTATTCCCTGTTTCCAGTTTCCTCATCCAACTGGCAGTGCCTGAGATGGTTGTTTGCTGGAGACAGGCAGCCCAAGTCTTATGCGTTGGAACAGTATCGGACAATTGGGTACTAAAATGATGACTTGCATTTCTGCACACAGCATGAGCTCTAAGTTTTATTTCCTGCCTGGCCTTTTCTGTTTTCTACTTTTTTTAGCCAAGCAAGGCACCCTAAGTTCCTTTTACACACTACCAATGTGCCTTACAGAGTTTCTACTCTTTTTCTCCTTCAAGATGCCAAAGTTGAGGCATTCTCAGGAAGAAATCAAAGATATCTTATCAAAGTCATGACCAATGGTGCCAACTGTGCAGCCACTGCCCAGCGCAGAAAGAGCAGAGGCACACACCAGGAACCATGAACACTCAAGTTGGCACTATCAGCTCTTCCAACTGTTGGCACTGAATCCATTCAGTACTTACCAGGGAAAAAAAAAATAATCTCTACAAGCCAAACACCAACTACAAGTAAAACTGAAAGCATTAACAGATTAAATCCGCCCCTGAGCGCCGAAGGCTCTCACCATAAGGCTCTTTATTAGGAAGTTAAGTCTTAACAAGTGGCTTAAGGGGTGGATAAAGCTTTTCCTGGGATAATCTGCCAGCATGTTGCCCAGTGCCAGTTCCAGGCCACGGAAAGAAGAAAGAAAATATATAAGATGATGAAAATCTTAGTTTGGCAAATGGATGACCAGTAGCTGAGAGATCATCTCCTATCCTTGCTCCCTGAAGATCCTTGCTGTCTTCACAAAGTGAAAGAAAAGTAATTTTCTCCTCTGTTAGCTTCCTGAAAACAAAACCACATTGGGATTACACCTAAAATGTATGTGCTCACCCTAATTCTTTGTACTGTCAACCCTCCAGAATTTGCCTCCATCACATTTATTTGAACTATTCGCCAATTAACACAAAGTAATTAACACTTTTGTAAGAGACTGTCTTTGGACAATAACACCATGGTAAAACCACCATGATCATGATTTCAAGTACTACTGCTCTCTGCAGGCACCAATTTACAAGGCGAACATGCAAAAGGGGAAACTCAGTAATGGAAGGTCAGAAGCCCTGTTTTGTTTACAGTTCTCTCCTTTCCAGTCTACTGCTGGTTTGCTGCACACTTGAGAAACAGCAAGCTGATCAGTGGCTGCTTTTCCCCAAAGCATTGTGCCATTGTGGCTGGGCACCCTCGTGCACTTACTGCAAGAGATCCGTTCTGCGTGCTGGCCGTGTTCGTGCTCTGCTCTCCATGTGGCTGCGTGCTTCCGTAGAGTGTCAGATTGTGCTCGCTGGTCTGGCCTGCATAGTCCTGAGTGTGTGGCACCCCATACTCTGTGGGAATCCCATTCTGTGGGGGTGGCGGGAATGGGATTGCGGTGAATGGCTGCACCATTGCATCAGGAGTTGCTGCTGGCTCCTGGTTACCCTGAAGAAAGGAAAAAGGAGAAAACAGCTTTATACCACAGAAGATAGATCAAAACATCAGCCTGAGAAGCAACACACACGTTCATGTGAATATCCCACCCACCGTCACCATAGTATTCCACAGTCTTCTATTATCTCTCCTATCAAAATGCGCCTGCCTTGCTCCTCTGAGCCATGACACTGTTTTCTTAATCTTTTCAGGGCAATTTTCTTGCTACCGGGTGGCATATAGCGAACAAATTACGGGGTTTGCAGATTGCATACCCCTGTGATCTCACACAAAGCTTTACACACAGTAAGGTATTATTTCAGAAGAGGGAAGAGGCACTCAAACATTGGAACAGAGAAGGAAACACAGAAGAACAGGGTTCCTCAACATCTCTAAAAGTACTATAACTGGGTCCACCTCCTCCAGCCTGACCCTCATTGCTTACAAGCAAGCCCACAAGCAAGTACACTGTGTGGTTCAGAGCACACCTCTCTGTTATGTTACAGCGATAAAACGTACAGTTTTTAAAATCCATCTGTGCAGAAGCCCCCTCCTTTGCCCTGGCAGCACTGCATACAGAGCACAGATGCTCAGGTATCTGTTGCTGGAATATCCCATTTGCTTCTTGCTGGCCGTGCCAGAGACACCAAAGAGCTGTAGGGAAACAAGCTGAGATCGCAAGCCAGCAGCACAGTCCCTCTTTCCCAATCCTGAGCATCTCTACAATCACACAAGGTATTAATTATCCACTCTTCCCTCAGCTTAGGGTATCCCACAGAGACCTTTTGCATAGTGGACGTTTTAGAAGCTTTTAGCACTGTCTTAGATGTAGCTAACACCAATCAGATGATTCAGAAACAGAGAACTGACCATGCAAAATATATCCCCAGAAGACAATAAAAATGCTACCCCACCATCTCAGAAAACCACAAGGAAGCAAACAAAAAAGCATGCAGCCCTGCAGCCTCTGCAGGGATCTCACCAAGAGGGAGCTGCATTCAGCCACCCGGGGTGAAGGAGAACAGCCTTGACATTGAAGCCCAACCCTGGGAAGCCCAGGCTGCTGCACCGCTCCTACTGCTTTCACCGCCGCAGCAGAAAAAAAAAAAAATCCACAGAAAAGATTTATGATAGGAGGGCTGTTTGATTTATGTGCGTGTCAACAGACTAATCCTGATTTTAAATTTTGACTGCTGTTCCAGCCCTGGGTCCTCCCCAACAAAGCCTGGAGGTGCTCGAGGCTATTCTGACACCAGCATGCTTAAATCAATGGAGTAAAAGCAAAACAGACCTTATTCCGTGGATAGGAAAGGCAGAGTGGGAATTACCAAGCAGCCTTTCAGCAGAGAGCATGCAGGGGCTGACGGACCTCCAAAGAAGCCGGACAAACCTTTCAGTCCCTTTATCAGCCTACCTGCAGCTTTCCCTTCCGGGCGGAGGAAACAATGATAAACGCAGTGCACCTCCAGCCAGTACCGGGTCATTCAGACACTGGCTGAATCCCAAATTTGCGCTGACATTAGTCTATCTGGTCTGCCTCCCCTGGGGGCCACGTGGCCATGCGCTCCCGCAGCTGGGGAGAAGGAGAGGGAAGGGCATTCAATACCACTTAGCAGAGCCGAGCTGCAGCCTTGGCCCATGCTGAAGAATGGACGGTTTCAAGTCCAGCCTTGCTGCCTGCAGGAACACAAACTCTGCAGCCTTATCTGAGACAGAAAAATTCAAGCGAGCATGCCAGCCGTGGCCAGTGCTCAGCTCCTTGCACGCACTCCCCCAAGCAGTTGCAGCCCTGCGTCGCGTGCTTGCAGCTCTGCGGAGGTTTTTTCATGCACCAAGCACATTTTCTGAAAGCAGGACGGGATTTTTGTTTCCCCCCTCCAAAAAAGGAGGGCAGCTCCACCAGCCCTCCAGTTCTTCTCATTCCTTTGCTATTTTCAGCTTCAAAGCAAGCCACTTTTGACTCGACCTAACCCATCATCAAGATCTGCAGAGCGAGTTCTAAAGCAGGAGGCAGGACAGGCAGAACGATGGCCATCCCACTTCAAACCAGGTATCAGCAATCCTATTGCTCACCTACTCAGACTGTTTGTCCCCTGACATGACAGCTCCATTCTGTCCACATACTGTCTCCTTTGCCAGCTCTTCTGTTTACAGGATTTCATTGTATTTGATGGTCTGCGTTCTTCCATACAGCCCACATTGTCTGCCCCTTTCTTATGTTTCAAACAGGAGCTAAATAGGAAACTGACTTTTTCTTTTCAATTAAAAATTTTTCCACAGGAAAAATGGAGGAGTAAAAACTATTTCCAGTCTTCTCAGAACAAGCTAGATTTCCAAGCCAGCAGCATCCCAGGTCAGAGAAAGAGAATGCTGATTAGCCCCAAAGAAAACCTTTTCTGCCATCCTCTCAACAGTGCAGGGCTGCTTCCCAAAGGACATAGTCCAGCATTCTGTTCAACCTCACTCTCAGACTGCTTAAAATGCCAGCCCGTGAACCTTCTATAATCTTATTTTCCATGTTTTTACCCCTCAGTTAATACTGTTCCTTCCAGTTTAAATGCATTTCAACCTTTTAAATACTTTCCCTTTTTCAATTATCTACAAATGTTTGAAAGATGAAAAATGCTTACTCTCTCCTGTGTTGCTTGTGGCATTTTGATAAAACGTATTTATTTTGAGTTTAATCACACCTCTCAAGCCAAAATATCCTGGTAACTTTATTTATTACTTCTCTCTGACCTTCCTAAGATTTGTCAAAGAAGGATTTCTGGTGCAGAATAAAATGTTTTTCATACCGTTGTCACTCCCTTACTCCTCAAATCAGACTAACATGCAAAAATCATATCTTTTATTACAAATGTATCCTTCTTTTAATGTCTCAGGTTATCTGGAGATCTATCATCATTATATCTGTCCAAGTTTCATCATCCCATGAAGTATCTGTATCTTGAATTATTTTTCTCTTGATATGATTACAGACATATTTCCCGTCTGATTTTTTTTTGTAATTTTAATTTCCTTTGATGCTTTAGAATTACTTTTTTCCCTGTTTCCACTAGCATCTACAGAAAAGGACTCCTGATGAGATCTCTGCAGGTTTCACAGCATACTGATATCCTCCAAACCCAGAGGTTCTTCTACCTCCTCTGTCATTCTAACAAATTTCAACATTTACACAACATTTCATATTTTCACAAGCTAACACAGAAAACACACACACACACACACACAAATCCCATTAATCTTCAAACACAGAACGTGAACTCCTTTCCCTACTTCTAGACCACCATGTAAAATCCTGCAGCCGGCGGTGCTGCTTCTCACACTTCTCAGGAGATACAGAGAGCACGGAGAAACCCTCAGATTTCCAGGTAAAGGTAAGTACTTAGGAGGACAGACTTGACAGAAAGTATTTTGTCTGTCCAGTCTTGACAACATACCTCACTGCACTGCCAGTCTTGCCTGCTTTAGTTCATGAAGATGTCTTAAAGATTTACTCAAATGCAACAAGAAATCCAGACAGGCATGCCAAGAGCAGTCACCACCCCCAAACTTATACAAGGATGCCATCACAGGACTAGGGAAACCTGGTTGCAGCTCCCCACAAAAACTATTACCATCTTAAACTTCTGTGATGGTACGAAATAAATTTTAACCAATGTTCAGGAGTAGACAGACACCTCTCTTGGCCACAATGCATCAGGCTGGCAGAATCCAGGAGGTGAGTGTGAGGGACATTTGGTTGCAGGAATAATTTTGGCAGCTCCAGCTTAACTGATTCACTCTGCCAGTTTGTGCTGCCATGCACCAACCATGATAGCTGCCATCCCATGCTCAAACTGGGAAAGGCTGTTCAGTGCAAGTGAAATAGAGTAATTAACACATACTCCTTTAAAAAAAAAACCAAAAAAACCCCAAATTTCCGTGGGATACATGTTAACCTATAGTTCAAAGAAAAGCAATAATTCCTGTGTTTTCTATTAATTCTGTTGCTCTGTTCCCACAGAAATCATTCATTCATATCAGGTAGGAATTCAAAGCAGATGCCTCCTTGCAAAATGTTGGCATCTGATTCATGAGCACCCAAGCCCTCAGGGCACAAGCAGGATATGGTTACCCATCTGGGCCCTGCTTTCAAGCCCCTATTCTCAGCCCTACAAAGGTCCAGTCACGTCCTTGCAGGTGCCAACTTTCTTCCTTAAGTCAGGGGTTTGCCTACACAGCTCAGTAAAAACCCATCCCACATTTCGTTTAAAAAACAAATTAGCTAAAGCAGTGAAAAATCCCTAATGCAGACACATTTCTAAGAGCTTATGCAGGTTTAAGTTAATTAAGGAACCTTGCAGCTCCAAGCTAAGCGGAGGAACGATGAGTAACCGCACGTGGTGGTACCTTGCGAAAGGGCGGGAGCTGGGGACAACAACCCAACAAGGAGCAACGTGGTTCAGCAAATGTGACACAGGATGAATTCTTTCAGCAGACAGCAGGTGGTGATCCAAGATCACGGCACTGGAGCGCCAAGAGCAAACACCAGAAGTGCACACAAAGGCCTCCTGCTTCCATAAAACTGTCAAAGATCAGTTTGTTCAGTGAAGGAGTGGTTTTGTTTTGCTCATTAGAGAAATGAGTGTAAGTAGAGGGACATGAAAGGAGCCTTATAGCAATGCAGCTCCAGATCTCTTCTGTATTGGTATTCCATAATATGCATAGACAGTAAAGCCTAACCAGCCAAATAAAAATTATACTCCTGGTAAAGCCAAACTAGTATGATTTCTGTACAGATGTTGCAAACTGCCACAGGGTAACTGGTCTGTGCTATCCATAACCCTGCTGTGAGTCATCAGCATCACAGAAAGGTGCAGGGAAATGGTACAGCATATAAACATCAAACAATCTCCTAAAAATGCCTTTGAACTCTGCTAACCCTCAAATCACTGGGATAGATGTGAGTATAAGCCTATTAGTGGAATGGGGTTGCTAATACGTATATCTTCACCGAACTAATTTTATGAATCCTTGAAGCAACTGACTTGCAGCTAACGGAGGCAATTAACCTGTTTGTGAAGACCAGAGTGTTCCAGGCTACAACTGTTTGCCCTCTGCACTAACCTAATCCCGTCTGTAAACAGCAAAAATGTTTGGAGCTGGGATCTGAAGAGCTTGGCATGAACCTGGAGCCGCTGCCCACACTCAGTTCTCTGTATGGAAGGGATCCTTCTGAGTGAGGGGAATGTGGGGACCGTGCTGTCCCTCCTATAACCCAGGTCACAGCCTCCTGTCACAGATGCAAACATCACACACGCAAAGCACTGCTCCCTGGCTGTACACAGACAAGGAAAAAAGGGCTTACCATACAAGGCTGCTGCTTAGGAGCATGAGAATAATTAATTAATTAATTAAGGGCTGGTCCCCCCCCCCAGATCAACAAAAAGGCTTCTGTAGCAGGGTCTTTTTCCCAGCCCCCTCTTTCAACACAGTCTCCCTTCCCAGTTCTCAGCTGCAGCTTCAGAGGGGCTCTGGCTGGAGCTGCCACCGTTCCACCTCCAGCTGTGCACTCCTGCCCTCTCTCCCCTGACAGCCTGCCCACCACTGAGCCCTTTCAGCACATATCCCAGGACAAAAAAAATTACTCACTTTTTATTGCCAGGTTAGTTTTGTTCCCAGTTAAGAGCGCTGAAACAGCTTGGCAAGGAGCTGGAGGAAAACCAGAGCCAGAAAGGACAGGGGGTGGAGAAGCTGGGGAGGGAAGGGCCATGAGCACCAGCACTTGGATGAGCTCAGGCTGCCAGGGAGCCGCAGTCTCCAGCATGCATTAACCCTCTCCACAGGCAATCCCACAATTTGCCCGCTGATAACAAATGTATCAACAAGCAATTTCTTCGCAAATGGGAACGGATACAAAGCAGTGTGAATGATGCTCCCCACACGCACCAGGAACTCCACCATTACCAGTTCCAGAAAAAAACACAAGCTGCGGCATTCATTACACCAAAGAAACTCCACACTACACAGCACATGGAACCTACGCCTGGATTTTCAAAAGCTTGCTTTTGCTCTTAAGGGCCATGAAGATACTCAAACACAAGACAAAGTGATGTACAGAATGATGAAGTGATGGCTTTCCAACTCCCCAGACACTCCCAAACAGATACTTGGCTATGCCAACCCTGCAGGTGTCCACAAACATGATACAAACTCTCTACCCCAAAATGCAGTAGTAACACTTTTTCCATTGTGGCCATTTCGTTACAGATTAGCTTCGGAATGGGAAGAGTGGGTAAAACGCCTACAGAAAAGACAGCTGGTGGGGAAAAGGGTATATACAAAGGATATAACCATCTCATATCCTTCATCTTTGTACAAACCCGTTCCTGGATTCAGAGGGGTATGTGATCCTAACGTGACACCCACTCTCCACACTACAAAGGCATTTCTGTAACTCCAGAGAGCAAGACTGACATGCCTGTGTGTCTGGGACCCAGACTGATAAAATCAACACTTTCTTGGTGTGGGCTGATCATAAAAGCACCTTGAAGAGGATCACAGTAATAAGAGGTTTTGTATTTCATCCACACATCTGGAGCTTGATCTTCATTTGATCTGTGACACACTGTGGGAACAGAAAAGGATGCTGAATTTTGACTATACTGCCATGGTCACGAGAGCAATTCCCCCTGAATCCTCCCAAAGGCAAACTCGAAATCTAGGTATTTCTGGAAACATCTGCTGGAGTTTTATGGTAGTTTTGTTAAAACGAAGGAAAGTTAAGTTCATGTGTACACTTTTTTAAATTTAAATCGGATGTAATCACTCAGGAAATGTCTTTTGCACTGGGTTAAGTTAAGCCTCAATAAGCTAATCTTGCACCAGTAAAAAAAAAAACCTAAAAAGAGATGCCTGCACTCACACTCGCACCTAGCTAACCATTTAAAGGCATGTCTCCTTCAACTTCCTGGTGCAAGCTTGCACTAGACTATCTAATCTTGCCCTTCCTAGATATGTAAAGCAAGGGAAGAACAAGTTATCTTCCAATACACACTCTATCATTCCGGGCCACCAAAAAGTGTTCTGTAAAATAAAGCAGCTGGCCTTTCTTTTTTTAAATTGCATTTAAGAACTTAATGGAAAAGGAGTTCACGCCCCCCTTTTGTAGGAAAGGATGAAAGAAAATTATAGTCTTATCTTACTGTTATACACAGGAAGCACTCACTCATCCCCATGCTATCATCACTTCCAGTAACGGCCAACTTTTGCTCTACCCCTGTGCACAAACAGGGGCTCTCAGTGCTGAATGCATGCACACTTGGTAAGATGCCCTCGGGCAACCTGCAAAGAGGCTTCCTGTTGGATATAGCCAAAGCTTTAGAGTTACGCAACATTCACAAGGCCCAGGGCCACATCTACTTACCAGCCTGATACCTTTCAGATTTTAAAAAGCACTGATTTCTGCTCCTGAAACCTACATTATTCACCACCCCCAAAAAAAATAATAATAATTAAGAAAAAAAGAAAAAAAAAAAAAAAGTTAAACGTTACCAGCACACAGGCATCCCAACAAACGCTTTCAATCCATTCATGCTCTCTGGGGTTGATTAGAGAGAATTGTGCTTCGAGAGACATCAGGGTCCCAACATCTGTTTGCATTCCATATTACGCATTAAACTACCTCTGAGAATTACTGGGGAGAAGGGGGTAAGAGTGGAGAACAAAGGAAAAAGTAACCAGGATGGATATATCCTCAGCAACAAAGCCAGCAATTATGAGAAAAGATCAGGTTCAATTTTTTGGTCCAGATTGGTCCTTTAGCACCTACCCTGGTTGTGTTCTTCCCAGCTCTGCAATATTCCAAGTGACTATTTTCCACTTAACATTCATAGTCAAACATTCTTGGGGAAAAAAAAGATTTCCATAAGATGACTAGCTTTCAACAAATCAGCATGAAAATAAAGTCTCAAAATACTACGAATCGAGCCCTCTGTTAATCCAGCGGGCACCCAGAGCGGCAGAAGCATGTCCCACACAAGGGAGATTACTCCTCTGTCAGGCAAAGACGGTTAAGTTCCTTCTCTGGGACCAGAACTGAAATGAGTCACAGCTAAAGAACAGTGTGCTGCAGATGTGTCACGTATGTTTAATCCAAGCTAGCTGCCATCAGCTATTCTGCAGATTAGCAAACCAATCACACTCTCCATTGCATGACTGCGGATCTTCTCTCAGGGAAGCAGCAGAAACCAGAGGCCAGTGGTGGGGAAGGAATGGGCAAGTGCTTTTCAGGAGAGGTTGCAGCAGGGTATCTGGGCACTATGTGACACTTTATAGACGGCACAGAGAACCTGCCTCTGCTGGTTTTCTGCCTTACTCCTGACAGCTAACCAGTGGTTCCTGGTGCTGCTTAGAAAAAGACGGGGTACAGAACACAGAAATATAACAGGGAAGAAAATAACACCTGGTCCCACGGTATCTCTTGACCAGGCTGGCAAGGTAGTGTTACATTTACTGTCACCTCAGCTAATTCTGCAATCAGATTGCTCACTTCAGACAGCTTTGTTTCAAGGGAGAGGGTAAGTCTGCAGATGACGTATTTCTTCTCCAACCCCAATCAAAGACCTAGCTGGACAGATCAGCAATTTTTCATCACGTCTCTGCTATGCGAATGGACTATTGCTATGCATCTGCAAGTACATCACCAAATCTTAGTGAGTGTGGAGAGTTATTCCTGCAACCCCAAGAATTCAAATGGCTTTCCCGAGTGTTTAAATCCTCATGAAGCTGACTCAGCCTCTTAGAAAGATTTGTATCTACTTCAGTCACAAAGATTTCTCAAAGCCCTTGCTATGTAACACAGCTATCTGCAATAGACTCTTCCAGATCTCTCCATATTTCCAGTGGTCTTCTAGGAAGGATTTTGAAGATCACTTTTGGTATCAGGCTTTCCTATCCTTCTCCCCTGCTGTGAAGGCAATGAGCTGAAGGAAGTAGTGAGCTGTGCAGAGGGGCTGCTCTCAGCTGACTTGGCTCCTGGAGGAATGACAAACCTTAAAGCCCTGTCAGGCAGCTTCACTTATACAGGCCCCTTCAATCCCCTAAATTTCAGCAGACAGCAGGGAAGTCTTCCTGCCTGCACTAACTCCAGCACCACACAGGAAAAAAGCAGCCCTGCCTTTGCTGCCAGAGCAGGAGGAGGAAGAAGAGAGAAAGCGCCAGGAAGGGGAGAACACATCTGGAATCAATTGGAGACTGCTGAATGCCTTGGAAAGAACTGCAGAGCTGGCAGAAACCATAGTGAGGAGCCGCATGTTCGGACGTGACTCTGAAGCAAAGGTGGAGATCGAGACGTATGCAGCATATCTAAACACAAAACCAGAGCTCCTCTTGAGGCTCTGGGGTTTTTTTTCATGCAAGCAGCTAAACGTCTCAGCCCTGTCATATTTTCACTGCCACTGGCCTATCATGGGTACGCTCAGAATTCAGTATAGAAGACAGGAGATGAGATGAGGCAAACGGGACCCATCTGTGACTCGAGTACCAGGACTCAGTCACGCAGCAACAACATTATATCAAGCTGCTCCCAGGGTGCAGGGCGGAGGAAGTCTGTGACTGACTTGGCACACGTTTCAGAACAGAAACTTGACGGTTTAAAAACACAGATTTCTTCCCACAGTTACTTTCCATTCCAGCATTCTCCTATCTCCTGCTCATTTGTTCCAGGAGTAGTTTTCCATTTTCAAAGAAGCCTCCACTATGTGTCCTGGAAAGCAGACTCACCAGTGCAGCAGCCCGGTACAGAGAGTGACTACAGCTGTTCAGATATATTACCAACAAGTAGGGTGTGGGAAGGCATTGCTACTTGGGTACGTGGCCTCAGCCAGATTGAAAAATAAGATATACGCTTCAATATGCTAATTTAAAAAATGAAATTTAAAAATTCAAAAGGGAACATGAAAGAGCTACAGAAATGACCACAAGACTGGAAAAAGCCACATGGCTGCACGCTGAAAACCTTGAAAAGCCCAATTTATTTTGCTTATAATTAAAAAAAATTAAGTGGCAACTGATTATTTTATTAAAGTATATTAATTGTGAGGAAAATAAAGTAGATGCTAATAATATTTAATCTAATGAAAAAAGTCATCAAGAAAACCAATAGCCAAAAGCTGAGTCTGATAAATTCAGCTCTGGTAAAAGACACCATTTCATTTTGTTTACTGATTTCTAAATGACAGTCATTAAGCCAGCTGGTGAGAAGCACTCAGTCTTTTCCATCTTTTCCTGTCTTTGTCCTGAAAACATTAAGCCACCCCAAAACAGAGGTACCTGAGTGAGACATAATGGCCTACAATGCAGGTACAGCCAGAAGAGACAATCTAAAGCCACATCTATAGGACACTAGCCTAGAAAGCTAACGAGAGCTGGTGGAAGTCAATGCACATAAATTAAAGCTGACTAAACTAAGCAGTGTACACATATATAAGCATAACGACCTCACCTGATGGAGAGGAACAAGCTATTGAAAAGTATAGGTGCAGTTTTGTGTATCACCTAATATGACAAACCACCAAATGGCCTCAGAATGAGGGGCTCCGCTTCCCCTCCCTGGCTGTCATGAGATCTAGTCACGCCACAGCCACTGCCAGAAAATTAATCCAAACAATAGTCATCTGTTTGGTCATAAACTCAACTGTCTCGCTTTATATCTGCTTAAGCACGATGCCCAAAGCTGTGAGGAGGCTGAGCATATGGCCAGGGCACAGGGATGAGGGGGACTGTTCTTCTCACAGCAGCCCACAGTTACGCTACATTAAGCGCAACTTCAAAATGCACCTGAAAGCCACTTCATCCCAGAACAAGAGGCTACATGGACATTTAGCATATGCTATTGCCACTACCTGCTTCACTTGTACTTAACTTCCAGAGCATCCCCAAGTAAGCCAGCATAAAGCTGGTTCATACACAGTGGATTTGTCAAGTATCTCAGGAAAGATTTCCCCATTGTTACAAAATCCTTTTAAAGCCTCTTTTCCCCAGGCCTTCCAGCTAATGTATGTTTACCACATTCCTGCTGTAACCATGAACCTGTATAGACTTCTTCCCTACACAGGCCACCTGCACAGCTCATAGGTAAAGCTCGAGGTCAGCAGCACATTTGACCACCTTTCAAGTGCCTCTTCCCTGGCTGGGCAGCTCCTGCAGACCCCACACTCAGCAGCACCTTTGGAAACATGCTGCTCTCCCTTGCCACCACCACATCAACGCCCTGGGACACAAAGCATATGTTGGTCTAACAGTGGCAACATGCAAAATATTCACATTAAACTACTGCTATCACTGGCAGTCTCACTTTTAAGCTGCTCTATTTTACTCAAGCTGAATCAATAAACCTTAAAAGCTATATTGATACAAGAGCATCTCATGTCAGGGCACGCCTGTCAGCATTTACAGCTCCCTTAATACATTACTACATGATTTCCCGAGAAGTTTACTCCTCCATAATTCTCAGCAGATCCCCACCTTCCACAGCCAAGTGCATTTAAGGTCCTTTTTCCCCCCGTCCTTGCACACCTACAGAAAGACAAAAACACAGGCTATGCAAAACTTAAACCCTTTCAAGCCAGTTGGTTTGCCCTTCTGTACATCCCCTTTCACACTCACAGTGTCAGGCTAAACAAAGCCACTCACTCCAGGATACAGGCCTGGAAAAAAAGCATTAGCATCTGGCAACCAAGAGCAGCACCCCAGCATACGAGCCTGAGAGCAAATACAAGTCTTTGGCACGAAGAACTAACACTGGGACATACGCCTGAGTGCTCCTGTCAATCTTGCAGTGGGGGAATGCCCAATTTTTTTATTTATTTTTCTTAATATATTTTTATCATATTACTGAACGGAAATGCCAGGGACTGCTGCGGTCCCTGTCCCTTGAGGCTCCACTGCTGCCATCAGGCTGCACTGCCTTTGCAGCGATGAATATTTAAACAGGGCAATAAATATTTCAGAACACATTCATCCCAGTAAGAAGTCTACTACCATAAGAGAGATGAGACAACCACACAGGGCCGGGGCTGCTTCCTGTTCTGCCCCTCCAGCTCCCACACCACCTGCCCTTCCTTGGCCCTACTTCCCTCCAGCCCTCAACAGGCATCTGACAGCCTCAAATATTCATGAGCACAGCTCCAGTTACTTTCCAAACAAGCAAAAACACCTGTGAAAAAAGTAACAAGGTGCTCTGCTTTCCACAGAGGTGCAGAACACAGCTAGCTCATGCTTTGCTTTCACCTCTCCTGGGGCTTCTGGCTCTTGGGTGCTCATACTCAAGAAGAAAATAATTTGCTTGAAGACCCCACAGGTTCTTAAATCTTTTAACATTGCACCTTAAAAGACAAAAAAAACTAAGATCACCAAACCCAAAGCTCAACCAGCACCTGGTCAAGAAAAAGTATGTGACAATCTGTCTTTGCTTCCCACAACGCTCTCCCTTAATTTCAGCGGTGCATTTATTCAGGCATTTCTCAGGTGCGAGCAGCTCTGCTGGCCTCTCAGTGGGATGCTAACAGATGTACACAGCTTGGCCATCACTGGCACAAATAAAATCAGCTAGAAATCAAGTTTAGGATGTAACAGAAAACCCATTCATTTACTCAGCTATCATACGCATGTCATTCATGTAGTGGGGGCTATTTTGACTGTGACAGTGAAAAAAGCTTGAATTTTATAAGTACGATCTTAGCTATGCTTTCACCTCTAAACTTCTTGGTTTTTAAAGATAATTTCAGGGGGTAACTAATATTCTGCAGAAAATCAAAATCACATATGAAGACATTTATTCAGGATCAAATTCACAGGGCCATGAAATCTGCAGCCAGACTCAAAAATCATCTTCTGTAGCAGCTTCCACTGAGTATTTACCTAGATTCAAAAGACCTAAGATATTTGCTGGTCACACAGTATATGGAGAAAACAAGTACAGCTACTCTAAGTGAAAGGAAGCCAAAAAGACACCTTCACAAACAGCAGCCAAACGGTTATCCTGAATGACAGACACGAGGTAGTCTGCCGTGGCTAAGTGAGCTGCACCATGGCATCTTCTTTCCAGGTAAAGGCTTTAACTAACAGTATGCAGAAAAAGAGTAATCTCTGCCTTTACTGGCACCCACAGACCATCTTTTGAAAGATGATGGTAACCAAACCGCAATCACGATGTGTCACACGCTGTCAAAGGTGCCTCTTGGACTGCGCAAGAAGATACTCTTCATACCTGGATCCTGGCCCAGCTCAAGGTACAAGCTGGGCACCAAATGGCTCAGCCCTGTCAAGGCTTGGGCACAGCAGGGAGCGTGCAAGGGTACGCAACAACTCAGCAAGGTCTGCAGATGCAGTCTTGGATTAAACTGCTAAATTCTCCTGCAGTCTCATTTCAGCTCTTTTGGACCTTTGAAGGAGAACAGACGAGTCTTTGCTATGCGCAGGAAGGGCCCTGCAGTACACTCAGAGTGAGTTTTCTACCGCAAGCCAGAGCTCCTGCTATTTCATCCCTGGTCCTCATAGCCAAGAGAAGAGACCAAGGCAGCCCCCAAGTGCTGGACAGCCTTCTTGGGATGGCCAGTTTCATGTTAATGAAATTCTCTCTCATCCTCCTGCTCTGTGGCACGAAATGGCTCCAAAGTGAAGTACTGAACTGTCAAACAGCAAAACCTCTTTCCAGACAGCATTTCGAGGAAGAGCACCTGCCTATTGAACAGGTGGATCAATCGCCTGCTGCCCACCCTCTGTCCCTTCTGCTCCTGAAAGAGCAGCAGCATCCCTTGGTCAAGACTGGCCATCAGCCACGCCACCAAAAAGATGCTGTTTACATTAAAAGCATAAAATAGCAGTCGCAGCAGTGTAATTCAGAGAGTGACAACAATCCTGCTGCTTTGCCAGCGGTGAGTCCTGGGATTTTACATCTCTGCTTCTACCACCCCAGCTGTCCTTCATGTATCACTGAAACTAAAGGATCCCGTCAGAAGTCAGACGCAACCTGGCCCAAAAAACACCTTGTACGTTCTTATCTTATTAACAGACCTCATACACAGAGAAAGGAAAACATCTTGGAAGATGGGCAGTTACCTCACCAAGTAATTTAGAGCAGGAGCCACCATTTTACAGCAGACATCAAAATAATGAGCACTCCTCTGCTGACTGTGCAGCTCTGTGTTATTCCCATGATGGGCTGCATACCCAGCAGCATGTTAACATGGAAAAAAACAGCATCTGATCCCATGCAAGAATAAAAAAGCATATTTTTGATACTATACAAAAAGTGTTTGAAAGGAAAACAACATTTAATTCTGTGGCTCCTGAGGACCTCTCATGACTCAGAAAATAAATGCAAACAGATGAAAAAGTTAATTTGGATCATATCAGCTTCACTGGCATGCAAAGGGCAGAGCAGGCACCCTGGGGAGAGAGAGGGAAAGATTTGCCATAGATCGGGTTACTATCACTGACAGCTAACCTAAAACACCACAAGATTTGAGCAGACTCTACCGTATCTTCTAATTTTCAAAGGTGCTACCGTGTCCTTTAAGAGATACAATGTGTGAAACACGTAACACCAAGGTCAGGAAGGAAGGAGATCCTGCAGCACAAGTATGTAAGTGGTCCAGATGATAATCCTCACCACTTTAGAACGAGCCCAATTAACTGAAACAAGAAGAAAGCAGAAGAGAACTGCACTTTTGAAGATGGAGAATTTTCAATGCAAAGCAATGAGGACATAAGGAACTGGAATAATTTCTCCACAGTCTGAAGCAACTGCATGGAACAGACAGGCAGTTGCTCTGTCCTACAAAGAGGCTCCTTGAAAACAGATGTCCATCTGCAACCCAACACACTCAGCCTGGGAATTTAGAGCCCCAGCTTGCTGTATGGGCGCCATGGTCTCATCCCCCAGATGGGCCAGCACAGCCCACAGACATCACTGTCAAACCTGAGAAATGTTCTTCAGCATGAGCTCTCAACACTTGGTTTTAACTACACTTTGATAGGATCTGAACTGCTCATCATCACAAACTGAGCTTTATTTCTGTCCTATTATATTTTTAGGAAGCATTAATGTTCAAAAGTGGCTAACAACAGCATGAGTAGTAGCCCACAGCAGCCAATATATTTATTATTAACTGAAGTCTCCTTGGTTTGTTAGGCCTTCAACATCCACTAGATGATTCACAGGAAGACTGATACATCTGAAAAACTTCCTTTAAATTCTTTAAGACGAAAATTGCTCTTTTAGCTTCCTCTTGCATGTCTAGGATGTAAAGCCTTTTCAGTACCTCAGTATTTGGCACCACAGGGCACAAGGACCACCTGCATTTTATAGCCACGGCTGATCTTAGATGATCGCAAAGGAAAAGGTTTTGTGCTCTGCTTCTGTTGGGTACTACCAACATCACACGTAATCAACAGACTCATCTCCATGCACTTCAGCAAGAGCAGGCCTAACATAGCTGACCTCACGTGAGGACACAGGAGCAGCTCACATAGGCACAGTAATCCCCTGGCAGAAATTTGAGACAGACACAGCTGAAGGCAATTCCCGAACCATTTCACAGCTGAATTGTTGAAGATGTTCCTGCTTATTTCAGAGGATAACCTTTAAACCTAGATAACCTTTAAAGACCCCTTCCAACCCAAATCATTCTATGATTTTAAGATTTTATGATTGGCTACAGGAACACTCTTCTGCTAGGATTGTCTGAACACTAGCCAGGAGGCTCATCACAACTCTGCATTTAAACCACGTCAATCAAACATGGTTCTTTCCTGCCACCAGATTCTTTTCTCCTAGATTTAGGCCAGAGAGTATCTCAGAATAATTGTATAGTGACACATAGAGCCTCACAGCTAACCTAGAGGCCTACTACACTTTTGAAAGCCACTACAGCCCTCTACAAATGCCCTAGAAGAATGAAATTTATCTTCCTTTATGCTCTTCCAAAACATTAGGAAATTCCTATTACTCAGTTCTAGCTATTCTTCTTCTCTGTGTTACAAGTAACACAGCTCAAATTTTCCTACCCACCCACTGAAAAAAAAGCCACTGGCTTTCTATATACTTCTGCTTTAATCAGAGGTCTGGTTGGGAGATGTGTCCTTGGCCATGTCAGCTGCCAAGCAGGACTCCAGCCACTCATCAGGCAGGGAAGCTTGGAGTTGGCAGGCAGGAGGGCCAGGCAGGCATGGATCTGAAAGGAAACACTCAGGTCTGCAGCCTCCAGTGCAGCTCTCTCTTGACTTTTGTGCAACACTTGCTGTAACTCCTGCAGCTCACTGTCAAAAACAATTAAGAGTACTCCTAACAAAACCCAAAAAACATTCCCAAGAAATCGCAGTTGAGCTGAAAGGGACAATAAAGTCACCGCCTTTCTCACCCCCTCACAGCGAGGCTTGTTAGAAGACCTCCATTTTATCTAGGGCCAAAGTCACCATCGGGCTGCTCAAAGCTGCAGTTTCAGACTTGATGGAAAACATGGATCATGGATCTTTAATCTGCTTAAACTCCATTTAGATTCATCTCATTGAATAAGACAAAGTATTCAGAAGTCTTGCTTTCTGATGAAGCACTGAGATCTCCACAGTATTTTTTCCACCCTTCAGAAGTCCATGTTCCCAGATAAATTCATTCTCACAACCCTTGCAGCATTTTGATCAAAAGAGGCTTTGAAGACCTAGAGTCCCTCAGAAAAATTCTCTTAGGATGAAGGTTTGCAACTGGCTTTGGATGACCTAAATTCTTTCTGCCACCAAGAGGGTCAGCCCCTCCTTGACTACACCTCCTCATCAGTCACACTTACTGTATTCACAGTCTGTCATCCATGTCCCTGTGAAGGACACACGGAGCAAGGAACTGTCCAAAGTTCTCACCACAGCCTTCAGTCACCACCTTCCTCATTCCTCTATCTCACCACACTACGCTCTTTGCCACAGAGCGGCTCCATCACACAGTCTAACATGACTCCAAAAAAGTATTAACACCTCCCCAACCAAACTTATATGAAAGGGACTCCTAGAAATACTTTTCCTTCCTTTCCCACTGCTCCGAGATAGAATGCTTCATCCTGGAACAGGGTGGAAACAGACCCAAGAAAGGATTTGCTAAGCAAATGTAGGAACATTAAACAGCATCACACACAAAGAAAAGCAAAAGGGAAAGTTAAAGCAAACAAATCTGCATTAAATATTTGAGTGCTAAGCAAAGCTAACATAGCACAATATCTTATAGTCAATCAACAGTCAACAAATCGACTAATTCACTAATTTCACCAAATTACCATGCTGTTCCTCCTATACCTCTTGATTCAGGCTGGAAGGATCCTTTTTAAGTTTAGATAGATTTAAAACTATGCCTGTTGAAACTGAAATCCTTTCCCTTGCTGCCCTATTTATCTCAACCACATTTCATGAAGCGGGAAAGGACACACACTGAAAAACAAAAGCCTTTCATACTCCTACTCTCTAATATTCCTAAGTACTTTGCATAATTGTTCAGTTTTGATAACCTCCTTTCATATGATGCAATAGCAAAAATGAGAAAAGCTACAAAGAACAAATCAAATTAAGGGTTTCACTCTTCACAGAGGGTACACTAGACAAAGGAGGACTAGTACTATCCAAGAAATCCAAACTCCTCTCCAAGGCATTTTTAAATCAATCTTTTAAAGTAATTTAAAGCAGGTTTTGCTATTAGGACTGGAGGGTGAGCATAGGCTTAGATAAGGAGCCTCAGTGAGACCCGATAGGTGAATGATGGTCTATGCACTGCGTAGGTCAAACTCTGATTATCTATATCTTGGCTAATCAAAAGCAATTATCTGAAAGTCAAATATGCCCTCCAAGTCAGATAACTCACAGAGACCAGGACTTATATATAGCACACAGAAATCCTGAACTCCACAGGACCACAACTGCAGACACTATGAATTTTAAGCAGGATAACCAAGAGGACAGTTCAGAGGGTTTTAACCATACTCAAGACTCTCAGCCTGAGGGCAGACTTCAGGAGCTAGAAAAATTACCCTTGCAATTACTTGGACATTTTTGGTGTATCCATGCACCCTCAGATTACAGGCTACTTGGAGTGCAATTCCAGTTGGGTATTTAGAGACTACTCAGGGTAAAAATCTCCATTACAGGCAGGACTGGTAGAGCCAGGCTGGTTTATACTTTCCATTGTAGGACCTAGTTTTCAGTTGTTAAAATTTCAGGAAACGATTCACACTGAAATTTTTTTCATGCTATCTGGAATTGATTTTGGAGTTGGTGACTTCTTTTGTTACTTAAGCCATAGCAATCCAACCCGAAAAAAAAGTAGAGGACATATTTTGTCTTGTTTATGATTAAAGGAGGAGGAAACCACCACATACACTTTGAAAAGTCTAAGGGAACAACTTATTTAACAGAAAAACTTGCATTTCAGGAATCTATATTTAGCCACCAAGATCTGACCAACATTATAACAAAAGTGGCAAATTACAGCACCTGTCTTACATTTCATCAAGTAAATCTCCTAGTAAAGCCATTTGCAATGGTCAAAAAAGGCTAAAAGATAAAAAAGAAAGAAATAACAGTATGCAAAACCTGCCAAAAAGGAAATAACCGATCCATTCTTTAAATTCCTCACAGAAAGAGCAAATGGCAGCACCAAGCTTTATGTTAGATACTAGGAAAGACTTAGCAATGCTCAGAAAGGCCAGCAGTGGCATTGCAAATGCTTTTAAGGCAGGTTACTTGCCATCAAGAATGGTTTAGATATTGTTTATTTTAACAGGAAACAGAGATGCTCTTATGGGTGGCTGGCAGAGCCGCTTGCACCCCATTTTCAGTGATTTCATGCTCTCATTTGGAGATCATCCACAGCTTCACAGGAGATAGTGGCCATGTCAGATCTAGGTCTGGAGATCACTGACAGCAGGGAAAGGATCCATCTCCAGCACTTTGCACCATCTCCTTTGTAGGGATGATGTAACATCAAGTAGCAGTTACCCACCTCAAATCCAAAAAAACCAAGAAACAGACCTGTAAGTACAGCAGGAGAAAATTAAATTGAGACAAGAAGCCTGAGCACTATCAGCACAGGCAGCAGCAGGGAGCAAAGAGATAGAACAGACAAGTATGACTGCAATAGGAGCAGAAAAGGCAAACTAAATGAGGAATGAAGGGAGTGGGTTGAGTTAAAAAAGCCTGTGACAAGGAGACTGTAGTGAGGACAGGGAGGAGGAGGAGGGGGAGGAGGAAGAGAACCAAAGAATAAGCAGGTCTAAAAATCAGCTGAGAAAGAACTGAAGTGATCAAGGTAAAGTAGTAGTCCGCCAAAACAGGAGGGCACATAACTGGAGAGGAATGGAGACAGGGAGAGCATGGATATGGTATGGCTTGTACGGGGCAAGCTACTGACCAGGTATCACGGGGAGAGAGTGAGAGGAAGAAGCAGCATCCATCCATCCTCCAATGATGGAGGGCAGAGGTGAGCCAGGAGAGGTCACTCAGGGATGGCAGAGAGGGGAAAATGTGCATACTAGTGTATACCCCCAAAGCCTAAAGCAGAGCTTAATATTGCAAAACGTCACCATTCCTCTGCTGTTAGCAAATATACAAAACCAACTGGCAAACACGGATCAAGCTGGCCTGCACAGAAAACGACAGCTAATTACATAGTCAGTCAAAGTGGCAGAGGTCTGTGGGTTGTATCTAGGATGGCCAACTCTGCCACTGATAACTTGCAGAGGTCATCATGGTGCCATATATACTGAAGCTGATGGGGACAGTTAAAGGGTTGTCTTTTCTTTTCTTTCTTGTGGAAAAAAATAGCATACAAACATGTGATTAAAGAGTATCATAAATAGCCACAGAAATAAAGAGAACAAATGAAGGTTTCTTTCCCAACCTAAAATACGGAAATGCCTTGGAATTGAAATGCCTCCCCATTACCATCTTGATCACTCTCAGTTCAGTTTAAGGACAACTTTTCTTTCTTGTGGGTTTTGCAAAGATTTGCAAAAAAGAAAGTTTTTGCAAAAAAGAAGATCAGGTATTAAGCAAAGCACACTGTTGAACAGCATTTGTCCCATTTTCTTTTATGCAGGCAAAATATACTATTTTTTCCAAAAGCTTCCAGTTGAGCATTAATTGGTCTCACTTCTATGAACCCTACAAAACCAGCCTATACATCTTCTGCCCTCACTGGTCACAGCACAGCCTCCAACAGCCCAGCAAAAAACCATCTTGCACAGTACAGGATCATAAGTGACTCTACAGGAGCATACCAAAATACTTTTGGTAGGAAAATTAACATTTCTCTACTCTGATTCCAGCAAATATGTCTAATAGAAAGAATACTGACTACATCCTTTTAAATAGTATTTGAGAGAAGACTGAGGCAAATTAACCATCTCCTCCCTGGTACTCAGACCTCCAAGGAATGCCTGTTAGTGAAGTCTGTGACTCTGCAGCTGGGAGGTAAGTATGTTAAGGAACTCATTGCAAAGGGGCAGCCAACTGCACACACCATTTGCTGGAAATGGATCTAAAACAGGAACATGGAGCATTTTACCCAAAGCAGTCAGTAAGACCAGAATCCATGTCCGAAAAGCATCGCACACAGAGACACCCATTGCAGACCCCTTTTGCACTGATGTTAGAATTTTATAGTAGAAGGCTGGTCAATACTAATTAAATGCAATGGAGCCATCATGAATTAATAACTTGGAGGGAAAGATGTTGCTGGTTTTAAGGGCCTCCCTCCTTTGCAACCTTGAACTCCTGTAATTTTTGATAGCTCACTACAACCTCTTCACTGATCCAGATACTTCATAATTTAATAGTTCTTAAAATACAATTAAAATTGTATGTTAAATTTACACAGCCTTGGCAATCAAATATCACAGCAAACTTAGGCACCCTCATTTCTCAATTCCCGGGGATAACCACCTAGTCACCTGCAGAAGAAATGCACTAGGGAGCTGCGAGGTTATTTCTAGGACAGGGACTCAAGGAAATGGCAGTGCTGTATCAAGTTGCTTTTCTCCATCCTGCCTAGGCAACGTCAAATACAGCTTCTGCCATCCCAAGGCAGCTCTGCAAGCACCTGCAGTGGTTCACTTCTACTCCAATGCATCCCAAAGTACTCAGCACAGGAGGCAAAGAGAAAAAGACTAAAAAACACTCACCGGGTTCTGACAGGCCCCATTGAATTTTAAGCCCTTCTCAACCAGCAGTTAAATCTCAAAGTATAACAACAGTTACAGACACAAGCCATAGCGCCCCACCTCAAGCAACTATGTCCTAATATCAGGGAAAGTGAGACGCAGATTAATCTTTCCATTCCCAGGGGATATTCTCCTGGAAAAGGGACTGGACAGGATTTCTCTCACACAAATCTCTGATGTTGATTGACATGGTGTCTGCAGCACTAAGGAGAAGTCCTATGACATACAGTAGAAGAGAATGAAAAACTAGGGGATAGGCATAGGCACTGAGTCAGATACCATGTAAACAAGCACCATTTCTTGAACAGCAAAGAAAGGGGAAGAGCAAAAGTCCATGGACAGAGAAGAGAGCAATCCCCTTCAGACAGCTCATGCAAGTTTGCAAGAGTAACACCAAAGCAAGGAGCAAGCAGAAAGGACAACTGGCCTGAAAGGAAAGGGACATGCAAGCCTCGAAGCAGGGAAAAGGGACAGGGAAATTATGGTATCTCCTAAAAGAAGTCCAAGAGGAAAAAAGGGGGCCTTCCACCACAAACAGATAAAGCTTTTCTTTCTTAATTCTTTCTTTCAAGGGAGCAGGGGAATCCTGCAGCATCCAGCTTGCCTGGAGGGGAACAGAACCTAAAGCAGCTGTAAGTGGACGGGAGGGGGGAGGCTGTTCTGGGACTCAGTCTCCCTTGCAGACAGTTCAAACAAAGGAGGACCGTCTCCTATAATGGGATGCATTGTACATTTTTAGCTAGCACAAGGTGGCTGTCGTGACAGGGTTCCCCATCTCCTGTCTCCCCCCTCCAACTACACACCCCTGCATGATCCCAACATGGAACACAAAGATCTGTTTTATCACACCATTACTGTAACAGGAGGTAGAGAAAGACAGGGAAAGGGAATGAGGCAGAGGAATGGAGACAGAGCGGCCTTTAATGAGTCAGCCACTGCTCTGATTTAAATAAGATCTCCATTTAAGGAGCACTGCAATTGTTGGGTTTTTTTAATTTAAAAAAACAAATCACTGACTGAGCAAGCAACTTTTGGCTGCACAAGTTGTCTCACAGCTACACACAGGGTCTGGGAGGGAAAGGGTTATAGAAGGGGGAAGGGAAAGGGAAGAAAACCTCTGGAAAAAATGAGACTGCTTGCTGGTTCATTTTAACAAGGACATAAATTAGTCTCAAAGCCACAAACGCCATCACCTCCCTGAGCCCTGGGCAGAGTGTAGCAAGTCAAACACGTGCCAAGATAAACGGCGCTGGCTGGAGCCTCCAAGGGGTGCTGGGGGGTACAAGAGGGGGCATGCTGGCAGGCAGGGCAGAAAAGATGCTTCAAATGGTGCCACAAAATGGAGACTGGTGATCCTATAGCTGCATAAAAGCGGACCTTCTGATGTTCCTGCTTACACCCACATCAAAAGCTGGGAACTTCAGACAGAAAAAGAAGGAAAACGGGGTGCTGAGGTCAGAAAATAGCAGTTCTCCAAGGTCTGGCTTTAATTACCTCCTCCTCCTCCTATCTTGGAAGAAGGCCCGCCAGCGGGCAGCAGCCCAGGTGAAAGGTTCCATTGCCGAGAGCAGGGAGGGGAGCAGACAATGGCGGGGGGATTCATTACAAAGGCACACACATACACACACGCACACACACCCAGCACTGCCGGCTGCCACATGGGCTGGGGGGACCCCTTAAGGAGGCGGCAGCTCCCTCCCCACCCTCTGAGATGCTCGACACCTTCCCCCTCTCCCAGCCCTGATGGGAAACAGATTTGGAGGAAAACGCCAGCAAGGCACTGGGCTGTCCAAGAAAGGGAGGGCTTTGTGCTCCACGCAAGCCAGCAACCTCACCATGCACCACACAGAGAAAAAGCCTTTTACCATATAATTCCCATCCACAGAAGACTCTTTCTTTTATCTGCAATTAGTACATAATGTACTGGGCCTCGTTTAACACTCATTTTCACTGATTTAGGATTAAGGGGGATAAGGCTAAGGTACTTTCTGTTAATGAATCTGAGCTCTCACTCTCATTAGCAATTTTTGTTCCCTCTTTTTCAAGCATGTTTCTACCTTCCAGCATCTCCCATTTCTTTCCATCGCTGTTTCTAGTCTTGTCACTCCACACACTCATATTTATTCTGTTCTATGAGCTTGTCATGCCTATACAGAAGCTCATCTCCCAGATCTCCAAGGAAGACAGCAAGCTTGCTCCTTACAATACAAGAGAACTCAGACCAGGTAGGCAATGTTTTCTGAAGACTGAACTAAACAGAGCAAGACTGTAGCAATGCTGAATTCATTCAGTGGCAATTATCAGCTTAACATACCAACAATATTTACTTTTCATAAATGAGACAGAGCCCCAAGGAAGTAAGTTCACAGGTTTAAGTAATGGCACTCCACTGCTTCAAACAACACTGCAGAATAAGAATAACGTGGCTGGGGATATTGTCTTGAATGTGCCACACTCCTTCAGCCCCACACTTGGCCAAACCTGCAGTGAAGTACTGCTAAGGACCAACCTAGCGGCCAAATGCTCCCCCAGAGAGAAGGCAGCACTGTGCTAGAGCTGAACTCACCTGTGCTGTCTTCCTCAACTCTGCGTACAAGGGCTAGCCATTGTTCATCTGGATCCCCAACTGACACAGTTCGAGCTCTCCTCTCCTACTGTATTTTTAATATGCATCTTCTCTGGCATCTCAGCATGTAAATACACAATGCAAATCCTGAAAACCTATACTAAATAGTACATACTCTTAAGACAATTGTAATTCAAGGTCAAACGATACTAATAATGCACAGTCTTGATACCTCCTTCCCCACGTCAATAAATTAAGAGTTTCTGTGGAAGACAGATTTTCCTGCAGTCTATTAGGATATCCCAAACCTTTAAATGAGTTTATATCCTCCACTGTTTCTGCCAGCGCTCCAGTAGAATCCCATCCTTCCCAGCTCTACACATCCCCAAGCCAACAGGCTTGTGCTCCAGGCTGCTTGGTCCCAGATACGCACAAACTACACACACTTGGTCCTGGCGACCCAGGCACCTTTCTGCACCACACAGACACAGGCTCCAAGCGTGACAGCTGTGGTTGAGAGCACACTGCAACAAAAGGCTGTGCAGAACAACTCTCCAAAATGTGCACACGTCAACCTGCAGCTTAGGGGCACACAAATCCATCTAACCAGGCACACTCTGAGCACACAGCAAAACACAAATGGACCCTGACTGCAGAGACACAGCTTTCCAGCACCACTTGCTAAACTAAATATAGGTACAGAAAGCCCCATGAGATTTCTGCAGAGCTTTTCTGTCTCAAAACAGAAAGCCTTGGTCCAGATAAAAAGGAATTTGTAATGGAAGGGACTAAACAGCAGAAGCAGAAGGTGGGGCTTGGGAGCCTGGGAAGATACCTTTAGAGTGGACAGAGACCTATTTTTCAGCCACTGGCAATCAATGCGGGATGAGAGAGGGAAAGGGTCAAAGTGGGTGTCACTTCTCGCAGCAGATTCATTCTGAGTTAGGCACCAGCGAAAGAGCTGCCCCTTGCAGTGGGACACGCAGGATCTCAGCAGCAGCTAGTGAAGGGGGGTTCAGCCAGAGCTAAGGAAAGCCAAAAAGGCAATATGCATCTACTCTATAGACCTGTAAAGCTCTACAGAAAAAAAGCACTTGTGAAACCCAGATTTGAAGAAAAGTTCCTTCTGAGAGTCCTTCCCTCCACCCCCTTTGGGAATATCCCCCAAAGGTTTCCAGCTCTGCAAGGCACTGCGGGGACATTATATAATGCCTAACTCCAAAGGATTCCGGCTCCACGATGCTGCTCTCCTACTCCTCCCTCCCTTTCCCCGCTCCCTCCGGTGGCGACTTGCATATGCCATGCCATGCCAAAAAAAAAAAAAAAAATTTGAAAATCCAAAAGCATACAGTAGCCTTAAAAGGCGAGCACCGTCCGACGAAAACCCCTTGCGGTGGATGCGCGATGGCCCTGGCAGCTGGGCGCGCTCCCCAGGCAACGTCAGCCGCTTTCCCCCGGGAAGACACGGGCAGCCCCACGCCTACAGCTACCTACAAGGGCTTCCCGGCCGCCGCGATGACCGGCAGCCGGATGGAGAAGCGGCGGGGAAGACGTTCACCTTCAGGACCGGCCGTTCAAAGGTGGCTTTAGCCTAACTCGAAACAGGGGCACCCGTGCCCCTCGCGCACCGCTCTCTCTAGAGGGCACTGCGAGGTTGCTCCGGGCAGGGGGACCGCAAGAACCCCTTCCCCAAAGCTCCCACCGCGGGCCCCCGGCGCGGCGCGGCTCCCTCCCGCACCGCTCCGCACCGCGCCGGGCGCCC
>VZTF01009528.1:105981-166060 GCA_013397755.1 Cnemophilus loriae | reverse complement strand
CCCCCCCCAAACAAAGAAACAAGCGAACAAAGAAAAAGGCCAAAAATGCGAACCAAAATACACAAGTCTGAAACAAGACAAATCTTGGAGTTAAAAAGTATCAAATGGTACTGCTCTGGTGCACGAGCTTCAAAGCCCTCTGCAGAGTCTCTGGGCAGAGGCCTGGGACACCAGAAGTCCAGTTTGGAAACAGTGTCCTTCTACGAAACCAGCATGTAAGCTCCAATTTTGTCCAAATAACATACAGAGCAAAGACCAAAACTCTTTGAAGTCGCCACTGTCCTTTTGCTTACCTGGACAACTGGGTATTGGTAATCCATACAATACACACCATACATAGCCAAAGATCCTCCAGCTAAAGGCCAAATGGACACAGGACTGGAAGCTTCAAATCCGAGTCTCCGTCTTTCAGCCTTGTGGGAAGGACTCTGGCAGCCCTGCGCAGTGCTTGGCTCAGGCCTCTGGGGCCACTCAAGTTGACACTAGCTCAGCTGAAAATAAAAAGGAGCTGCCTGGCTCGGCACAGCTCAGCCCCTCTCTTCTGGGATCCAGCAAGGCAGCGATCAACCATAGGCGGCAGAGGCTCCTAAAATTAGAAATCCTCTACTGAAAACGGCCCTGCACGCCTCGACTAAGCAGTGTCCTGCGATTCCCGGGCAGCAAACAGAGCAACTGCCAGGAAGAGGGGGACACAGGATCTTCGCAGCCACTGCTGCCAGGGAAGGGAGGAAGCAAACAGCATTTAGGATCTGAAAAGAGCATATGTTCTGGCCTCTAGGTGCGTCAGAGGGAACACTCCCAATCCAGGACAGGGAAAAACATATGGGACTGTTCCTCCCCCACCACCGTACCCTTCTTGCTGTCCTCTGCAGGGACAGGTGCGGGGATTAGCATAGTAAAACCCTTTGGTGTCAGGGAAGGAGGGAGGGAGAGGGGAGAAGCTACACTGATATCTCAAACTGAAGGGATCTTTTTCACAAGGGAGTGTGCACCCGTATCGTTTAACACTTCTCCCTCCCTCCCCAGCTGAGGCAAGCAGGGACAGCTGCCGGAACCAGGGCTGGCAGGGGGGAGCTGGGCCTTGGAATGGCCCCCACTGCCCCAACCCTGGGTTGGTGGGTTGTCTCCCTCAGCTGTTCCAGTCAAACTGGAGGCGGTGAGGGGGATTAACTCTGTCACACAGGACGGTGAGCAGCAGGGAGAAGGGGGCAAGGCTGGGCAGGGCCAGTTGTTGTGCCCATTTTAGGAAGCCCATCCTCCTCACTCCCAGGGAGGAATCTGCTCCCTGACCGACGGGGACAGATGGGGAGCTGCTGGGCCTTTCTTTCTTTCCCAGCAGCCCCATCCCAGCAGCCCCGCATGCCAGCCACGTTACCAGACATCCGAGAGCCCGCTGCTGATTCTTAAAAGATATACCATGGCCAGGGGGTGCACCAAAGGGGCCTGACCTCCTATAACAAACTGCATGAGGTTTCACCCATCACTACAAAAAAAAACACACCAGGCTGACACTGGCCCAAAACCTGTGTTCTCAAAGAGTTAACAGCCCAAGCCCACAAAAGATTCCCACCTTCCTCCAAAGGATAGCAGGGATAAAACCCCTCCCTCCAAGGTTTCAAAAATAAACATGCTACAGTGATCAAACCCAAGAAGGGCTAGCCAAATTTCCCCCACACACACCATTTTAAATGCATAAAGTCAGGGTTTTTTTGCATTTCTAATCTTTAACTTTTCTGTAGTGCTGCTGTGCACCACTAACATCTCCATCAGCCTAGCTCTGGGGCAGCTGCCTTTCCATCGTTATTCATAATTTCCTTCCCCTCAGAAAGAGTTAAACTTGAGATTTACTTTTCTTCAAGAGGTTAAATATGTGGATCATTATCTAGCATAATTTGCATTCACAAACCTTTGTCATTCAGGTAACCGATGCCTAATCCACATCCCTCCGACCCACTCAGCCCAGCAGGACAGCTCTTGGCTCGTCCTCTGCTCCCACTGCCCTTTCTTTCTGAGATGCCTCCAAAAAGGACAGCTATGAGCTGGGTGAGTGGTTATAGCAGCTGTCGCCCACTCTCATCATCTTTCCTAGGGCCACAGGGCTGCTCCTTCCTCAGAAAAGGAGCATGACCAATTTGAAGAGTATAAAGCATGACATTTTCTACATCTAAAGTAAATAAATAATTAAAAGTTTCTATAGCCATTGTTTCTATCTGAAGATTTGCACAGACAGAGAAATTAGTTGCCCATAAATGGGAAAGCAACTATGCTTCTAGATCTCCTCACTGGGGAAAAAGGATGAGGCTCCCACAATGAACTTCTATCTCATTCTGCCTTTGGCCAATTCATTTTGCCCCAGACCCAAAACAGCTTTCTGGAGCTCACCATTATGCCCCCACCTCCTCAACAGAGGGCTTTTTGGCTACCTCTCAGCACTTGCTGCATGCCCTGCCTAGGGGCACAGATAGAATCTGGTTTCCTCTGAATGACCGATACTTTTTTATTTCCTTCTCTTTTCTGTAACTACATGTTCAAAAGGTGCCTGCCCTTCATTCTTTTGCATAGCTCATTACTATGCACTCAAGCAATTTAGTATCTCCAATAAAATCTTTTTATGAAAAGGCATTAATTTACACTAACCCAAAGTCTTTTCCACAGCCTGTTTTTGCTACTTCATATTACCGCCCCAGGTTTTAAAACCAAATCCCTAACTAAGTTAAAAACCTTACATTTATTTCACAATCCAATTCTTGTCATTTCCAACTAGGCCTCAGGAGAATAAAACATTTCCAAATCCTAGTGCAAATATCTTCCTATCTATAAATACTCATCAAGTGGGCAAAACAAAACAAGGAAGGGGAGCATCACCTAAGCTCCTCTGCTGTTTTAACTACAGATCCAATAAAACTGCCATGCTTTAAAGTTTTTGATGCAGACTTAAATACTGTGACTTAACCAGCATTAAGATATTCAGGTGATACTTTGGTAGCAAAGCATCACACTTCCTTTGTCCCTCAGATAATTAAACGACAAAAGCTAGTTTTAAACTCGTATGTGCCAAGATGGACACAGCACGACTTTACTGACCAGTAATAAAATAGAGAATTTTCTGCAAGACTGGCCACAAGGGCTGGTTTACTACTGCACACTGACTTGTAAGAAATATTAGTCAAATATAAGATGGCGCTGCACTCCATAATTCTGTTTTGAGATAATAGTCCAACTACATTACCATGCAACGTACTATGCCCATGCATTTCCAGTAACGCAAGTTAGGTAACTGTTATAAAATCATAGCCTTTCCTGCAGATGCTTACATATATGAATAATTTTAAGTTTACAAAAATATGAAGACTGGAAAAGATCTCCTGACACCCAGAATCAGATCAACTGCTATCATACAACATCATCTTAACTTTTCATAAAATTTATCACACTGTATCTTAGAGCTGGGTTTTACAGCTACACTACCCCAGCCAAAAGACTGCTCTAGAATATCTGGGATCTGTGTTCTCCAGCTTAATGCTATTCCTGAGCAATTTCTGTCTTTCCTTTGTTCTTGTGCCAGTACTGTCCTATGGCTTAGCCATATTTTCTCTTTCCCTTACAATTAACCTTCCTCATGTATCCCCTCTCTAACCATCCAAACAAGCAGCTGTTCCAGTCTTCTGTCACATGACAAGCTGGCTATTCCCCAAGCTCTTGCACCTGATCTAGCCTGTGCTCATCTTTATTTTTAAAAACATCACCCAGAACAACATCAGCTCTGTTTCACAATTCCAGCACTAAACTGCATCTTCTCTAGTCTCATTAGTACTTTCCTCTGTAGCACCACATCAGATGCTGTAGAACCTGTCTATAGTAAGAGACATCATCCCATTATGTAAAACACACATTATCAAGGTAAGAAAATTGGTTATCTTAAAAGACAGGCTGATAAGGCACAACCCAGTTTTAATGGATTTGTGTTGTCTTTTATCACATTTTTTATTTGTATCCAAGCCTTTAATTAATATTTGTGTGTCAGCATGCACCTGAGGTTGGGCCAGCAGGTCTGTATTTACTGAGATCATTCCCCACCAGCCACAGGTCTATTCGATGTCCTGTACTCCAAACATATGACAGCACTCCTATTTGATAGATTAAAACTTGTATCAGATCTGCAACTGCGTGAACCAGTTCTTTCACTCTCAGGAATAGGCAGCCCCCTTCCTCAGGCAACCCAGCTTCCCAGCCCAGCCTACCTGCGCTAACTAGGATCTTTGAAATGTCCAGTGTGGTTGCTTCTACAGTAGGTTCATGCCCATTACCAAACCTGCCCTTGCTCCCAAGATCAACTCTACTTAAAACAACAAAGATTTGTTCAACTCTGTGACCACAAGAGCATCCTCATTAACTACCCTGTCCTCAACACTAAGAGGCCCCACCTCCTCCCTTCTCTCTAACTGTATTTCGAGAAACTGTCACCCATTTCCTTAGCAACATTTATAAGGTTTAATTCAGCCTGATTTTTGGCAGCTCTCATTTCATCCCTACTGATTTTAAAGGCACAGCAATCTCTGCTGATAAATTCTCTTTTGTAAATTTGCTTCTTTTTTCACCTAACAGCCTTTATAAGGTTAGGCTAAAGTTTCTTCTTAGAGGATTTTTCCCCTTTACATATACCATCACTAATTTGTCTCCAAAGTGCCCCTAAAAAACAAATGAAAAAAAAGTCCCAACCAAACAACCAAAAGAAGTCCACCAAACCCAAACCATACCATTCTACATTCAAGGCTGCACCGACTTCATTAAATATATTGCTTCATGTATCAAAGCTTATAGCATGATCATCCCATCCAAAGGTGGGAGATGGAGGCTCCTAAACAACTAGTTTTCCTGTAATAGTCATAGCACCAATAATCCACTCATTGTGTCAACAACAGGTAATGATGCTACAATGACAAAATCTTTTGACCTGATGATTATTAGCAGCATTTGTTTTCCAAGCTGTATCTGAGAAATTAAAGTTTCTCCTACTAATATTTATTTCTCTAATGGTACTGGGAATAGTACAACTTCCAAGCCTCAAGTTTCTATCCGAATCCAATCCTATGAGGGATTACAGCAGACTCACAGTACTTCCCCTGGGACCTCTTTTACCATTCTTCCCCACAGCAATTTGACCAGAAACAAATCCTGCATTATCAGTATTACTCTGCTTTTTATCAGATGCATTATCAGTATTTATGCATCAGTATTTATGCATTATCAGTATTACTCTGCTCTATTACTCTTTCTTCTTTACAGTCTACTGCATATAATACAGCCAATCACCTTTTACATCTACCCTATCTGAACCACACAATCTTGAATGCATGTTAAAGCCATGACTACTATTCTTGCAGATTGATATTATTATCCCTGTAATATCCAGTTTCATGTTCTGCACCAGCAGCTCTGCTTCCTCTATTTGTTATTTCGAATGCCAAGAGCCTGAAAAAAAACCACCCTGATGTTTGTGCATTTATCGATCACACAGCTCCCAACTCCCTCAACTAAGAATATCACCCATCTAGTTACTGTTGAACTTTATTATTCTCTCCATAACATTTAATTTTGTTTTTTCCAGCTCCTACCTACCCATCACTCTTTCTAGAGATACTGTTTTACATACCACTGTAGCAGCATTTACCTAATTTTCCCCTTTCTGTGTACTAAGCAAGGCATGGAGATTATACAAGTTTTTCCCTCTGTTCTCAAAACTCAGTACTTTGCTTCACATGCACTGCTCTCTTTGATATCTGGAGACAGAGGAACATTTTTGGAAAATGCCAAGACCACAGCCCTGGGCTTTGCTTTGCCTGCTTTGTTCAGACTGTTTATAGCAAGCATGCTAAGTCATAATTACAAGTACAGATATATGAACATAATATAGCCATAGTCTCATGATGCTTGAAGTGCAGCCGTGGCAGTTCCAGATATTTACCACATTTTTTTTTTAAATTGCTAAAAATTGTGGTATTGTGGGGACACAGCGAAACAGCATGGAATCTGAGATATTTCCATAACGTATAGCCATTACCCCACATTGATCTTTACTAGTACACCAACAGTTTCATTTTATGAACTACATTTATAAATCTTTTGCATAATTTTCTGTTCTTCAGACAATTAATCCAAGCCTTATCTAGTTACTCCCACTAAAGAGCTCTTACCTCCGCTGAATCTAACTCTTCATCGCTAGAAGCCTGGCTGATGCTCTTCCTCTCACCCACCAAAAATGGCATCTTTAACAATTAGCCAATCACTACATCTGCTAAACTGGGTCATCAGGAATTTGATGAGCAGCTTACAATATGTCTCTGCTTTTTAAAGACTGATGTAAATGTAGGAAACATGCCAGCAAGCAAGGATGCATTTTCTGGCTGGGTATGTACTGATTTCCATAGCAGCTAAATAGATCAAGTAGCTCAGCCAGTTCATACTAGTGTTAGACAAACAGCACCAAGATTACATCTACAGAGCTGCAAGAGATTCTCACTTTGCACCAAAGCAGGTCCCATGTCCTAAGCACAAAAGTGGCTTTTGCTCACTCCAGGTGAGAATTTATATCTGAAAGTCCCCATTTCTCTCTAGGGCTACATTTATTGCTTGTTTGGCTGGAATGGATATAATGTTTCTCAAAGAGATGCATGATTTTTCTTTTTCTTCACAGATTTAATATCACCAAAGACTAGAAAACTTACTTATGGTCTAGTTATTTTGACCCCGGAATCATTAGAGATTCAAGTGAGGAAGACAAATGTAAGCAGAGCACGCACAGGAAAGCTCAATATTCCGAAATGGCATGCAGAAGCAAACGCAACAACACATGGGTGACTGCAGAAACTGGATTTTCCTCACATTTCAGAAACCTGGCAGTTTTACTGATGTCCTGATCTCAAGAGCAAGAAGATTTGGTGGTGGATCAGCCATGCAGGTGGTGAGTGAATAACTCAGCACCCAGGCAGTGCCTTCTCTGCGAGCAAAACATGTTAAGCAGGCAAATGTTGCAGATCAGGAACTAGATGCATTAAAGCAGAAATTAAACCAGCACTTCTGGGGGATGTGGAGTAGCAGCAAACCAGTGTGTGTTGGATTAGCATAATAAGGACATCACAGGAAGGAATTTGAATGGGTTGGTAAAGCCACAGGAGCCATTACTTGCCTGAACCTTGTCTGATTAGTTAGTGCTACTGATTCCTCGTGTTCATTAGGATTAATAGTCCAAAACCACATTAGCACAAATGAAACTACCAAAAATACACTTTGAATCCGAGGAAACTAAAAGCCCTCTGGCAAAAGGCCCAAGGAACCTAAAGCTAAAGAAAGCAACAAAAACGTATAGCAAAGATTGCCCCATCATACTCGCTGCTTCCGCCAAGGAAATACCTCAGGCAGACAGCAGAACTTCAGCCATTACACATCTGGTTTTCATGGATAAAATGCACAATTTAAAAAAAAAAAAAAAAAAAAAAAGAGAGAGAAAAATTCCAAAGATAGTATTTAATAAAATTTGAGCTCTGAAATAGCTCCTGGTCATGTCTTTTCTCCTCCAAGTGCTGGAGATGTCCCTTCTCCATCTTTTTTTGCAACACATTTTCCATTTGCAAGGCAATTTACTTAAGAGCAATAGAGTTTGTTTGCATGTGCCACTACCCCCCTAAATACTCTCCAACCAAGCTCTGAAGTGGAACTTCAGGCTTAATTTTAGTTAAGCCACTTTAGGTGGCTTAACAGCAGGCACCATGCACACTCTAAACTGTGGACATAAGATACCTGCATCTTGTTACTGCCCTAAGGTCTTCGCTGCGTCATCTACATGTAGCTGTTGAATATTAATGGTTTGTCCAGACTGGAAAACTAGAACAGTTTTAAAAAACAATTACAAATACACAACATAAGAGGAGAACAGGTCAGAATTAGAAGTCATTACTTCTTAACTACCACTTATTTTCAAAGCCTCAACAAACTCCACTTTAGGGAAGGACATGGAAAAAGGAGTCAGAACAATAATACGAAGTCAGTCTGCTAAATGAGCATATTGCAAGACCTCTGTCTGCTGGACAAGCGGTGCTTTTTGTTTTGTTTTGTTGAGCTTTCTTATAGCCATCCAGCAGAATGGTAACATTAGCGAACTCCAGAAACCTGCATACCAGAGGGTACTCATGGAATCACAAGCCTGGATCTTCCTCAACCAGAAACCAGGCTCTTCAGATACCCAACCTACACTGTCATGGATGTCAAGAGAGACAGACAAATACTCTCGATCCTGAAGTTAAGATTTTTGTAGGCAGAGTCTTCCTTAAGTTGGAAGTACAGATCCTGCCCACACAACTTCAGCTGCCGGACAAGAACTCAAGTTAATTCAGGCAAAATTAAGATTGCCCAAAGTATACCTCTGAAATTACTACAAAGGAAGAATGTAAGGCAGTGATGAACACTCATCTGAAGCTTGAAAAATCCCCTGTCAAAAGACTGTGCTCCCAGAACTGAGGTTTCATTCATGACACTAACGAGCTGGCTCCCAGCAAGGCAGCTTCAACAGAACAGTAACTCACAAAATCTATTAGTGATTAAGTTGCAAAATAAACCTGCCAGTAACCTCGATACACCAGCAGCATATAGAAGACACAACTTCGATTTTCCTTTCTACCCCAATCCATTGCTTTACATGCATTACAGAACAGGTTTTAATGATATAATCTTGAGACAACTCCAGAACACCTGAGTAAAACATGCAGGAAGTCCAAAGGAAGCTCCTAAAACCAGACAGGCTCCATCGCCTTAGTTATTACCAAAGGCACAGTATAAAAGGGGGAAAAGAAAGTATACACAGATTCTCCAGAAAAAAATTATCTGTGTCTTGGGTCTGGACCTCCTTTCAGGGAGAACTCTAAATACTTGGCACTGCTTCAGGAAGCAAATAAGAATACTTCTGGGCTAAGACACTTGGTAGTGAAGGCGATCGTATCACAGCTTTCTTTTGGGACCACTTATATATGCACTGATCTTGGTAATGGTACATGTCCATCAAAACGCTTTTTGCTTGTTACATGAGAAACAAAGAGGTGTCCAGATGCAGGATTTCAACATCAAAGAAGACAAGGAGTTTTCTCTTGGTAGTTTAGACATTACATGACAGCCACACTGCCTTTCCATATTCCTTTGGGGGCAGTAGACAAAGAGGAAGCAAAAAGAATAGAGTGGAGGCAGTTTTCCTTCACTTCAGAGGTTGTTCCAGAACCTCAGTCAGAGAAAAGCTTTGCCCATTCTGTCTCTCACAGTCCCACTCGGTTTTTCACTTAACAAGCAGCAGCAGTTCAATTAGCTGATCCTTAAGGGGACAACGGGGAGATCTGAAAAAGAAAAATTTGACTCTTCTAGAAATAGAGCAGCTTGAGTGTGAGCATTTCTTCAGATCTATGCTAAGCCTACAAAAATTAAGGTTAATTCCTTAATTAAAGAACCACCTTCCTAAGAATAAATATTATTAAAAGTCACCAGATGGTAGTATCAGACATACTCTCACCAAGTATTTTTAATTGAATGAATCACAAACTAGGGCTGGACCACACTGACGATTCCCCTGTAGTGTAAGTACAGCTCTGTCATTACCTCAGACCCACCAGCAAATGGCCACGTGGGGCTGTTGGAAATTCCACATGCATTCCCAGTCTATCCCAGCAAATGGCTCATGGGATGAACCACTTTCAACAAGGGTTTGAGCCAACACATTCTACCCCGCCTTTGCCTGGGGTGAAGGGAGAACATGATCAACCACTGCAGAGCATTTCAGTACGTGGCTGTGTCTTACTCATCTAGCTGAGCACTTGCTTCCTAACAGAGACGGTTTTGGTATGGACTTTCCTCCTCACCTCACCCCCCAGCTTATCAAATTGCCTCCACGTGACAAACTAAAATAGAATAAGGTACTTGGTCCAAGTTAAAGAGTGGCCACACAATAAATTATGCTAGTGTGAACTTAAATTTATCCCTACTTTAAAATGGTATGGCTTCCCAGCTACACAAACAAAAGCAGAATTTGGGGGAAAGGTTTTCTGGAACAGCATTCTGCTGTTCTGACATAGGAGCAAAAGCACTCCCTGTGCAGCTTGGTGCAATCAGAATAGCAGAGCAGCTGCCTACATCCCGTAACTGTGTAAGCAAGAGGCAAAACACGTCAAAAGTATTAAACAAAACTCTTAATTGAATGAAGGTAAGAGAGAAATAAATAGGCAGCACTGTCTATGTGTGATAGCTGGGTTTGAGACTGTATTACTGGCAGGAACTGAGGAATTGGAGAACATTATGCAGGCAGGACCTTTAGCTGCCGCAACAGCAGGTCACCAAATAAATCTCAGGAAGTCATCTGGAAACAGTTCCAGCACAGCAATACACAAAATATGACACTTTCAGCATGAATCTGCAAAGATAATTTCATAATAGAACTACATCTGTCCATTAATTTCTGCAGGCCTCAGTTCAAAATCTTGCCCACCTGCTCAGTTTTAGATGATGAATCTTGTTTTTTCCCCATTCCCTTCTCAAAAAAAAAAAAAAAAAAATCCCAAATTCGGGCAGTTCTAAAGAGATTCAAGATCAAAATACCAGAAGTGCTGCAGTTAAGAGTTTGGTGCATTTGCTGAGTGCACAGAAAGGATCCAGAAATAGCATGCAAAGCTGAGGTTTGGCAAAAATGATGCAGTTTACCCTGAAAGAGGAGAGTCAAGACAGACTAAATGAATGGTGACAGCAGCAAGTCATGCTTTAAGGTAGCAGGGGACCCCAGAGACTACTCGTCTTGAGGCAGAGGTGCTAGTTATTGTTGTGTCCCTTCTCCAGTGGTTTCGGTGGAGAAGTATAAGGCTGTGGTGGAGAACAGAAACAGGTATGTTAAGACTATGCCAGCTCAGAGGCAAGAAGTAGTCTTCACATCACTTTCTGCCTCAGACTAAGACAAAAACAGTAAAAGGCAGCAAACACGTAGATTTTGACTGAGATTTTTGAAACCTATTTACTTCTGAGAGAGCAGGAGAGAGAAAAATTTTGGAAATCTTTTTATTCTCACACAGAGTTGCAGGACATGGGCACAGAGGTCTGCAACAGGCACGTAAGATAACTGCCACCCACACTTCTCCCCGAGAGCCAGAAGACCAGAATAAAGGCCAACATGGCTCAGTCCAAAGCCCTTTCCTGCAGGCTAGTTTCGACTCACAGCAAGTTCCAAAACAAGCCACAGCAGCTGAAATCCCTGGACAACAACTACTGAGGGCTTTCTCTGGTTCCACTATCCGCACGATCACAGAATCACACAATCACAGAACCACCAGGTTGGGTTGGAAGAGACCTCTTAAGATCATCGAGTCCAACCCATGCCCTAACACCTCAACTAAACCATGGCACCGAGTGCCACATCCAATCTTTTTTTAAACACATTTTTAAAACTATCTAGATACCTGCTCTTTCATCAGCTTTCTGTGACCTCCACAAAAAAAATTCAGTCGTGTTCATTCACCCTAATCTGCCACACTACGTGCATTCTCTGTCCCAAAACCACAAGCCATAATTCCTGGCTCCCATGAAAACCCTTACCTTTGCTTTCTCTCACTGTCAAGAAATCTCCACCAAAGACTTGGCTCATGTTCTCTGCACAACTCTCCAGTTACTCTGCAGTGGGACTACTCTCACTTCATGGTAACAGGACTACTAAGGCAAAAATTAACTGCAACCCCTCCACATTATCAGCTGGGATATCAGCAGCACTCAAACTTCAGCCTCTGAGGCTTTACAGGTCTCTTAGCATGAATTTAAAAGAACCACTTATCTCAGGCTAGAGATTCGTGCGTAGGCCAGAGTTAAAGTAGGGCAATACTTAAGCTGCATCTCTAGTTCACATTGTAATGAAGGAAAAGCTGCAACTTCAAGCTCTGAAGGGGCACAGCAAGCACACTCCTGCAACTGCTCTGAACTAGACAGCTTCTGAGAGACTTGTGCAAATCTTAAGAATCTAATACAGCTCAACAGCGTACAATCCGTTTTAGCAGGCAGATCCAGCTGCAGCATCATGTTTCACATACATTACCAGGTTCTCAGTACATCGCTGAGAATGAGACCCTATTCTGCAGCAGAGGAATGTAGTAGGTGTGCAAACACTGTAGGAAGCAAATTTCAGAATGGCAGATTGCCAACACCTCTAGGCAAAATAAAGAAAAACTTTCACTGCCACCCAACTGCCCTAAGATTGTCTGCAATAGAACAGAAAAATATGTAATTGCCATCAAGACAAAACCAAAGAAAATTACAGTCACTTTTTAAAAGGAAAAAACCCCATGCTTTCTTCACATTCTCTTCCCGGCTTACTGTCTTTGCAGTTATGGGACAGAGGTAATAACAGCCACTGAAAGTCCAGCTGCCACATTTTGATAATTCAGTGATTGCCCACAAAGATCTAACTACCTCAGCCAGTCCACATGCCTGAGACCTCATGTGAGCACAGCCATTCCTCAGCCTTGCCCTGACAGAGGTTTGAAGAGTGGAAGCAAGAGCAATGCTAGGATGATCAGATGTTTTTTAGAGTCACCAAGGTTAAAGTACAGGGACAAGAAGAAGGGAAACAGCTGCTCTAGACCTAGAGACAACAAAATGCTTAAAAACCTAGAAAAATAATTAAACGAACTAATGAGCCATACCTGGCAAAGGAACCACAGGTCAAGGCAGATACAATTCCTCAGCGGGGGGAGAGGTGAAGAAGGGGAGAAGCTTTCCCATACTGGGACAGAGAGGAACCAAGATAGCGGCTCCATAGCAGAGCTGTGGCAAGGATGGCAGAGAAAAAGGGATGCATCAAGACAAGAGGTTATTTATTTTTAAGTTTCAGGGCTGGAATAAGCAGTAGAAGATGAACAAAAGGGAACGTCTGTTGTGCATCCAAACGCAAGACAGAAGTGGGATGGCAATGCCACAGGATTTGTTTTGTTATTGGGTTTGTTTGTTTCAAAAGGAAGTTAATAGAAAAACACCAGCAGCTTAAAATGCTCCAAGCATACAGCCTGCCACCCCTCCTAGGTTATGACAAAAATTCCTGCCCTGTAATGAGACGGGCTTCTTGGGATCCAGCAGCCCTCCGACTCTTCACCCCCAGCTGGGGGGCAGAGGGGGTTCCCGTATCAGCGGCTCAGCAGCACGGAGCTCCCCACGCTGGCACCGGCCGCCTGCCCAATTCAGACCTGTAATCTCCCTCGACTTTGATTTAATGCAGCAATTACTGGTAATGTGGTTTGAAGGAGATAAATGCCCAGTACAGGGCTGGCTGGCACTGACGCTCATTTCGCTCATGATGCGAGAACAGTTTTAATTAAAATCCCCTTTATGATAAAGGAGCTGCTTGACTGGATGTTTCTGTGCAGCCCTGATACGGAGCCTCTTCCAAAGCGGATTAGAAATCAAAGTTTCCCTCTTCTCGCTACTGGCAACACACAAAAATAGGGAACACTGTCACCATGTCACCCCTCTACAATTTCCTTAACCCTAGAACTGCTGGGAAAATGCCCACATTTCCTTAAAAGCAATTGCTACTTCCTTGTCATGGCTCTAAGTGTTTTCCAAAAACTAAGCACAAGGGCTTCTTTAACTGGAATAAATGCATCCACAGAGCTTATCCTCTGTGATCCAAAGCTGGTTTCCCCTCTATCTAGTTTAAAAGGGAATCACTTTGGCTACTTCTATGGCAGACCCATACCTACAAACCTGCATTCTGGCAAGGAGAGATATCAGGCCCATGCTGCTTTGGCAAGGTGGTAGGAAATCAGGATTTGGCTGAAAGGCTGGAAAAGTAGAAGCCTCTGCAGGGTAAGGCAGAGCTGCATGGACAGGGGAGAGAAAAGGAGCAGCACTGCAAGATAAAGGCATAAAATTTGGCAGAGCAGTCAAGATCCCAGCACAGACATGTTCTGGAAATGATCTGTCAGCTCTTGATCGAGTTACAGCAAATGTAGGTGCAATTTTGGGTTGGTTTTCCTCTTTACACTATAGGAAATACCAGAGATGAACACATTAAGCACAGCTAGTTTCTATTGCAAGTGCCAGGAGCAGATTGTCACAGTGAGAAATTGGCCTTGTGCATTACACAGAAAAGGCAGCACTGCGTTTGGAGGCCTGCAGACAGTGCAATGTGAAGATAAAGAGCCTCAAGTCTGAATGTGCATTATTCCTCTCCTCAAGCCACCCGAACACACAAACATAAAAAGGTTGATTTAAGCAGCTGAATTTCTCTGCAACCTTCAGAATATATCTATGGGTCATGGGACTACCCAGGCCCTGACACAGGTTCCAGTCTTCTCAAAGCACGTGCCTCATCACTTGAGCAGTGCTCCATATTCCCTGACATTGTCTTCTCCTCCAATAATGGGATTCTGCTCCAAAAACCCTTTTTCTTTAAAATAAGAAAGCAGTTTCAAAGTGGCTGTCATGTTCCATGATTCCCCACCCCCTTCAGACAGCACAGTATCAAACAACAGATGAAAAAAAAAAGAAAAATCCTGACAGAACCAGGAGGGATTCAGCACAACAGCATAACTAGCTGACTCCACAGGAGTCTGAAGCAGCAGACACCAGCTCACCAAATGCACTGCTATGAATGATGAAACCAGCCTTCAGGAGAACCTTGCTCCTCAACAGGATGAACAAAGGGTAAAAACACCAGGCCAGAGACAGCAACGCACAGATTTAATGTGGTTTTGCTGGTCCACAGGGGAAAAAAAATGAAACCAAAAAAGGCCTGGTATAATTAACAAGATTAAAGGGGGATTTAGGATCAGGACAGAAAAGCAACGGGCCAGATTGATCCTTACAGGATTAAAGCTGGAATCCTACTAAGAGTCCAGCGGTTGAGAGATCAACGCAATGTAATGGGATTAAATCAACATCAGCTTTTGTTTTTACACAACTGAACCTCCAGCGCCTGTACTTTCACTGTTTCAGATCAGCAGCAGAAAAGTTGACTGGTACCCACAAACAATTGCGGCACAGGCAGCCAAGCATTTCCCCTTTGGCCCTCTCAGGCAGAAGAGCAATAGGTAATGCCACTTTCAGAAACAAAGAACAAAAAAATTGTGGTTTATTACAAATTGTCCAAAAAGTCAAGAAAGCTGAGGATTTACCAAAGTCTGTGCTCTGGCCAGCTCTAAATTAACTGGTATCAAGTGTGATGGGATCACCCCAGGCCTCATGGATGGGGGAGGCAGGAGGACAGTCCCAGCTGCAATCAGACATGCTGCCAACGGGCAATTGGATTTTGATATTGTCTCTTGCTGGCAAGGAACAAAGGATGCACTATACTCTGCAGAACATATCAGCAAACACATTTAAGACAAATTGTCGCAAGTCCCCATTGCACAACAATATCCAAGAAATTACAAAAGTGAGAAAAGCCTCTTTCAGCATGTATCATTTGCATTACAGCTGGTGCAACACATGCAGGCCAGCTGCACCTCTGTTTCCCTGCCTCGAAATTTCCAAAGCTTGTCGGTAATTTGAGTTGGTAGCAAGGGGGAGGGGAAGAGGGAAACAGGACAAGGCTAGATATTCTTTCTAGATATGTAAGCTATTTTTAAAGTTTTTAATTCTTGTAGGAGAGAAAACCACACAGAGGTTTAAATGAGAGGGTATCCATCACCACCACACTTGGTTGAAAAGGGAAGGGGTGTTTATTGCACACCTGTTCACAAAAGCTAAACAGCTGCATTGAAGAGCAACATTCCTTATGCAAGGAAAAAGCATTAAAGGATCTCATATTTCTACGGCACTTCTCAGTCCAAAAGGTGTTTAAAAAGAGCAGTTACACATACACTGTATACACTCCACCCAAGTTTCTTCTGCAGCATAAAAATTTCCCCAACACTAAAATTTAAAAATTCCAATACCACTCATTTCTTAAAAGATGTCACAGTCAGTAGCCTCACCTATGCTGAATGGGCTTCTCCTTTTCAGCTGCTTGGTCCAAAAAAAGTAACCGCCATTCGCTGCTCCTCCTCACTCAAGCAGCAGCCAAAATCACAGTGTAATAAATCGAGGGGAGGGGAAATAGCTGGAACAACTGCTGGATCCTACAGGTCCCAGAGCAAATCTGCTGTGCAGTGCTGCTGAGATGATCTTCATGGAGATATGCACCCCATCCATGCTGCACGTTCCTGAGGGATGCTTTGTCTTTACTCACAAGGGTTCTCCATCCAAAAGGTATGTCATGGATGCAAGCAGACATCACCATCATGATTGAGTGTGAAATGAAAAAGGAGTCCATTGCAACAGAAATGAAAAGTGAAAAAATAGCAACAGGCAGTTCACACTGCACATTTTCTATCTTCTAGCCACATATACATATTTGAATTCCAGCATTTTTCTGCATTTAAACTTTGTTTCAACACTAGATGATTTATAAATTATTAAAAAAATCTACAGAGGAGTGTTCTGGTATCATCCTATGCCAGCTCCTTAAATATCATGAATAATAATCCCTAAGAATATCTTTAAAAATTGTCATCTGGTCAAAATATTTTCACTTCATTATTGTCTTATGTCCAAGATTCAATCAGAGCATTGTGGGGGGGGACAGCATCTTTCATCTGAGGCAGGAGAAAAACTAACTGCCTTCGCCCTGGATTCAGCTACAGACCCAAGAACCATCTGGTAAAAAATCAGCCAGCGCATTGTGCAGGCAGTATATTAGTCATGAGACACAGGACTCTGAGAACAATGAAACCTAAATTTAAGGGACAGACGAAGGAAACTTAATTACTTGTCTAAGCTTCTTCACAGCTTTGAGGAATCTTTAACATTTTTAGCAAAATAATTTAGCACTGGAGGGCACAAAGCACATCCTCAATGGATTTCTTAATTTTCTGCAAGCCTGTTTTCACTTCCAGTGTGGAACTATCCAAACTGGTCCATCAGCACAGCTTGCATCTCCAGTGCATGGCTGCAGGGTGAATCACATTGCCTTGCATACAGGGTACCACCCAGAGCCACAGTACTGCAGATACAGACTGCAGTTCCTTCTCCAAACTGACAACTCCATACAGAGAACATTTTGTCTGACCCCTCTACATCACTCAAGCTCCTGCTGTACTCAGTAGCCCTTGCTGAACTAGGAAGGGATCTTTTCCAGCTAATTGCATAAACTGTCCAATCATACTTTTGGTTAAGCATGCACACATACACAGTTGCTACCCTAGTGACTGTTTAGAGCTGTGGCAAAAAAGCCACCCCAATTCAGGTCCACTCAGAGACCTTTCCTATGCCATTGCCATTACCTTGGGGGTTAGGACAGCTCTGATAGGCTGGAAAGTTGGGTGGAGAGAAACCTAATGAGGTTCAACAAGGGCACATGTAGGGTCTTGCACCTGGAGGGGAATAACCTTGAGTACCAGTACAGGACCTACTAGAGACCAGTACTGCAGGGAAAGACCTGGGACTCTCGGTGGATGACAACTTGACCACAAACCAGCAGTGTGCCCTTGCGGCCAGGAGGACCAGTGGTATCCTGATGTGCATAGGAAAAACTGTGGCCAGCAGGTCAAGGAAGCTGATCCTCCCCCTCCTACTTGGCCCTAGTGAGGCCACACCTGGAGTGCTGTGTCCAGTTCTGGGCTCCACATTCAAGAAAGACAAAAAGATACCACAGAGGGTTCAGTAGACGTCACAAAAATGATGAGGGGTCTGGACCATCTCGCGTGAGAGGAGACTACATGAGCTGTGCCTATTTAGTCTGGAGAAGAGACAGCTGAGAGAAGATCTCATTAATGCATTTAAATATCTCAAAGGCAGGCGCCAAGAGGTTGTTGCCAGACTCTTTTTGGTTGTGGCCAGTGGCAGGATGAGGAGCAATGGCCATAAACTAAAACACAAGAAGTTCCACCACCGGATGAACAAGAACTTCTTTAATCTGAGAGTGGCAGAACATTGGAACAGGCTGCCCGGGGAGGTTATGGAGTCTTCCTCTCTGGAGACAGTCAAAATCATCCGGACGTGTTCCTGTATCACCTACTTTAAGTGATCCTGCCTTGGCAGGGGTTTTGGACTAGATGATCTCCAGCGGTCCTTTCCAAGCCTAAGAATTCTGTGATTCTGTGAAAATGGTAGAGTTCTGTCACTAATGGAATTAAGATTAGCAAATAAGCACCATGGGAAGTGCAGGAAACACAGATGTTCAGTCTCAAATTGCTGTTATCTGCGCTCTTCCTCAAGCTTTCAGCTGGAAATCATGAAGGCTGAGGTTTATTCTCTCCTTATTCTCTTACAGTTTATTCTCTTCCTTCCAAGATAAACAGGCTGTTTTGTGAAAAACTAGCTTAAACAGGACCCAGCCCCTGTCAGTCTTCCAAGACTTGGACAGACTTACAGCAAACAGAGTCCCCCGTGCTCACCACTGTTTGGACAAGTGGGAATACAGCAGTCAGGCAGAAGAGCCATTGGAGAAATTCACCAACTGAGCAAGACTACATCCCCCTAATTCTTTTGTTTACACTCATCAGAGAAGGGAATTCCTGAACATGATGGCAATGTGCTGTACACCTGATTTACATAAAACCAGACAAAGTCACTGTAGCCTACAGAACAGAGCATCCTGATCCTGAATCTTCATCTTCTGAAGCCAGTACCTTAATTTGAAATGGCTTGTCTTTTTGAACTGCACTGGGCTTTCTTGTCTCAGTAGTGACCTTGGCATCTTCCACGATTATAGGCTTGCAGGAACACAGAATTGGAAAAGATCACCTGGATTATCAACTCTAGTCCTCTAATAACACAGGCAGTCACATTATATAATCTCTTTCATACACTCTTTCTTTCTCTGTTTCCCAAATCCCCAAAGCCTGTATAAAACCCTAGATGCAAATAGATGCAAGTTGCTTTGTCACACAAAGCCCCAGAGGAACGCAATGCAGACATCCCCAACCCAGCAGTGCACAGAGCGGCTCGAGTGTGGAAGCCGTATAACCATGTTCATGAGGTGCTGCACCAAAGCTAATAAACCTTATCGAGCAGCAGAACTCATTATCTCAGCTGCAGTGCTGGACAAACATAGCTATATTACTTCTGGATTCAAGCTGCTACGTATGCATGCCACAGCATGGCACCTCAGGGACTTGCAGGCTGGGGAATCAGCTTACAGGCTACTAGCTCGAGGATTTTCGAATGAGCTCCATTTTATGATTTTCTAAGGCTTTTCTGCTCCAGAGCAAGAATCCAAAAATCAGTGTTTGTATTAACACAAAATGTCTTTTAACATACTCGCAGAAATTCACCTAGACCTGACCTCTAACATTCATCCAGGAAAGCCTTTCTACATCCTCACAGCCACAGTCCCCCAGAGGCAACCCCATCTCCATTCCTCTCAGCACTGACCACGCCACGCACGCACCTTTCATACGCAGCACCTGCGCTCTCCCTCCCCTCAGAGCTTTGGATGATGGCTGACGTTCATTTGCCATGCCTACCAAACAGGTTCCAGCCAAAGACCTAGAGGCACAGCTAGACTTCCCCAGCAAGAGCTGCCCCAGGCTTTGCACTAGAACAGAGCAGGGAGGCAGTTTTCCCTGGATAGCCACTCGTTTTGCTGCTATCAAACTCATGCTTTGAAAACCATGCCGTAATGCCCATACTTTTCACTGGCAGTAGCTACCTCTCATGAAAAAAGACCAAACAAATAATAGAAAGACCTGGCGTGAGGAAGAGCTCGTTGCTAAGACTCAAGTTTGGCAGCAGAGTTGGGTTTCCAATCCCTTGGTGGTAAAGCTGATGAGCTTGGAGCCTAGAGGGAAAAATTATTCCAGTGAATGCAGAGAGACTTTTAAGTGACAAAACGGCAAGTAAAAGACAGGAAGAAAACCAACAAAAAAATTCAAAATGAGCTTGGCAAGCTTACTAGCACTATTCTTGCTGTATGGTAATTAGTGAGTCTAGGTAAGATTCTCACTTTCATAGGGCTCTAGAGAAAGAAATCATTTCTAGTTGCAATAGGCAGCCAGCCCTCTGACAAACACTGAGCATGTACTCTGTACATGGCTGCGAGAAATGAGGAAATTATCCATACCCACTATAAACAGAGTGATGAATCCAGTGCTTTCCTACCAGAAGCCTAGCAACAGCATGGACGTCCCTCACCTTGGTCCCTCCTGCCTTTGATAGTTTCAGCTGTCTTTGAGCACAGGAGAAAGATGATTGATAAATTGCTTCATAGGGCTGTTGCCCCTTTCTTTCAACCTTTCTTGTAACAACAGACCTCCAACAAGGCAACATTCATACATGCAACTCTCAGAAAACATCATGCTCTTTAGAAAATACTTGGAATGAAATGACTCTAGATTGTATCTCATGACTCACAGTACACAAAGATTCATCTGCTCATAAATGAAAAAACTCAGTTCTTCTTATCCAGTAAAGGGCTGAATGCTTTTCCCACCTTCAAAGCACTCTGCTCCTGGCTGTCACCAGCACAACACCTGCCCCCATGTTGTCATTCCTGATCTCCCTCAGCACAAAGACCCTCTTGCCTTCATAGCCCAAATTACCCATGTTCCATTTAGAGAACTGATTAGTAGGAGCTCTCTTGAGCAATTCAAGAGCCCAGGCAGCTGCACACAAATGGGGATGAGTGTGAGAAGAGACAAAACTAGATTTAGATGGTCCCCCACAAACAAAACACTTGCCTGCAAAAACAGAATTCCTATATGCACCTCCTATACATAAGACAAATACCCACCTTGAGTTTCAACACTGACAATGCACTCAAACGGTTTGCAACATCAGAGAGACTATCATACCATCTCCGCCTCAGAAAGACTTTATACAGCTGCATCCTACACAACAGAAGTGTTAAGATAAATAGTCTCTCTTGATATTTAATGGCACAGATAGTCTGCTGCCTTTACTTCGCTCACAATGCCAAGCATTAGGTCATCACAACAGATATTTTAAGTTTCCTACTCTCTAGCTCTCACAGCCCACAATCTCCTGCAGTCTACAAGGCTCTCAAATATTTAAGAGTATCCTGCAACAAGTTTCACTCAAGGGAATACAGTTCAGCAAGCAGGAATGTCAGACAGAACCAAGGCTACACCACCACTTTGTTCCAGAGACAGCATTATAATCAGGGACTGTGACGTTGCAGGTAGCCTGTATGTCTGGGTTCAGTATCCACGCCACACCTGCAGAGGAAGGTGTGTTCTCCTTTTTATTTTACTATTTGTCAAACCTGACAGCGCTCAATATTGCATAATCTCTTCAAAGAAGATAATTCTGTAACATGCACCCCTGGGGGGTAGGGGACTGGGGGAGAAACATTATGGTTGCTGTGGGAATCTTAATTCTGGATTTCAGGACTTGCATATTTAAAACCTCAAATTTAACATTGCATTAATGTAGCTTCATGCATTGAATTAAGGAATGACTCAGTACAAATCTCCATGCATCTGCTGAAGTCCTGACATTCCAAGGACAAGAGGCGCAGAACAGAAAAAAAGATAGCACAGGCAACAAGAAGAGAATGAGAGGTGGGGGGAACCTGTAAGCAGGGAAGCAAGAAACTGGCACAGCCAAGGTGCAATAAACCCCACACCAAACCAGATCTGTCAGTCGAGGCTCCTTGTTCTCACTGCTAAAGGTTATGTCACCTGTCAGGATAAAACAAGCTTAAAGCAGAAACACAAATGGGCACGGAGAAAAAGGTCCCTGAAAGGTCCAAGGAGGAGAAGATTCCCCGAAAGTAACAGTGTAACCTGTACTGATAAGGGAAAGCTCATATCCAGATAGCAAAAATTCACTAATTTTTTTAAATTATCATGGCACAGTGCCCAGATGATGCCTTTAAAACCCCTTCAGCTATTCAAGCATTTAATATTTATTTTCCCACTTCTCTGAAGTTAAACTGCAATGCAAACACAGCAGTAGTGCTGCTTGAAGTTCAGGGTGCAGGCAGAAGCAGCAGCCCATGGGGTTCATCCATTCGCGAGCATCCCAAAACTCAACCCTCTTTTAAGAATCCTGGTCAGTGCTTCACCTTTTGGGCCAAAGCTGGTCTTTAGGCAGGCTAACACCTCTATTTTATACTAGAGTGCTCACACACCTCTCAGCACATGAGGTAGGACAGCAGGGCAGCTCTCCTCTGCTCCCACACTCATCCTCCCCACTTCAGCAGAGTAAGGAACATCTCCATTGTTTATTTCTTATCTAAGATCAGCAGCAGCATTGGCTGAATTACTTCTCCTCTCACCCCACCCACCAAACCAAGCACAAATCTTAGCTGAGCCGTGGGGCCTGCCCAGACTTTCTCACTAAAAACCAGCACCCCAAGTGGGGGTCCCACACACCAGGCTGTGGCAAGCGGCTGAGAAGAGAAGGTGGACATGCCTGCCAGCAGGGCCTGCTGGACGAAAGCAGGCAAGTGTGCATACCCCTGTGCAGAATCAGGTTACCCTGCAACAAAGATAGTGTGTGTGTATGTGCAAAGGAGGGAAGTCAAATCCTTCTGCCTGGGTTCCAAGGCTTGCTTTGTTGCTAAAATAAACCAGTGTTTGTTCCTGGGAGTGATGGGGAGCCGGACTCAAAGCAGCCAGAGGTAGAGAGAGCCCCCACGTTCTGACTTACAAACAAGGGGGTTTTTAAGAAAAAACAAATCAAAACAAAAACTTGGGACCCAGCTATTCTTTACCTCACATATCTGGGTAAGGAAACCCAAGGGCAAACTGCTGATCTCAAGGGTGCCCAGGAGCAGACAAAACTACACGTTGATGACCGAGCAGTCTAAAAGCTGACTGCTCCAGAGGAAATTCCAGTCCTTGCTCAAAGGCTGAAAATATATATGCCTTTCTCTAAGCTATTACTTTGCTTGCTGGATCTATATAACACTTTACACATGTTTTTCCTGACATTATTTTCCATACTCCACCAGAACTTGAGTAACTGTGCCACTTCTGGAAAAACAACCTTGCAACCAGATTTTCTCAAAACAGCTTCTCCCTCCATCCTCAAAGTCCCAAACTGCAAAACTATCTAACCCCTTCCTGCTCCTCTCCTAGGCTTCAGAGACTTACAGATCCCTTTCAGCAGCATTCCTTCACTACCTAGGATGTGTCTCAGTAACACCAAAAATCCCATAAAGCAGAGGCACATGGGAACAGCTTTATGCATTTAAAAAAAAAAAAACCACAAACATATATATATACACACACACAGGTCTCTCAACTGGCAGGCAGTGAGCAGCATTGTACCAAAAATTTTGTCTCCAAGGCACCTGCCCAAAACTGTTCTCTCCAGAGGAACTTACAACCACAGGAAAAAGCCTGCTTGATACCCAGTGAATAGTACTTGCTTGAAATATTATTTTTTACAAGGGAAAACTAGCCCACTGTGAGTAGAGGCTGCAGAGAGCTAAGCCCAACAGTGAAGGCCGCTCACGTTAGTGCAGAGTCCTTCAGCTTTCCATTCCTTATATGTGCAAAGTGTGCAAGCCCTCACACACGCTTCCTACTCACCCAGAGGTACATCATGTTAGCCTGGGTCCTTCAAACCCAGCAGTGAGATGATCCGGCAACACAAGAGGCACTTCAGTAAGACTGTCGAGACCGAGGTTGGTCGAGAGTGTTTTTCGGTTTTTTTTTTTCTTAAAAAAAATCCGAACGGCTCAGTTTGAGGCTTAGAAAGCGTCTCGCCTCCTCCACCCCCCTCCTCCAGCTCTGGCTGCTCTGCGCTCTTCTCTCGCACTTAATCTCTCCCTGGGAGTTCCCAGCCCCGTGTGTCTGTACTGGCGTGCACAGCACACACTCTGCATTCGCCTCCAGGGAATTTCTCTCTGTCATTCTGCTTCTAAAAACACAATCTCGGCCTCACAAGATTCTTGCAAGAGGCAGGGATGGGTGGGGTTAGTAATAAATGCAGCCCTGCTCCCAGTGCCGGAGAGCGCTTACTTTAGAAAAGGGAACTGTAGCCGTGAATGAAGCAGAGCACAGCCTGGTCGTCCAAGGTCACTGAGGGTGAGGACCCATTCCCCCATACCCACTAATTGCTCCTCCAGGAATCATCCATAGATGCAGGAGCCATGCAAGGTGCCATAGGCAGGTTCTGCACGTCTTCATCTACCCCATTAGTCAACACCCCAAATTTGGTCACAATTCAGTAGCTGTATTTAATCATTAACCACTGACAGGCATCAAGGAGCACAACTACGGGGATCCTGAAGCTAAGGAGAAAATCCGTGTGTGCCAGCCCTGGAGCTCCCTCAGGAGAAACAACCACTGTCGGCGTGAGCTGGGGAAAAGAAGCGACACAGATAAAGGGGTTAATCTGCTTTCGCAGGTGGCTCCACATGAGTATTTTACAGACTTGCATATTGCTAAAGGGAAAGCGGCAGCTGGCTCCGGTTCCTAAGAGTGTATCGGGTTCCCACTTGCCTGGAGGCAGCTTCCCCCCAAGTCTGACTGGGGCAACTGCTCTCACAGCCTTGCGCTCCCAGCCTGCTCCAATTTCAGGACTGCAAAGCTCTGCCGGTGGGGCGGCAGCCCCGGGAAAGGCACGCTGAGCAAAAGACACTCGCCCCAGTTCCCTCGACAAGCACCAGCAAGCCCTTCCCCGCACGAGTAAATCCTCGTCCCATCCCCCGTGCCCGATGCCACAGGATGAGTGTCACTTCGCATCTCATTAATCAGTTAAACCGCTCTTCCAAACTAGGAAAACGGGTTTCTCGCCCCCTTCCCTTCCCGCCTCGAAATGAAGAATTGACTTCCTTTGCCGAGCTCCAAATGCTAAGTTAAATATAGCCTCGTCTCAAACGGGGGGGGAGGGAGGGGGGGTGGGAAAAGAAATTTAAAAAAAAAAAACCTGTTTTCATTGAGGCATTGGTCTCCTTGGAAATGGGTTTTGAAGAAATATTTTTATCTCAGCTAAAGATATAGAAATGGTGCTATTCCACATATCACCTCTGCTTCCTCTACTTACAGATTACTTAAATGCAATCCAGGGGGCTTGGAGCAAAGCACGCGTCAGGCTCCACACAAGTCAAGCCCTGCCTACATGGGGTGACAAATGGATGGGCCTCCTGTCACAGCCAGCCCGGACGCTCAACATGTGCTCTGCACTCCCCAGGCTCCCCTTGCCTTCAGCAAGCCACAGACACACCCCAGGGCAGGCTTGTCCCAGGAACAGGCCTGAACACATGGGATGCCGATGGGCCCTAAGGAAATAAATACATGACTGTCACTGCAGTCCCACATAGAAACCTGGAGAAAGCGCTTATTCCCATTACCAGGATACAGCAGTCAGAGATTTGCTAAAGACAAGCAAGACAGCACTTGACTTTCCAGCCCAGAAAACCCAAGCCCTGCTGCTCAGGGAAAGGAGCAAGAGTTCCTCCAGAAAGCTGGGATTGCACAGGGTTGTTCCATTATGGCATTGCTCAGGTCTCCCATCTGCTCTCACCTTTTTGCACAACGGGTCAGGCTGAGAAGGTGAAAAGCAATGTTCCTAAAAATCACTTACTGCACTAAAGCCTGTGCACCACAGTCTCCCAAGAGCGAAGCATGTGATACATAAACCTGTTCTCAAAGGCTCTGAGAGAAGCGAAACAGCAGCAATGCTGACATTTGCATCACGATTAGACACCTCTGTTAACATCTCTGCAGCAGGATCACACCAGCAGCAGTGACTAGTTCAGCCAGCCTGCAGACTGAAGCAGACATTTCTGCACCAGATAACCTTGAAAATGCCATCAAGGTTTTCTTCTGATCCAGAATCACAATTCAAAAATGATCCTATGGTCATTTTAATGAAAGCTGAGATTCCTTGTGTGCAAGGGAGACAGGGAGAAGACACGTGGACCAGGTGAGCAAACCCAAATAAATCCTACTTCATATGTATTCCCATAAAAGACTAGAAAAGGATGAGTCTTAAAACTAAGCTGAAGAGTTATTAAAAACTTCCCTAATTAAAAAAAACAGGAAAACGGAAAAAAAAGAAAAAAAATTCTTCCCCGCCTTCCCCAAGCTCTCATCCTTTAGGCCACCTTCAGGGAAAGAAAATAAAAACTTTCAGAATAAGCCTATTCCTTAATTTCAACAACTGAGGCTTGCTACAAATCATCCCAGTCAACAAGTGAGACTTGTTACAAATCATCTCAGCAACTTCACTTTGTGCAGGTTGCATTCAACCTCCAAATCAAAACAAGACCCATGAACCCTACTTGAATCATCCAAATACTGCCTCGAAATTTATTTGCCACTGTTGCTACAAGGCCACCACCCCTCCATGGAAGGCATGCGGGAAGATTACTGAGAGCAGCCTACTTCTGGTGATGTAATACCTTTGTCCTGGAGCAGGAGCTCTGTTTGATGAACTGCAAGAGCAGGTTTCTCAACACCCCATATTCTCAAGCAGTGAGAGAGGAGTACGCAGCGGGTCAGGAAATGAGGCTGTGGGATGACTCCAGAGGCACCACCACCCTGCTTCAAGAGAGCTGCTGCTGCCCAGAGGTTCAAACAAACACTAAGAACATGAAGCACATGCCCATGACTATCCACAGTTGCAGAACTAGTAGCAGTGACATTTTAGCCTCAGATTACAAGAAAGAAAAAGATTTGGCTTGGCTGATACAAGTAGGGGCAGGGGAACAACTAGATGAGTTATTAGGTCTTCTTTATGCTTTTTTTTCAGATTTTTCAACTACATTAGCTGGTATGTAAAAAGACATTTCTTTCTAAAAAATTTCTTCTAAAAAACACGAAATATTCTCTAAGGCGCAAGATGACAACAGTATGTCAATGCATCTTATTCCAGAAAGACAAAGACAGACATGACTAAGACAGGCTTCTGACACAGGTAGCTAGGATCACCTGCAAATGCTTTGCCATAATCCTAACTACAGTGGTTTACAGGATATGTGTCAGGGAGCTTGTAAAGGCTGCTGTGGGTGGAAATACACATTATTTTTTAGGGATCTTTCATGTCTCAAAAAGGATTAAAAGCAGAAAGGAAAAGATTTTAAAATTAATATATACCAAGCTATGAGAAAAATGTTCAGAGAGCTGTAGCCTAGCGAAACATTGGTCCCTCTTCTCTGATGGGAGGCTGTTGTGCAAATCAAAGTGAAAGGGGAAGAAAGCAGTCTGAAAAGACTTTAATGCTTGTTAGAGACACAAGCAAAGTCTTAGCAAGTAACCAAAGGGGAAAGAGAAAAAAGGGAGCAAGTAACCATCTACTTAATATTGTATAAAGGTATGTTGAAAAGTAAGACACACTGGGAGAAATGAAAAAAAAAAAAATCTACCTGTTTCTGTACCAGTATCAAAAGCCTTAATTACATATAAGAATTATTGTGACTGCTCAGTTATGTGCATAAACTCAACCCAAATATACTGCTGGTATATACGTTTCAAATAAGACAAATGCTTAAAAAATAATTTACAGAAAGTTCTAGCCTATTTAGGAAAGATCCAAGTGGGCAGACAGGGAATGGGCATGGCACAGTTTCAAACAGACGTTATCTGTTTCTAGCTGATTGTGTCTCAGAGGCATATGATTTCAAATGCTCGTGGATTAACATTTTGGCAGATAAAGCTCAAGACAGGGTATGAGCTGGTGTGTCTGCTACACACTACTGAAGTAATATTAGATAGCACACAGGATGAGTGGCTAGCTGAGCACCTCTTCATAACAGAGGGAAAATCCCATCTGATCATCTGGAATTTCTAATGCGACAACACTCGCGGGAGGCATAGGGGGGCTGGTGTCAAAGAACACCCTCCAGATTGCTAAATTAGAGAAAACAATTTCTTAGTTCAAGAAGTGTTACACTGAAAATGAGTAATTCCATATTAGACTCCATCTTGACAGAAAAGAGCAATCAGTTGTAAAAACAGAAATTAGTGGTAGCTTAGTAAAAATGATTGCAACAATTGCATCTGGATATGTGTAAAGCAGAATAGAGACCAAACCAATGCACCTATGTACATACTCAGCACTTGAGTGGGACCAGAGGTACAGCGGCATATTTTTCCTAGACAGACAGATTGCTTATTGGGCTTCCCTGTCACATCCCCGCACTTGAACACTTGTATATATTCTAGCAAGTGAAAAAAAAAAAAAGAAAAGCTGAGAGAAGAAAATAGAAAGGACATTAGAAAGGGAAAAAATAAAATTTACAAGGGAATCCTAGCGACAGGAGGTAAAATCCATAGTGAGAGCTGGAAGATGATAATGTGGTTTTAAAGCTTCTCAAGAATAGAAACCCCAGCAACTGCATTGATCTGCTACTATGGGGAAAAGGTAGAAACATTCCCAATACTGAAGAAAGAGCCAAAGCATTCAATACGTATTTCTGTTCTATATTTGGAGAAAAGTCAGCTGTTGCAGTCAGTGATAACAAAATGCCTTCCATTCCAGCAGTAACTAAGGAAGATGTTCCAACAGCTACCCAACAAACAGCTCTATGGCTCTCTTATCTAGCTCGAGCTTGCAACCAAAAGGGATGCAACCAGATAACAAGTGGGTTTTAACCGTACTACAGCTGTGAACATATTTAAATGTGAACACTCAGGAAAGTCTGCAGTCTGCTTTGAACTGCATCACCTGCACTTGGAGCTCTAATGAGCCCTAACTATAGCACTAACATTAAACCTGCCATAAGGCCAAAAGTACGACTGTGACGCAATGGCAACTCCAAATGCGGGTGTTTCTTGCAGCCCATTATTATTAAAGCCTTGCTGCTGCTCACTGAGCTTGGCCAGCCTCTGTCATAGTAGAAGACTACATCAGGAAAGCAGTGCTACTGGTGAAGGCATGAGATTGCTGCAGGTTGAAGAGGGAAATTTAATTTCAAACTGAAGGAAAGCAGTTGCTCTCACAGCCAAAAGCCACACTGAGCATCCACATTTTATGCAGAAGCTGGATTCAGACTGAAGATGAAGACTCAATCATTGTCCTACCATGGCAAACATTTCAAGAACCATCTACAAAAGGTCTGACCGGCGACTGGAACAACAACATACTCTACGGCGCTCAGAGGGAAGTTTCTCCAACTCAGTGGCTGCTTCCCATGGCTTATCTGACTTCAGCAGAAGGTCTCAGGAAGAGAACAGGGGAATCAGACCTCTGCTAGTTGTAGGTTTGGGCATGCCTTGTGTCTTGAGGGTTTTTATTTGGTTTGATCGGTTGATTTTTATTTGGGGTTTGTTTTGGTTTTTTGAAAGAAGATTAGAGATGGGGCTGGAAGCTATCCGGGGAGAGGCACAGAAGGCAGCCCTGGGCACACATGCAGTTCCTATGGAGATAAGAGGATCTTCTTTGAGGTTGGTTTGCTCTTTTGGGTGCTGCTGGAGACTACCCTGGCGGCAGAGTACTGCTCATTTGTGAGACTGCCTCTGCTCAGGATCCTGGATTATCTCTGATTATCAGAATTTCTGAGCCACAAGGTAGATTTCCTCTCAACATCCGAAAGGACTCCAGGAAGCCTCACTCTGCATTATGCTGTTTATGAAAGGATGCAAGAATACAAAGTGCATACAATAAATCACCCAGAAAAATACCACAATCCCTTTCAGATGTTTTGCCAAGCAAATAAGCCAAACACTGGCATATTACAAGTAAAAAGAAAAAGCCATTTTGTTACAGAGCAACGCATTTCATTACTGGAAAAATGGATTCCCTGTTTTCTCTTCTGCATGTACGGTACAGCAAGAGGCTTCGGAAAAGAGACTACTTATTTAAAAGCAACCTATCAAGGGCTAGTTTATCTTCCACGAAAAGCAGAAAGCCTGAAACAATGAAACACCCTGACATGCAAACAAACCCAACAATTTTTAAGGACTGTCCTGCTACTGACTTATCACAGTAATTAAATTTAAATCCTTAAATAAACTTCAGGAGATCTCAGTTCGTAGGCTTATCATACAAGCACACAAGGAAAAGAAAAAGAAATGGATACCAAGAAAAGCTTTTTTGAGTTTGTTTGGGATTTTCCTTTCCTCACAACTATGCTCAAGAGCACTACTCTGGAAGGCACTGTCAATTCTTCAAGAGAAAAAGCTCAGTAACTAGGAAAGGTACTTTGCTGAAAACATGTTCTCAAAATACACTTTTAAATTAAAACCAAGAACACCCACATGAACAGAACCAAATTGTGAAGCCAGAGAATTCAAAGTAAACATTGAAGAGGCATGCAAACATTTTGATGTAAGGAATTCTCACAGCTCCAGTTTGGGCATTCATCTGCAGAAACAGAATGACTACGCAGCCACTCCCAGGATATAGCAAACATGAGTTTGGGAGCCAAGTGGGAATTTCCATGAATTATACCTGTCAGCCTTACTATGGTGGACCAGGAGTGAAGTTTGCAATCCTCCAGTATCTTCTGAGGAAAATCTAGCAAGCTGAACATCTATAGAAGAAAAAGCTTCTCTGCTGCTGTGTTGCCACCCTAGGCTTGATTTTCAAGCTGTATCTTCTGCAGTCTGTCACACACGGATCTAGTCTGAAGTCCATACTGAACTGGCATATAGCAAATATATTTAGATACTTGTAGGAGGAAAATGGAGTAAGCTCCATCCCTAGTACTTAATATATCTTTTTTAAAGTTTGGTTAACTAATAACTGCCTTCATATCTTCATAAAGGGAAAAAAGTTTGATCTCCCTTCAGTTTTTCTATGAACTAGCAGAAAGCTATTACACAGCATCAAATTCCAACAAAAGTCTATTTTTAGTGTCAAATCAGGAGTACAATATCCAGTTGAACTGATAAAGGGCAGAAAGATTCTTTGTGCCCTAGACTTGTCAGTGCTAAATAGGGTATTTCTTTGGCTATGGATTCTGAAGAGGAAGTCATAAATAAAAAAAAAAAAAAATCGATGCAGCACCTACATGAACAACTCATCTCTTCATAGTCCACAAAGGAAGCAATACCAAAGGATGAACTGATGGCATCCAATTCAAGGTGTGAGATTTCAGGTAACAAGAACGAAACTGCTTCCAAAACCTCATCAATCGAGCTGCAGCATCATTACACCATTTTTTTTTGTCTCTGTGTTTACCATGTCAAGTGGCTGTACTGCATCAGCGATTCATCAGCACCGCAACATCCCAGAAATTAAGAAAGGCTATGAAGATAAAAGTATTGTAACAGTAGGGAAAGGGGAAGACAGGGCATAGCTCTCTTCCCCGGACCACAGAGGCATTTATCAATATGCTGAAACTTTGGTTTAGGTCTGATGATGATAAAGAGGAATACAGATGGAGAGTAATACCATCCTGCAGCAAGGGACTCCTCCTGGCTTGTTTGTGCAAAGGAAGGTTAATAACGTTAGTGAGTTATTCAGGAAGTAATGGATACCTTCTTGCCCTGAGCAAATTCCTTTTCAATAACAGTAGTATTTTCCTAGGCAATATGACTACATCAAGGTATAATGGCTACTATATTTATCTACAGAGGCCCTGTACTGCTGGGATCTAATTTACTATGGCTTAGAAAGCAGTTTACAAATCCTAGGATAGTAAAGTTGCTAGAGAGAGGAATAAAATTCTGTCTTTTATCGCTTGGGTTGAAAACTGGGTTTTAATGTCCCTTTTCAAGAGTATAAAATGCATTCTCTTAGACTTAGAGAGACTCAAAGACTAATAAAACCCCCCAAAGTAAACTGTAAATACACCTATGAGAGGGAAGAAATCAGCTAGCAAATACTACATTTTGCCCGTTTTTTTTATCCTTATTGTCACAGCTGCTTTATTTCTTCTTTTATTCGAATAACATTCTTTCATTTGACCCTCTGAGAAGAAGAATAATCCATGACTTTACCTAGCAGCCTTATGTACCTAATGAGGACAAAATAGCTGAATGCCTGAAATACAGCTTCAGCGTGGGAAAAAGCACAAGGATATAATCAGCAAAGAAGAAAGGAATGACTGCAGCTAATGAAGAGGTAACACCAATAAACACTGAATGACATCTCCTGAAAAACAACAAAACTGAATTGCTAAAAGACTTTGGTGGAACACAGCATCAACCTGTGATAAGTACGGGTGGGTGGAAAGAGACTAAACACACGTGTTGGGGACTGCAGATACTTCCATTACATAACGGGAGTAAGAAAACCCAGGCAAAATCACCATTAGCAGAACTAAAAGCAAAATATTTCAACAGGGGTATTGGCAGTTGTCAAGCCACATAAAGGAACAGCAGACTGTTCAAATGTAAAAGGCATTAATAAAGCATAAGAAAAGAGGTATAAATAGATATAAAACAGAGGAAGATTTCAAGATGACAGAAACACTACTGGAAAATTTTAGTTATAGAATGTAATATCCCCAACTTCAATTCACAATGATCAACAAAGGTCAGTTGTCAGAAATGCAATTCTGCTTCTGATCTCATTCTGAGCAAAGCAGTCCTTAACCACACCTGTGCCACCAGCATCTAGCTGGATTACTCTCATGGCTGCGGCAAACAGCTCCCTCCATCTGACTGGTCCCTCGGGGAATTATGGGCATAAGACAATTTAGAAAAGTGTATGTCTGTAAAGACTAACTGCACTACTGGTCTCCCACTTTATAAACAAAAGAGAACCCATTCTTCACTTCTTTTTAGTGTATATACTTAATATGGGACTTCCAAGAGGCATACGGATAGATACCTACATACATCTTTTAACAGATCTCACACGCAGTGAGTACTGAAACACTCACAGTTTGCAACACGGGATGTCCCCACAAACTGGCACTTGTGTCAATGGATGCACTTGAATCAGGAGGATTTTGGCTCTCGTAGGAGCAGACCAGCTATAGATCTGATCTTCAGCATCACTGCAGTCTGTGTGGGTCACATACTGTGACCTTCAAACACTTTCAGGTGAGCTCATGTTAAGGCTGTTCCACCTTCTCTTCTTTCTCCAACACGCAGCCATGACAAAAAAAAACAAACAAAAAAACCCCACACCCAAACAAACAGTACTGTGAATTCCAGTCTGTTGCATTTTCTGATCAAATCCTGGCAAAATTAGACTCTTCCATCACAGATTGATTGCAACCTCCTTACACTTCCAATCCCTTTCTAAGACAGACAAACTGAATGAGTAGCAACTCACACTTGGTTTAGATGAGATGAATGGTTTGAAGTAACTATGGCTAGTCAACACATGCATGTATTGTGTCCTAGGTCCTATGCAATATAGTCTCATTTTATCTTAATCCAAATTTAAGCTCTGAAGTGTAACCACACCATCTGATAAGTATTGTAACTGCTAGAGAAGCTACTCACTTGGAAAACAAAGCAACAATATATTAAATTGTTCCCTGTTCCCAAATTTTCAGACAGCAACGGTGACCAGAACAATCTTTTTTCATCCTTGTGTGACCTGAAGAATGCAGGTTTCCTTTCAGATAAAGGCCTTGCTATGGTTATCTAATGCTAATGTCACTACAAACTGGATTAGAGACGCCCAGAAACCTCGAAATTCGTACACAGATAGTCAGCTGTATCCAAAGTCTAAGTCTGAAGGAAATCAAATGCTCCAAATTGTGCTTAATGTAGTTAACTTTGCCCTTTAGGTAGGATAAACCAGTAAGAACATATTACACAGTGATTAGATTAATTCTTGAGTGAAATTCAGATGGCTGGCTCTATCTGTCTATTTCAAATTATTTCAGAGACAATCACTTTTCCCGTACTCTGCTCCACAGCAGCAGCTGCTCAAGAAAAACAGCAGTTCTCTGTCTGGGGTGAAGTTGACAGCAACTGGGGACAACGCTGCTGTCAGAGTTCAGCTCCCAGTTCTGAAATGCCATTCTACTGGAAATACCAAGGAGCCTAAATCCGGCTACACATACCAAGGGATGTAAAATATCTCTATCTCAGCTTTCAACAGAAAGCTCGAGTCTCATGACGTTTACTCCTTTGGCCCCTGTCAGTCTTCCTCCAGACCCTGCAAAGGATCGGAGCTAGCTGCCATAAATGGTTGGAAAACAAGATGTTGTTCTCCAAGCACTTGGAAATGAGCAGCACTGTTTTAGCTTAGAGAGACCATGGCAAGGAGCCAGGGTGACAGGTGCCCTAGAAATAAAGATGACGATCAAAATGTTGCCAACGTTAGCCACTGCTGTCCTCCTGACCTGTAGGAAAGAGTAGCCCATGCTCTCCAGGTGTAGCAGGAACAATGGACTAGAAAACACAAAGATGTGTTCGCTGGTAGTACCTGAAGTCTCTCCTCAACAAAATCCAGCTGGAAAAGGAATTTCAGTGTGTCTCATTAGATGCAATCCTATTGCTAAACCTTTATTAGGCCTGGCAGCAAGCCAGCTTGGTGCTGCTGTGACATCAGAGTGCAGCTCGTTGAAATCCACAGGCACCAAGAGTTAAAAACACAGATTCCTACTGAAACAGCCATGAGCTACAAACCTCTTGTGTGGGCAGCAGCAGCAACTAAATCCACTCCCCAACAACTGGCTGGCCTTCGGAAACAGAGGTGGGAAGAGACAGGTCATGGAGGACTGCCCGCCCTCACCCCCAAGTAAATAGCAGGAGAGCATCTGCTGAGGTTTTCAGTTAAAATCCGTGAGACAGTTCTCATCATTTTATCGGCAGCCTCTGGAGACAGCAGCCTCTGACCTTTATCAGGAAGAGCACCCTTGTCCTCTAATCACAGACTTCCTGGAAAACGCAATTTAGCTGGCAATTAATACAGAATGGAAGAGGGGAAAAAAAAGCCTCCTAACATCAAATTATCACTGCAAGATTTTTTTAAATATGTCCCCACCAAAATGCAGAATTCAAGCAGATTCTCAGAACCTATTTCACTCCCACAAGCATTATTTAACAGTTCCTACTAAAAAGATTTTTCTCACCTCTCCCTCCACCAAGAAAACCTGCCCCCCCACCCCCAATCTTGCTTTGCAGATGTTGCCTGCAGCAGCACAGCGTCTTGCTGTGAAAGCTTCAACACAGGTGTGCAGAGCATGACCTGGGCAGAATTACATGTGCCATTTCCACTGGGAAATCTAAGAGACTTATTAAGCCAGGACAGTGCCGATTAATCTACTAATGGAATGAATCAAAAGTGTGTTCCTGGCCCTTTCCCTTTCACATCCCAAAACCTCGGGGGAGCTGAAACCATCTGGCAAATGCCTGCTCTGAGCAACATTATGCTACTGCTGGAAATACCTCTCCCTTAATACTAAGAAGAATGAAACCATCTTCCATCCACCAGGTATTCTCGGGAGCATCTGCGCAGCTTGCTGAGGTAGGCTGCTTGCACACAGCATCCTTCCCCAGCCAGCGCAGAGCTGCTCACTCACCATGCAGGAGAAGTCAGCAGAACAGAAAGCGATCCCATTCATTTACTCGGGGTCCCGCTGAAGCGGCCGGCACGGGTGGGGTGCAGAAGCAGTTGCTGTGCTTGGGATAAGGCACACAGGCTGCCCTCTCACAGCAGATCCCAGCCGCAGGCAGGCAGAAGCACACTCCCTGCCCAGGCTGAGGAAATGCTCCTCCTGAATCCTCTCAGTCCTTTCTTCACGCAGGTAGGGTAGCAAGGACGGGTTTGTTTATGTCAATTTAAAAAAAAAGAAAAAAGAAAAAAAATCATAATCTCTCTTCTAAACACATTTGTAATGGAAATCTGGCCAGAGAGCTTAAAGGGAAATCAAAATATCAAACCAATCCAAGGTTCATACATAGTAGATATTATTACTGTGAGACAGAGCGAAGGACTGACTCAGACATGCTGAATACCCCGCACCATTTGAGCAATAAGCAAGCTCAGGAAGAAACAGAGCTGAGGCAGCTGTCACAAAGAAAGGATCCTGGGCACTTTTAAGATCATATAGGAGCAGAGGAACCTCCTATCTTACAATTTAGACACACAAAAAAAATCAAAAAAACAAAGAAAGGCCCAAGACAGGAGCAGTCACAGAGCTGTGGAATAATGTCAGTGGTAACAACTGGCTTTTGACTGTCACAAAATAACACAAATACAGGGCAGGGGAGACAAGAGGTCCTCCATGCTCAGAGACAGCACAGACCATGTTTAGACAAACATCCATCAGGAATTGCCTAATGTGTTATTACAGACTCCTAGAAACTGGAACTCTGACCCCCTAAATTACCCTTCCACTACTTCATTACATTGAATCAAAAAATGTTGGTTTACCCCATAATATCTAATTTAAGCCTTTCTTGATACCAATTAAGCTGTCTTCAATGGACATAGTAAATAATCAATCCCCATCTTCCATACTTTCTACTCGTTCTTTTTTAAAAGAAGGAACAAGCTTGGTATTTTCCTACTATGTCAGGCTCTCTGAGCCTCCTTTTCTTGTTCTTCCCTAGACTTTTTCCAGATTTCACCTGCGTACGTCCTGAAGTGCCTAAAAGTAGGTACAGTGCTCCACTTGCTGTACTAAGCTGCAAAGAGTAACTGTCTTCTTCAGTTATTTGACACACTTGGAAATGCATTCCAGGTTTCCAAGATCACAAAAACCAGCACCACATACTCAGTCTGTTATCTCCTATTACCCCAGATCTTTCCTTGGATATTACTGCCTAGCCAGTTAGTCTCCATTTTATACTGCACATACAGTTCCTTTTGTTAATACAGCTTGGTTTTGTTTAATTTCACACTGTTGGATTTCAGGGCATTTCTGCAATTTACTGTGATCTTTCCAACTTCTAATCCTACCTTCCAAAGGCTGCCAGCCCCTGCACATGCATATGTTCAGTCACTGTTCTACCACCCTCAATTTTGATGAGCAGTAGAGAACAGCAGAGCAGCCAAGCCAGACCACGTTAAGACTCCAGATCAGACACACACACAGAGAAGCATGATATAATTGCTCCACATACGGTTTTCCAATGAGGCGTTCAGCCCTTTCTTAATTTCACCTTTCATTTGTCTAGTTTATGTAAAGGTCATGTGGGACTATGTCCAAAGCCAGTAGCTTTCTCCATCTGCCAGGCCTGCTGCCATGTCAAACAAAAAAACTAAATTGATCTGACATGATTAGCCCTTAAAAATTAGCAATGTATGTCTGCTGTTGGGTTAATTTCCTTTAGTAAAGGATCTGACCATAAGCATCTGATCTTTTTCAGCATCTTTCCACGTTCTATAACTACACCAACCAATTGAATTTCTTGGGATCTCTAGCTGCCTTTAAAAAAAATTAAGATGTGAGAATAATATTTATTCACACACACTCCCTTCATTCACTTGAAAGCTGTGAGATTTCATGATGTGCAGAATGCACACTGGAGGAAACCTGCCACTGCAGCACAGGCTCTGCGTGCCCAGAGGTGGAGACCATCTCTCACAGTGCCCTCTGAGCAGCAGCAGTGCTGGGCAGCACCCTTGCTTTCTGGAAGAAACCAGCCCGGGCCAGGAGCCTGCTCAAGCCAGGAAAGCCTAAAAGTGCCTGCTTAGGCTCCCCTCTAAAAGCAAGACTACAATGTGAACTCCTCTTCCAACACCCTTCCTGGACGTTCCCTCTGCTCACAGATCAAAGACTTTTGTGGAAACCTTTTCCACCGTGACTCTTCAACGAACCAAATGACAACACGGGTCGGGCGAAGGGGCTGCTCCCTCCCCATCCCTCTAAACACAACCTCCCCTGCCCAGAAGAGCCGTTCCAGAAATAGCTATGAGGAGTCACCCCCAGCCGCCTGCGGGACGCCAGAGGCCGAGCGCACTCTCTCCCTGCCGCGGGCTGTGCTGTGCGGGGCAGCCCGAGGCGGCGGGCCCGGGATGCGGGCGGGGCGGGGCGCGCTGGCCGTGCGCCGGCTGCCCTCTCCCGGCAGCCCAGCGCCAGCGCCGCCCCGGCCCCGCGGGGCACCCCCGCTGGCACGGCACGGCACAGAGGCAAAAGCCGAGGCTCCCAAGAGCACGGGCTGTCCGTCAGCAACGCGCGGCGGCACCTTTGGGTACCTAGAAATAACAGCTGCACGGGTATTATCCAAGGGGTTAAAAAAAAAATAAACCACCTCAGTTTCAAGTTAGTGATGCACAGAAGAACTTCTCCCCCATAAAACACACCTAAAACAGGGACTTGTTGCCACAGGATGCTGTGGATGCCAAAGGTTTAGACAGGCTCAGAAACCATTTAGAGAAATTCAATAAAGAAAAAAATCTATCACAGGTGACTTTTAAAAAGAATAAAAATCTATAGCCAGGAAATCCCAAAGCCACAGGATTGCTTCAAGAGCACAGCAGAGGGGAAGTATCACCGAATCTTGGCGCTGCTCCCTCTGCTTTAAGTACTTGCTATTAGACACTGTCAAAGCCTGGAAGGCAGAGACCTTCTGTCTGACCCGGAATAGCTGCTTTCATGCCCCCAATAGGATATCATAGCTATCAACAGGCCGTTTTCTCTGCGCCATTTGGTTTTAGTGCTATAACTGACCCAGACTAGTTCTAACACACATGCCACACTCTAGCATAATCATTCCAAATGGAAAATCTAAACAAGATGCTGTCCCTCTTGCCAAAGGAACAGAGGGGCTTGGGAATCTCCAAGATAGAGATGGAGTAACACTCATATGATCATCATAGGAGAAAAAGTAGTCTCCTGGTACTCTCCCAAGGATGACACATCTCCCATCTTTAGCCCTAAGCAGAGATGAGAAACTGCTTGAATCAGAGGACTCAAACATGAAAGGAATTTGTATTATATCATCCAAGCCCATTTCCTGCCAACGCCTTACAACCCCAGATCTTTGGCCGGACTATTCATCAGCAAGGTATTTGTTACTTCCCTTGAGAAGCTGTTTATTGGACTTAAGGAGCTTACTGTCAGGAAGTCTTCCCATATATCTGAATTAGGTGCACTCCTTAACTGTTTCTTCTCTTACAACTTTTTTCCACGTGGTTACTTATTATCTCTTGCTATTGATTAGGAGAAAGGCATGCATTGGCATGGAGTTCGCTGGATATGTTCATGGAAGGTCTTCAGGGCTCTGTAAGGAAAGGATTCCGTGCCTTGTATTCAGAGATTAGAAAGGCAGCAGACATGAGGGAAAAGGGGAATAAATATACAGCCAGAGTGATCTATTTGCAAGACTCATGTCAACTGCAAGACATCATGCTTCCTATATTATTTAAGGGGTTTGATGCTAGGAAATCAGCTATACAAACAAAAGGAGACAATTGGGAGAATGGGGCCAGTATAAGCACAGATACTTGGTTCAGAGTGAAATTTCAGAAAGGAGGTTTACAACAAGCTAAGCTAATTTGTGGTGTACGTTTTACAATTTTTTCTAATCCCACTTACCGCATCTTTCCTGCAGCTTCTTAGGGATGTAGTCTGGGCTTGAGAAAACAAGGAACCACTTCTTCATGCTTCAAGTGATCTAGCAAGTGCCTGATCAAGACAGTTCTGGATTCAGGGGAGATGTATCACTAGATTAGTCTCAGTGGATTTTACTTTTCCAACTCATCCTTAATTCTTTAAACTTCAATCTGTAACCAACTCCTTCTTCAGTTTTTAGCTAAACATTCTGCTCTGTATTTTCCTTCTCACGTATCACAATTTACACTGTTTTAACTTCACTCTCTCAACATGTTTTTACCTTCTGAATGTACTGAGAGTTTTAAGTAGCGTGGGATGCAATCTGGTAAAGGACTTCTCAAGTTCCTCCCCTCCTGCAGTGTTAAATGGCTTTCCATAAGCACATCTGAACTGGCCCAAACTCTTCACAGCTTTGTGAAGCAGTAACATCCCAAAGGTTCTCTCATTACACACTCTTGAACCTCTTCGTATGCAGCTGCCTCACAGATGCTTCCCACCTCCTGAATACGCTGGACATTTCTGCCTAGACTACATTCTCTGAAATGAAGCTCATTATTTTCTATGGGACACTGCAGTTAGGTCAGTAATAGATTATCCCTTCAGTCCTGTCTAGTACAGTGTGGAAAAATTTCATTGCTTGCCTGGAGAGGCTGTAGGAGCCAGGACACAGCAGATTTGACAGACTTATGCTAATCCACCTAATTTTAAACATAAGGAAAGTGCTTAGAGCAGTTTCCCCTCATTAGCTTTATCCCATCCCAAATTTTGGGTTGATTGCTTTCAAGCCAAGAGGGACTTCTCAAAAGTACCAGGAACACCGAGCCTGGTGTTCTCTGTTTTATATGGAAGATCTCAGAAGCTTCCTGATCTTTGTCCTGGCTATTTACTCACCAAGTAAGGTGTTAAAACTTTATTTGAGCCTCTCTAGAACTTCTCTCTGTCCCTGAGTTTAAGAATTTGTATTAAAAACACTTTTCAAATGAAGAATCTAAGCAACAAACAACCCAAAAACACACAAACCATGCTCCTTTCTAGCTCCTGAATAACACTTTCACTGCTGCTACATCACAGGTTATAGAGCCACATAACATACACACTGGAGGGGTTTTTTTTATGGTCAGTTACTAGGAGGAAAACAAATTAAAAACTAAAACTTTTCAGGAAGACTACTTAGATTTGAACTTTGAGACAGGGAGTCTTTATTACAAAACTGATCAAGCAAGGGCACTGGAGAGACTGCAGTTGGTGCTATCACAGTACAAGTAAAAACAAACAAGTGACCAAACCATTTTCCTCCAGGATGATATTTTTTATTGTTTCATGGCAAGAGCATCTCAAGTCTGTTGTTACTAAATCACGAGATTTTTTTGGGTGGATATCCTAATCAATGCTGGGCCACATAGCTGCTGAACAAGTTGTGGCAATATCCCCAAATTCACCCTTCATCCACATAATGGAGAAGAGGAAGATAAGTGAAGGAGTCTCAGACCACACAGATGAGAGAGGACAGGTTTTCCCCTCTGAACTCTGTGCCGAGATCCCTGCTGCTTGCTGCCAAGAGACCACCAATGGGAGCAGCAGCGCCTCTGTGCAGCCAGCTCCAACAGGAAGCCCGCTGACCTGCTGTCCTGCCTCCCCATGGGAGCTCTCACATACCCTTCACATCTCAGGATGAAGGGCTTCCTTGCCAAACTCCCCACATCAGGAGGGACTGGGCAAAGAAAACAAACAGGGAGGAAAAAAGCAACAGGGAGGCTTCCTGTTCTCACAGGCTGCCACCACTGCTGTTCAGTTCCCCCTCACCAGCTTGTGGCCCCAGGGAAGGCAGCGCACACATCCGCCTAGAGCCTGCGATGACCCATCAGATATTCCAAAGCAGCAAGTGAGTAAAGACCCCGGGGAAAAGGCTGACAATTGGAGAGGATTTAACAGCATTTCACCTTAAGCTTGAACTCAAAACTGAGAGGATACTGATAAAGCTGTTTCTAGCAGTTGCCATAGGCACCCACTACCTTGGGCTGCAGCCTCATCTACATACAGGAGAACAACAGGTCAGACCTGGTGAGTGCTCAAATGGAAAACCAGCCACCGAAATTAAGCTGTTGAAGGAAGTGTCACTTGTGATAGGTAACGATGTTTCCACCACATGAGCACCAAGCCAATGGCCCAGTTTGATTTAAGAATTGTACTTACAGAAGTACAAGCTTTTAAAAGAGGCTTCAAACCAATATCCTAACCCGTTGTGATAGCTGAGGATCACTTTCCATAACAGAAGAGGTATAATAGCTCTAACATCCTGACCCAGTTCTGGTGTGTGCAATTACCTCCTGCTTCCATAAACTCTCTCTCCTCCTCTCTTCCCTTCAGCGGCAGCTAAACAAGGTGTTCTTGCTCATTTTGCTTCCTGTTGGGGAACAAAATCATTCTGTGCAGCTGCCAAATTCTGCCACAGAAGTGCCAGTATTCGGCACTCTAACAAATCTCAGATATCATGTCTAATACATTTGGACATGAAAAGCACTAGAGCAATATGATATAGGCCTTGGCTTTATACAAAATGAGCTGGCACAGTCAGCATGGAACAGCCTCCTGGAAGCAGAGTATGTATTCTTGATGAGTTTGTCTGTATGTAAAAGCTGTATCAGTATAGCTGTACCAGTCATTTTCCATGTTGAGACCAACTCAAAGTACCTCAGAGCTGTTTGTCACAGCTTGGGAAATGAAGCAAGGAAGTCTTGGTTCACTGCATTTTAGGCAGGTGCTTGCATTACAAAAAAAGAAATACCATTTTGTTGGCAGACCTAACAGAGGGATGAAAAACTGAATAGTCTCCAGGGAATAAGCTCTTCTCACCAAAAGACTTGGTTCTCATCTTAGTTAGCAATGTTACACTATGTTACACCAATGCTCCCTCATTTTCCCTTTACCACGGGCTTTGTCCCTGCCATCAGCCTAGCTCTGGGAAAAGAAGGGCATCCTGCCATTCTTGAACGTGCATTTGACATCCACAGAGCAAACCTTGAATTCTTGAGAACAGTCCCAGAGAGCTCTCCAGCTCCTTACATGACTGTAACATAGATCCAGTAGTGCAACACTTCGGCAACAGAAAGCCTCTTTTTAGGCAAACTTACACAATAATGATTTAGCACACATGCTCCCCAGGTCCTATCATCACAAAAAGTCCAGCAAGCCAGCACTCTGGCCGGGCAGGTGAGGAACAAGGGAGCTGCACAACCACCCACAGCTTTGGGTTATCATAAAGCAATCACACAATCACCAGAATTCTGAGAAGAAAGAGCCTTAACACAAACCCCATCTCATTTGTTTCAGTACTGCTGCCCATGTATGATGACAACCGAATGCTTAAATACTTGGGAAATTATACAAAATAAACTCCGTTCTGGAGACCTAAGCATTCCCAAATGGCCAAAGTGAGGACTCAAACCAATCACACATTTCCACTGGCAGGAAGAAAAGCTCCAATAATCTGGAACATCTGGGTATGATTTAACCACTAGAGGGTGTAAAAACAGCACAGTGAAAGGTTTTGCAGCCAGCAATTAACGGCATTCAGAGCTTGAAGGAAAGAAAAAGGCATTCAAACAAGTGAAGGAGGAGTAGGATGCTACATAAAATGAAAGAAGGGCAAGTCAGAATTTGACTACTGTGGTCACAAAACGAAAAGCCCTAAAAATAAGCTCTGCTTTGCTACTTCTCTTTAAGAAAACAGTGGGGGAAAAAAACACAGTTAAAGTACTTACAGTAAAGAAGTGCAATGGGGAAGAGCACGATACACTGACTTACCCTCACCAGCTCAAATCCAGCTCCTAATTCGAGGAAATCCAACACAATTGCTCCTGTATCGCATAATTACTTTGTTACAGGGTGAGGACCCCTACACATATTCCCACACCACTTCCTCCTTTCCCAGTGCAAACAGGCAGATGATGGATCAGCCATTGCTGATTCTCCCACACCAGCCCCAGCCTGTGGAAACAGAAGACTTCTTTTTCTGCTGCTATCAAGTTAGAGGCTCACAATCAGATTAGCTAAAAGCCTTGAAACCTTGTTAGTGAAAACCAGCTCTGAATTTAAGCTGCTTCAGGGACACAGCAAGACAGACGGACAAGCACTTACTACAGATCAAAATGTCATAGAGAGCAGGAAGAAAAAAACAAAATAAAACAAACAAAAAAACAGCCAAAAACTTTTACAAGTATTCGCTAAATGAAAACACACACGTTAAACTGCAGCTGTTTGTCCTCCAAGAAAATTCCATAAAGCTATCTGCCATCTGAAATACATACACACACTTGCTAAAATTCATTACTCCCTGTGCTCACCCATATTGAGCTCCCCAGGGCTGCCCAGGCTGTAATTCTCATTTCACATCCTGGCTGTAGTACAGCTTCCCATGCACATCTATGCTGATCTGGCAACCTGCCAGGAACAGCAGTTCTGGACTTTCAAATCAGAAGAGTTCTTATGGGATGAGAAAGAGGAAGCCTGTGAAGTGGAACATATTGGTAGGTCTCAAAACACCCTAAAACACCCCTAAATGGGTAGGTAAAGTGAAGCACCAAAATAGGGAACAGAAGGTGCTACCACAATGGGAAAGCCAAAAGCAGGTATGAACCACTTTAAGGATCTGGGACTGGCTCTGCCTCTTAACCTAGCTTACCTCGCTTAGCCTGGACAGAGCAGGAACACAACTCACAGCATCCCAGTGCATAGTATTTATTTGTGCTAGTTAGCAGTTTAATATATCCCACAAGACATTCTGAATAATTTCCTCCTATATGGAAACTCATACACACGTACCAAGCACCAAAGATTTGAGCTCTTTCAGTTGCTGAGGCTGCATTATGCTGCACTTCCTTCATAAAAACATCTTCCATTAAGCTGTTATTACATATACCCAGACCTCATCAAGAGCTGATGAAAATCACTTTCTTTATATAGCAGTACCTGAGAGTATTAAAGAATTTGATTTTGGTTTTGTTATTTGCTCATTACTGAAATGTGCTGCATTATTGATTTTCCGTGCATATTAATTTCCTGCTACACTGGTTCCTCCTCTGCTTTGCAGTAGCACTGCAGAACACTGAAAAAAACTTCATTCTAAGAAGGGAGATTTAATGTGTGACAGTTGTATCTTACAACCATTAAATTTCATTTGTTCCAAAGCATCTCCTCCTTCTATCGCACAAATTCATCAACTGGGATTTCTCTGTCTTCTGTCAGGAGGCAAGAGAATGCTTACAGATGCAGCGCACTGAACAGTGTAATTTTTACTGCTGTAGAAGAGGGGTTAACTGAATAAGAGCAAGGGGCAGGGGCCCTGCAGGACTTGAAAGGAATGCAAGACAAGTTCACAGATATTAGAAGCAACCCAACACAACGTGTCATTCCCTACTCCACCAGCAAAGCAGACTCTCACAAAAACTCAGTGTTGTTTTGCTCCCCAGATGCCAGAATTACAGCAATAAGTATAAAACAGGGCCAAGCATGCACTGGCACTGAACATCTACATTCATTAACACTGAAGAGATATAGTGGGACCTTAGGACAGGGATTCTAAGCTGTGACATTTTCAAGAATCAAGAATTTCCTGAGCTGTTGGTAATGTGGATGATATCTAACCTCTTACCAGGCACCTTGCCACATACTGCTGGAAGCCATAAAAAAACCATTCAATTTATCACATATGTCTCCACAAACATTCCACAATAGAACAAAACTATTTCCACTCCATAACATGACAGCCAGGAAGCTGTCAGACAAAACATCCCTAAGTGTACAGAGACGCATGGACACACACATTTACTGCAATCAGACACTTACTTGATTGTCTCTTGCTGGATATCCATGATAACCTGAAGTCAGAGGTTCGTTCTGCAAGACAAGAAAACAAAGAGTGAATGTAGGGGTTACAAGGAATAGAAAGCAAGGAAATACAGGTCTGTCTTAACTCAGCCAAAGACAAGAACCTGCATGAAATGGGGGAAGAATGAGCTAAAGTATTCTGCCAGCTTCCTTTTTTCCATGTAAGCCAATACACCTAAAATTTATTTTCAACTGCATATGCCAAATTGGGTAGAAGAAAAAAAAAAAAAATCAAAGCCATAAAGTAAGCATAAACTAATCCTACTTTACACTCTGTAGTATCAGTTGTGTATAATTTTGGTCATTTTCCAAAAAATTTTGATATGCAAACACATTTACTATCATGAAAACTGAACAAAACAGAACATAAAATTACAGAAGCTATTGCGCATCTTGCCCAGTCTTGAAGAAACGTTTCCCTAAACATTAGCTGTAAATGTGTCTTTTTTTTTTACCTTTTCAAAACTATATTAATAGTTTAACATGAACTTAAAAAGCAGGCAGTGTAACTTCAAACACCACAGTAAGCCTGTGCAATACCTCAACACTCCCAACAGGAAATCAATCCACTAGACTTTATTTCTTCAGCCCAGAAGGGACTCTGAGCTTACACATTTTGTGATATTGGCAGCTCCATCATCCTGCTCTGCGGGATACGAACCTCCAACATTTCTGGAATTTCTCTATGAAATTCCCAGACTCATCTCTATTTTAGCAGTGCAGTGGGGATTAAGATAACATAATACTTCCTAAATGTTTATTTCTGTTTCTTAATTTATTTATGGTTCCTCTCCCTTCAACACATCGTCTTCAAAATGGGGAAAGGGCACTCACATGCCTCAGGCATGCGTCTTTCTGTCTGGGCAGAGGATAAACTAAACTAGATGAAGTCTAGATCAATTCCATCCTGGTAACCCTGTGCATTCACAAGCAACTCCATGTGTCTTGCTAGAAGGAGGAGAAGGAGGAGGAGGAGGAGGAGGAGGAAAGGAAACAGTCACCCTCCATAATCACTTTTTAAGTCTATCTCCTGTTATGACTTGTGAGGAGGAACTCTTAAGTCAGCCCTGCACTTCCTCCAGCAGCTCTTGGGGAAGGAGAGGAGGGAGAGAGAGGCCCAAGGGGAAGACACTGACAAAACACAGCAGAACAATCTCAAATTGTCGAAATCAAATACATTATGGGTATGAAACTGACTGAGATGTACAATCACTGATAGGAAAGAGTTTTTCTTGAGATGTTTTAGGTTTTGTGCTGGGACATTTGAGTGAAAGGCCAGCTCCTACCAGAGAGAGGTCTACTACCCTAGACAGGGCATGTGGCTGCTGGCACAATTTCAGTTTACACAAAACACTTTAACACAATTTCTGCTGAAAAGCAAGGTGCTAATATTTCAATGCAGGGACTAGCAACGCTATTTAAAGTTTGTATCCATCCTCCCTCTCTTCCTCTTTACCTCAAGCCTGCCCAGGGGATTCTCTGTGGAAACCTGCCAGGAAACATTCAGCCTCTCCTCATGCTCTCATGCTACAGTAGCATGCACAGTATGAAAGCTTCAAGGACAACAAAACTTTTGGCAGCCAATTTTTGGGGATTAACAGTAATTAATTAGGCTGGCCACCGTGTGAGTACATTCTTCTCAAATACTAACAGCCAGAAAGCAGGTTAAGCACAGAACTCCACAAACGATTCAGAAACAGAAGGAAAGACAGAAGTTGGAAGAAGCAAATGGAGACCATCAACTACAGCACCACTCAAAGCTTTTGGGTTTTAACTATGAACTTAAGAACAAACAACACCACGAGGAAAACACACAGTTCACCTTTTCCCCCCCCCAGTGTCAGTACACCTTACAAGCACTGTGATTGTTCTTCCCACAAACTACAGTTTAGCAATGTCTCAATACCATAAACATCCACCCTGTATCAGGAGAGATGGTCTTCTCCTGAAAGACTATTCCAGGCACGCTTTCAACAGTATTTATACACACAGCTGCAAGGTCAGTATCTCAGACAAGTTCCTGTGGAAGTCTCTCTCAACACCTTGAAAACCAGAAGGATTTCCGCACAGAGAATAAGGAATTAATGGACAAGTTGCCCTTACAGGTACTAAAGATAAGGGCAGTGAATGCAAGCTGAAAGTCATAATAAAGAAAGGAAAAGAAAGGAAAAAGAAATTGTTATTTTCAGGATGATGTTCTTCACATGAAGGACTAAAAAGGGGGACTGTCACCATGAGGCTGTGGCAGAAAAGAGACAGAACTGAACTTTGTGGGATTTCCTGAAATCAAAGAACCTGGGCGCCATGAAACCACATCTAGAAACAGAACAGTTTCGAAAGTAAAAGCAAATCACGAAAGTGTGAAGAGAAAGATGATTACAGAGATCTGAGGGCAGTCCACAACATGTAAGAAGCCAGAAAGAAACAAGAAAAATGGAATGGAGGGGAAAATGCCACACATCCTGCAGTCTCCACTTTGTTTTTTGGAAGACAAACCTAACAGAATGCAGACTAAAAATGTCTGAGGGATATGGTTGCACCAGGAGGTAAAAGAGGTGAAAGAGGGTTACATTAGTGAGAGTTTGGAGACAGCAGAGGTTACAAAGAGGGCAGCAGCTGGAGCATTAAGGTCACAAAAAGGCCAAAGATATCTCTTTGCCTTTCATACAGCAATGCTACCACCAAGTACTGGACTCTGCAAAATCCCCGCTGTGCGTATCATTGCTCTAATTGAACTTAACTCTCCAAGAGAAGGCAGGAAGCGCCTAGGGAAACCGTCTCCTGCCAATAATCTCCAGTGCTGCCAATTTTACAGGTCACTAATGGTGAATCTGGGGCCTGCTGCATGATTATTCCATACAGAGTTTGCTTTTGTTGAAAACTAAACAGAGCAAGAAGTGAAAGCGTTAAACTCCTGCAACTGGAACAGCACAGTCCAGCAACATCCAGACAGAAAACCCCTGCTAGTAGGTGTCCTAAGGCAGCAGAGCCTGGGGATACAGCTCAATCTCTTTCTCTGACTGCACATGAACAAAACTAATCTCACCAAATGGAAGTGAAAAAGAGAGAGGGAAGGTTTGACACAGATAAGTACCCAGCACAAACACAGAGGGACCCTGCTTTCTGGCAGCAGCCTGATGGGAGAGGGAATCCCCAGATAACTCCATCTCTCTTGCACAGCTCCCTCCTGCCAATTACATTCTCTTTCGATGCCAACACGCAACCAGACATTCATAAAGAAATTGAGTTAGGTAGCACTAGCCTGCAAAATCAAATCAAACTGCCACTGGGATGTTTCATTACTTTGTTTACCACTGAAAGGCATTTCTCAGGTACTTGCAATTTGCTTTAGAGTAGGGAGAATAAAACTGGAAGCTAATACCATAAAATCAGCTTTCTGCAGCATCTATTGGGATTTTATTCAAACCATATCGAGGATCTCATGCATGGGCTTCCAACACATCCATATGGATGTCTGACCATGTGGTTGTACCCCAGCGACAGCCTCTGTGCAGGCCAACCAGATCTGACATGATAAAAGTCACAACTCAGTCAAATCCACTAAGTCTTTACCACCTCTTTATTTCAAAGTTTTCCCGTTCTTTCATTTCCCAGCCTTGCTAACACAGGACCTTTTCCACTGGCACTTGCAATAGTAAGGTCTGCCACAAACTACAAGTCACAGGTACTGCCTCAGGTCAGAAGCTAAACTCAGCACAGTCATTTGCAGATGACTGAGGCTCAAAGTAGATGCTCCTGCATGAGCAGAACAGCTAGGCTTTGGGGTTGTTGGGGTTTTTGATACCTCTCAACTCGACAGATTCTAAGAGTTGCTGAATTAGACACATCTTGAAAACATAAAGAACTGTCAATAAACCAGCATGCCATTAAGAAGTGATCATCTCTGCAGGTGGCACTAACTTATGAAAGGCCTCAAAGGAACGGAGTAAAGTCATTCCTCTAGGGAAAATGTCACAGCTCTAATACATAATGGAAGGCCTGAAAGTCCTTCCAACCTTTTCTTAAAACTAAAACTAAATTTTAGCTTAAAAAGGCAATAATCCTATTTTTGGACTAACCTGACCCCAGAATGAGTAAATTTTACAACACAACTTGCCGTGTTGCCAGATGCAACAATCACTGAGGCCTGATCAGCAACCGCTTCCTGACAGCCAAATTAAACCTAAAGTCTGCAGATTAAAACTTTGCTCATAGGAACTGTTAGCTTAGTGAGTTCATCCACATTTCCCCAGCCGGAAGATCAATCCCTGCTGAATCCAAGCTTCAGCTTGAAGTGCTGAGTCCTTTCCATTGCAAAGATAACCTCAGAAACATGACCAAGCAATCTCTTCCCTGGATCTGCAGCATTCCTGCTTTCATGACAATGCCAGGATAAGTGGAGTGAAGTTAATATAGTCCTTTCAAGTTCCACAACCACCTGCAGGGTTCTGAACAGCAGCAGCAAAGCTCACAGGAACAGCTCTTCTGCCTCTCTTGTGGCTGCCCCCAAGAGCTACGGGTGGTGCAGCAGCCTGGTGGCTCGGACAGAAGTGACAAGAGGGAGTCCCTGCACCAGAAAGACAGAAACCCTTGGTCTACCCAGAGCAATGAAATAAAGGCAACAAGAAATTACTTGTTCCTCCTGAAAGCAAAACGGGATTTTGAAGTGATGAGATAGCGCAAGCTACACATTTATCAGAGACTCGTACTAGAAAAACAGAAGCCACTTTTTTAGAACACAGTGAATAAGACGTTCACAATAAGAAAAAAAAAAGGCTGAAAACACTGGCTACGAAGCTATTAATCTGAAAGTGACAGTTGCAAAAAAAGTAGAGATCATGAGCCAGACAGAAATTCTAGTGCTCTTCATCACAGTCCAGGGGCTTCACCATCTTTTTTGCTTTACTTCTTGTATACAGGAAAGACAGAAACCCTGTGCTGGGGAAAGGCGGGGTGGGTGGGGGGATTGTCTTGAAAAAGGCTTCTTAGTATTTAACTGTGGCAGAGCACTGCTAAAACTGTAAATGCCTTGATCTTATTATCACTTGCTAAGAAAAAAGGCAATTCTTCATCAGACCATTACTTGCCCAAATTATTGCATATAAACAAAAAAGAAATAATCATTTCTTTGTCCAAGTGTATCTCATGCATTCAGTCTGCCTTCTCAACTGTGCGTGCTGTCTCCTACTCCAAATTGTCTTTGGATAAAATTAATGGGGAAAGAAGCATCTAAGGGTGAATTACCAATTATTAATGGAAAACTGAACTAAGTAGTTCTTAAATGGATCTTAATGTCACCCTTCTCCCTCGATACTTATCCTAATTTGATATACAGCTCTTGCTAATCACTCTGCAGCACCAATAACTGTGTCTATAGTATGGGACGCTTCCCTTCAGCTGTCTTCACTTTCAATTAAACTTGCTTCAGGGCTTTGGCTGTTTTCCACATGTGCAGACGTCATCTAGCAAAGACCTTCCACTTATCTGCTTCCTTGTTAGTGCCCTGACATCAACAACCTGTACAATTTGCTGGATGCAAGTAGCAGGACTTACATTTTACTTCTCACCCACTCAACCACCCCCCCAACCCCCTTTTTTTAAAAAAGTGTATTTGGGGACTACAAGCTTGAGATTTTGATCGAAGTGACCACACCAAGTACACTGCACACGGCTGCCCTTGATAGCTGGGAAGAACACTGGCTAGCACAGCCCTGGCTTCCGACACCCGCCCCAATGACTGAGGCCACTTCTTGAGAGACAGAAAAGCAGGGGTGCAGCTGCCAGCACAGGGCTCTGGCTGTGGGGGCCTGATGCCAGCAGCTGTGCCCATGGGAGCAGAAAAGCGCCCATGGGCTCCCTGCTCTGGAGCCTAGTAGAGGCCGGGATAGAGGCTCATCCGGCCCCTCTTCCTTCCTGGAATTCTGGCCCCGTTGCTGCAGCGACAGCAGCCTCCGGCCTAGGCCCCCTCCACCCTGCTCCAGGCTTCTCCATATCCTAAAAATACCGTGTTTTCTGTAGAAGCCACTACAATGTAGGACAGATGGGGCAGGAGAGCTCCCACGCTGCCATGTCCCTGGTGCCTCAGAGGGCTCCAGAGAAGGCAGCTCCCCACCTGCCTCTCACCCACTGCAGCCCCACAGCATAAGGAGGTCCCTGTCCTGGGTGTCCACTCCAGCCTCACAGCTCCACAAAGCTGGACACCCAGCTCTGTGGCAGGGACATGGTACCCATGGCCCCACTGAGCCCACAGCCCGCTGTGGGACCGCAGGTCTTCCTCCTGGCCATCGGGAAGGGGCAGGACCCCGGCAGAGCCCAGCTGGAGGGAGGCCAGGCCTGCCAGAGGCTCCCCGGGCAGGAAGCCCAGTGACACAGTAAAGACAAGAAAGGAAAGTGATGTCAGATTAATAAAAATAGTCTCCTGCCCTGACCAGAGTTTGAATAGTCTGGAGCAGTCAGCTAGGGAAGCCCACAAGGTCATCAGACAGAACAGGGCAACTTTGGGATAGCTGCATCCCTGTTGAATAGAGCCCAGGTGATGACACCCGAACATGTCAGTGAAATTTTCTGTATTTTGAAATATGTATTTTCTTAACTCTAATCTCCTGACACTTCTTTTCCATGAAACCATATGTATACAATAGGAGGAATAACTGACTGGCATAGCAGAGGCTGCAGAACGGAGCATACAGACAAATACACCTCTGACCAAACCACACAGAAAAGTTTAAATACTTTCAGGTCTGTTAAAATATTCATGAGGCAACAAGTTTACAAATGTATACCCAGGCTTTAAGCTGACAATGTCCATATGGAGTTACAGTACAGATATCTAATGCTGCAGAGAAGGGGGATTTTCATACACGAAAAGCACTCCCACAGCTAAAACTGAAGTATTTTACACATATTCTTTATAAAAATGCTGATTCTTCCCCGGCTTTTTTTTTCCAAATAATGGAAGTAGCTCTCTGGTCAGAAGCAGTCTTTCCCCCAGGCAGGCTTTTCATTTTCCAGATCAGCCAAGGGATGTTTTCAGTTTCTCAAAGAGATGAGATTTCATTAATTTAGTGTAATTTAAATGTGCAAAACATACCCTTTCTTTGGACTACATATGGTAGCATCCTCATACTGCTCCAAGCATAAAGAAAATACAGTCTGACTGTGCTGGTCCATGACCTACAGTGGCAACAATAGATCCAGAGCAAGTTAAAGCCCCTGGGAATACTGTGCACTGTGTGACGTCTGTGATCCAGCAAATACAAGGACACTCTGCATGCACAGAAGTCAATAGCACAAAATATTGATTTCTCTCTTCTTTTACTAAGCAGAAGCATTTTAAAATGGCAGTTCATCTTCATTTATACTCTTACTCAACAGAAACAGGACAGGGCTCATAACAAGACTTTAAAATCCAGCACTGCGGGCACCTTTGGATGCCATAATTGTTACAAGGGGCTGAGGAAGCATTTCACATGTAATTTACACTAGGCCAACTCATTGCAGGGCAACATTCTCATGGCATGAAAATCTGGCTTGCTCGAACATGATGACTACAAGCTTTCACAAGGTGAAGAGGACTACAGAGTTTTGCCTTAGTAGACAGCTTCACTGTTCTGTCTTCTTAAAAAACAAGACGGAGAATACAGGAGAGAACAAGATCAGGGAGATGACACCATGGATCCAGAAGGGAAGTCAGTTGATCACAAGCTTCTTGGCCGATTTTACAAATATTCACAGGCTGTTGCTCAAAGGCTAAAAAGAAATAAGAGTATTTCTACTTCACAAATGAAATTATAGTTGTCATATTACCTCCAGAAGAAAAAAGCTGAAGCTAATTTGTCAGCTGGGTGTGAAGAGACTGTGATATAAAATTAAATCTGCCTTGCTCTTAGGGAAATTGGCAAATCTCTCAAAAAAGAGATAGAGGCTCAACAGCACACAACTCTGACAAAATCATACTGTATACTAAGTGCTGCAGGAAAATAGGTGCAAGAGAAATTTTCTGTGCCCTGGACACGCTGGCCTGATTGCATAAGCTGCCCTACATAGTTACAGAAATTATTTTCCCAGGTTCACATTACAAACCATATTCCTTTTCCCCAAAGACATAAATTGTTCAAGCAGTCTAGCCAAATGCAGTTTCATCTCTGGAACATTTCAAGTGCCCACAGCCAGCTTGAGAAAGGAGAGAAGTGAGGTGGGCAGGCTGATGGGCTGGAGCTGTAATGGCAAGGGGTTAAAAAGCCTGGAGGAGGGAGAAAGCAGAGGGCTTGGGGCAGCCCGCCTCAGCAGCCAGGACTGTTTCTGATTAAGCTTGCAGGATTGTGGAGCTGCACAGGAAGCGCTGGGGGGCTGGGGGTCTCAGAGCCGCCATCCCAAACACACTAGAAATCTTTGTGTTCCAGCAGCACCATCTGGAAACAGTTAGAAAGGAACAACTCCCAGGCCTTCCTTCACAAAATAGAAAAAAAATAATAAATCCACTCTTAAGACCATTAAGTCTGGCCTCTTCATCCCCCTCCTGGAAAGCTCCTCTCCCTACAACAGCAGGGAACAAAAGGACATCTCTAAAAGGGAATGAACCCCCTCTCATGCTGCTGCAAGAGCAACTTGCACAGCATGGCAGCTCCCTCTGCTTACGAGGGGCACCCCAAAGTGCATCCCAAAGAGTATCCAGGGCACTAATTGCACCTAATATGATCAGCTTGGGGAAATCATGGACAGCAAGTCATTCTGCAGCTAGAATATCCCGAAATGGGAGATGTACATTCAGGGATACCTTGAATTCCGGCCCTTGGAAACTCCCATTTCTCTGCCATAAATCAGCACGTGGACGGATGCGAGAGAACCCACTCCAGCAGAGACAAATATTCCAGACACACAAAAAGGATTTAATTCTGTTCTTAAGAGGACAGAAGGACCATGATGCAAAGTACATCATCATGGTGATGGCTCCCCTACTGCCTCAGAGGTACTAAAGATCAGAAGGGCAGCAGAGACTGATCCAGCCATTTCAACCCGTGACAGTCTCCTTCTGATAAGGGAACAGCCTCTTAGTGCCTCAGCATATGTTCTGAAGACAAAGAGGGTGTCTGTCTCCAAAATGCCATTCACTAGTATTTTAAAAGAGAAAAGTAGAGGTCATGACTGTTGAATTTTACCAGAATAAATCCTCATGTAACAGTTTACTAGAGGATTACTCCTCTTGCAGGGGTTGCTTATCTCCACAAGGAAATAAAGCCTTTCTTTTACCCTTCCCTCTTTGCTTTGCCTTTATTCATCTCTCCCACACACATCAGTATTTTTCAGGGTTTTTCTTCTAATTAGACACCGGAGTGCTACACATTTGCCTACAAAAATGTAGAGAAGTATCAAAACAAAATCAAAGCTAACCTTTCAACATCCCAATTAAGCAATTCCATATGAAAAGTAACAAGTGATTCCTGCTATAACACAATGCTATTCCACTACAGAAAACACACCTTTGCCTTTCTTTTTACATCCACCCTGTAGCTGACTGCCACCTTCTTATGGGCCACAGACAGGCAGAATGGGATGTGGCCACGTGCCAAAGCTCTCTATAACCAGAGAGCAATTTATAAAAATAATAATAATAAAAAGAGTCTTAAAATAACAGGTTTTCTAAGCCATTAACCAAGGACTCCTTGGAATCTGCTTGTGTTATACAAACCTCCTCACTACTCATGCAAAGCTCTTGCTAAACGTGACTGCCCTGAGATACCTGCATGGTAGCTGTGGTCGCACCTCCCTACTGCAAAGCGTATGAAAAAAGAGAAATCCTGCCTAAGCTACCAGAAATACCCAGGCTAGACAAACTGCACAGGATGGCAGGCTACAGCTGATGTCCCAACCTAGCCAAATAACTTATGCAGCAGGGATGAACCATTCCCACGTAAGCAATGGTCACAGCTAGAACACTGTTAAACCAAGGAGAAAAGGAACACCTATCAAAGGATCTCCTTCCCTCACAGAGGAGGAACATCTCCTTTCTGGAATAGTTTTGAGGAGTTTAAGTACATGTTTTGTTTCAAAATTGTAAGAAAAAGGAACAAAAAGTTGGGAGAGTGCTCTGCAAAGAGAGGAAGATTCAAAACAAAACACTATCCAACTCTGCTATGGGGACAAAATCAGACATTTACAGTAAGTTACTGTTTCCATTTAATTGCACAGAAGCAAGGCAAGCCTCTCTGAAGACTCTTCTAAGAAAGATCATGCTACCATGGAGAGCAAAATTAACCAGAGAGGTATCAGCAAGTGGTCTGAATTCTTCAGTTTGGTCCAGATGGGAATGCTAGCCCTGCTTATACGGGAATAGCAGCTGCTGCTGCTTGTATTCTGTCCAGAAGGGACAAGAACTTCATGTATTAATGGGAAAATGAAGTGAGAGACTTCCAGCAGTCTTAGGTATTGGATATTCTTATACGTCCTGCATGCAAATACAGCCATCAACAACAAAAATAAGACTGCAATTAAACAGCACGAGCTCATAGGAAGAAACTGGGCCTGTGAAAGGTCAAGACAGGTGCCAGAGATCTTTGTGGTGACTGCAGTATTAAAGCCCCAGGCTGCTGCACCCCAGAAACATGGGAGACTGCAAGATCTGGGTCTGTCAAACAGGCAGGAGACTGACACAGTTCTTCCCTGCAGCATCCTACATGCTTCCAATGCACTTCTCTCTTTTTATGAGCTTCAGGTTTAGTTAAAGCCCAGGAAGTCCTCAGGAACAGCATACAAACTCCTCACAGAGCCTCAGTTCCACCTTATTGTCTTTATGGATAGTCCGAAGCCACTGGAAAAAGACCCACGCCCCCCTCCAGGAGGTCTCAAAACCCCCGGATTGCACATTCCTGCCAGCACCACACAAAAGCATCAAAGCCCCCTCCCTTCCCCGCCTGCAAGACAATGTAATAAACAAGGCGGTGGAACCAACCCAAACTAGTTCCTCGCGGATTTGTACCCTCTGCCCCTTGACTGCTTCCCATTCCAGCCTCCCGCAGCTATAACCACAGCCCCCCTCGCCATGTCCCCTGCTATGGTCCCTCCGGGCAAAAGGGAGCAAACGCCATGGCGTGGCCGGACCAATCGTCCAGCTGCTCCATACGGACTGCATAATCCACAAGTCCTGACTGTCTTGCCTTCCGTGGGGCACTTGTCTTGATCTCTCCAGCCTCATCACCATTTTTCACAAAGCTTTTAGGAAGGCGATAGTATTACAATTCCTCCAACTTTAAAATGCAACTGAAATTACCTCTCGGTTTGTAAGTGTGCATGTGTGGGCAGGGATTGTCACAGCACATTCACCTAAAGCTTGTTTCCTTCACAATTTAGTCTAAAAACTTCTCCTGTGCGTAATCCCTGGTGACTTCTTTGCATTAAGAAGTAACATTTCCCTCCCTGAGCCTACAGATTAAATGCTGAACAACAGAGATCTAAAAGCCTTGGGCTCCTGAAATTATAGCATCGTGTATCTTCCTATGCAGCACATTCAGATGAAGGAAACAAAAAAGGGAGCCACCCTCCCACTGAACACAAACACATCTTAAATTAGGTACAGAGAAACTGGCAGTGTAGCAAACCTCTGAGGTGGAGCAGACCTAAGCCACTGTGGCAAATAGCAGAGGAGAGGGCCAGTCAAATCTTAAAACCCTTCCAAAGCACCATCTGGTTTTCTTGTTTTATTTCTCAAGATTCCTTTGTAAATATAGCCAACATTTTTAGTCAAAGCTCTAGACAGTTGCAGTCCTATAAATTCAGTTCTACTTGCTCCTTCCTTCTGCACACTGCTCAGCCCAAGTATAAAGGGATTAAACCTCAAACTCCCTTGAGCTAGACAGTGATACAAACCTTTTAAGAGTATGGGTTTTACAGCCAGATTAAGCCAACCTCAAAAATCTCCGTACCAACAAAGTAAATCGCTCTGGTTTTTTTCCTCTCCTGTTCCCAAGTGTGCATCCCTACTTCACCTCTTGCATGCACAGTAGGGATCACAGAAGAAAACTGCAAGTCAGATCAGCTTGCTGATCCTCCTGGAAACTAAGCCCTCAGAAAGCAGAAGAATTAGATTCATGAACAAAGGCGGTCGCTACAGGCCACGTAACCCCTAACACCTGTATATGGGAGGGTGTACGACCACATGGTTGGAGTCAGGAAGAAGGCAGGGCTTCTCTTTCAATAAAACCATGGTTTCCCATCAGCTTAAACCAACTGCAGCAATGAGAACTTTGCTGACAAGACTTGTCCTTAGAAACTACCAGTCTTTGACCTCCATGCATTTCAGAGCCTTTTACACAGCCATCTATAACAATGCTTTAGGATTCAGAATTTCTACTGCCTTGAAGAACTGATCATCAGAAACACCAAGCAATCATCTGAAGCAGAAGAAGAAAGTCATGGTGTCATCACATTTCATGGCTTCCCTTCCTCACGCCAAAACATCTCCAGTACTTTATGGCCTAACCCGATACAGGTGATGTTTGGCTCATACTTTGCTCCTTTCTCCCTCAGAAGCAAGGAGCAACTCAAGTCTGCTGCTGCTTTACCAGAGACTGGAGCTGCTTAAGTGAGTTTTCATGAGCAAAGTGATGCTTTAAGGATAGTAGCAATGAGTACTCAAAACCAAGCTATCATGCTTAGTCCATTAATTATGTCCAGAGCTGTGAGAATCCAGTAGGGAAAAGGCACTTTTAGCAATTAAATCTATCTACACTTGGTAGCAATTTTTCAGATCAGTAATTGGAGAAGACCTAAAAAAACAGATGCAAATATCTTTTTCCCCAGTGAAATTGCAAAAGCACACACAGACCCATTCTGTTTTCAGTGCTTCAGATTTGTGACCTCCATGACTTCCAGACAAAACGCACTGCTCTTAGCTACAGGCCCATCTACCAATGTCACAAATAGATGCCACAGATTTGACAAGACCAACTTCAGAACACTGATTCTGGGGAGAATTTCGATGGTAGGATGAGGCATGTAGAAGACTTCAATACTAGGCATGCTAAAAGTATGCATAACTTTTCTTTCACATTAAAAATGTGAACAAAAAAATCTTCAAAAACTAATCTTGAAAGAGCATATATTGCTTTCCCTCACGGGGACAGGAAAGAATAAAACAAATCTCATATAGTAGTCACATTGCTTAATGCATTACAAGAAAGCACCTAAATGATGACCACAGAAGATAAGGTTGTGTGTATTTAAAACATATACTGCACCTATATTATACGTAGTTATACACCCGACCAAAACTGGAACATAACAGACCCCTAAACTTTCTAGGCAACTACCAATACCAACGGAGATTTTGCAGCTCTAAAACTGACACAAAAAGGAAGAAAGGTCTAGGAGCATTGCTGAATTCGCAGTGTGTCTTCCTAGTGCCAAAAACAAAGTCTTGAGGCACCAACACTACCACCTGCAGTGTAAAAATGTTTGTATCAAGATGAAGCTAGTAATCCTCCTGGGTGAAAAACCACACCTCCCAAATACCATCCCATATGAAGACAGCATTGCATCAGTCAGAGTCTATTGAAAGATAGCACTGGTGCCTGGAGGATTACTTGTGGCTTTAAAGCAGCAGCAGCAGAAAAAGAAAAAGGAAAGAAAAAAAAAGGATATTGGAATTTCACATAGATGTGAATGCTGCATGAGAAAGCTGTTATCAGCCACACAGAAAGACACTGTACAGATTCAGGACAGAAGGGCTGAACACATGCAAATCACAGATTGAATTCTGTCCCCCACTGCTCTTCAATCAGATCAGGAAGATGAGAGAAAAAGAGCAAGATCTGCTCCCTTCTGAAAACAGTCAAAAATCTCCGGAGGGAAGAAAAAAGAAGGACGGGAGAAAAAGTTTTCTGTTTCTCCTGCTGCCATTACTGAAGCCAAAATGGCTACGAATGAGAACCTCCAAAACTTAGAATCTCTACTACAAAAAGAGAGCATAACAGCACGCTTTGACGACGGCAATTCTGGCTGTCCTGCACCCTGGAAGGCACGTATCACAACCAGGCTTAGCTTCCCAGCTGACTACATGTAGGCCTCACCATTTATGAGCCCCAGTCTGCCACCTTTTGTATTTACTTCTGGAGGGGCTGGAAGCTTTTGCCACAGCAAAAAGACACTTGCTGGCCCTGTGTGCTAATAAGGAAGCACAGTCCTAGACTTTCTCCGGGTTGCTGCATGAAGGCTTCACACCTTTGCAACTTTATGTCTCCCACTCATCCAACTTTAAAAGCAATAGGAGGAAGCTTCGTTCAGACATTACCCTCTTCTCTGCTGACAGGGAATACTACACCCCTTCTCCATTCCTGCCTGTACAAAGGACAAAACAGATGACTTTACCCTTTGTTCCCTTCCTTCTAGCCTTTTTGGTTCAATAGCCAGTCGATGCTCATGCAATTTGTGATTTAGGCTTTCCTGAGGTTTGTTTTGCTCATCTTTCTCCATTGAATTACTCTGCTCCATGCTGCAGAGAAGCCACAGCAAGCAATACTGTAGCCACCACTTCAGAGGTAACAGCACACTCCATTGCTCCAGCCATAAGCACCAAAGTGGGTGAAAGAAGGACAGCACATCCTTCTTCCCACACTACCCAACAAAAACATACACTGCAAAGTGCAGCCAGTGATTCTGAAAGACTTTGCCTTTGGCTGAGGGGACAGCATTCAGCAAGAAAAGCCTTCCATGGCCCAGGAGAAAGGTGCACCACTCCAGCATCCAGCATTTGCACTGGCATGAAAGGACTGAGTTTCTCTCTGGAAGGGAGCTCTGTTTTCTCCAGCATCTGTCAGACCCTGGGGACCCCTTAGCACTTTATCAAATACTAGTCCCAGAGGGTTGTAACAGCACAGGATT
>VZTF01009528.1:85910-105960 GCA_013397755.1 Cnemophilus loriae | reverse complement strand
AAAAAAAAAAAAAAAGCCCTTGCTGCTCTTTACTCCATCACTTACATATCGCCTCTACTATGTAAATCAGTTTTTGAGGAAAACTATTGGTCACAATTCTGATTATTACACCTATTTTGCTCATCAGTTACACCAGTTTTCAAACATCAGTGTAATTACTAAAGGAAAAGTAAATCCATTGTCAGGGCTGATTTATTGGTCAAAATCCAAAAGGAGATTCTGGACAAAGAGGACTAGACAAAGAAAGAGCCGATTTACATGATCCAATTAGAGGTGAAAAAACACTCCTCTGTGCAGCCAGGAGGAGGACCTGAAACTCCATCCGCCCCTGTCAACTGGGACCAGAGAGCACTCTGGTCAAAGGAAGCTTCCCCACGGACCAGCCACCTGCTGTAACTGCTTAAAAAAGAAAATACAGAGGAACAAAGCAGAGGATCAACACAATGAAGATGGTACCAAACATATATCCAGAAGTTCTTGTTAAGAGAAGCGATAACCTCCTTCCAAAAGTGCAAAATGTGTCTTCAACAGCTTTTATGAGTTGTGATAATGTGAACAGTAGAGATCTTCTAAATATTTAACAAAAAAATTTATTCCAATTATCAAGAGTAACGTCATAGTCGAAAGGGAAATGGTTTCTATTAGAACAACAACAAAAAAATTTCGTCTCATTAATTGTGAAACGTGACTGGTTTTTTAGCACAATCACCCCTGAAAGCTCAGGACACAAAACAAAGGAGAACCTCAAATGGTGTGTAAAAAATCAGGATATGGTTTGCAGAGAAATCCACTCCACCAAGACGAAATACAGATAGGACGCAATACCAGATACTGCATGTGTAGAGCTGGCACAAGAAGATCAGGATCAGGGAGCCCAGGCAGGCTTCAGCACGGCTGCAAGGCAGAGACGGATAAAAACACACGCAAACCTGCCAACAACCCTTTGAGCAGCGAAAGGGCTGGCGCCCACCTACGCTGCAGATGGAAGGGCTTCAGGGCAACCCAGGCTCACCGACCTGCAGCTACACAACTCCAGGGCGAGCCCGTCGCAGGCGGCCGCCCCCGCCCCCTCCAGCCCCGAACACACAGGGTGCCCCTGGGGCAGGAGCAGCAATGAATTCATCAGCGGGTGCTGGCAGGGTGCCTCGACACGGGAATTCAATAGGAACAGCAGGCCGAGGAGGAGTGAATAATTCAGGCGCTCCGCTCGCTCGCACTATGCCGAGGAAAGACGAAGCCTGCTCGCATCGCCTCCAGCCGCCCCGCGCACTCCCGCCCGGGGTCAGGACCGAAGGCGGTGCGCGAGTGGCACCCGGCTGGACGAGCCCCGCGGTGTCCGGGAGAGCCGCCGGCTCGGCGAGCCGTGCCACGCTGGCAGCAGCCAGGCCTGCCCTCGCCACCAGCGGGAGCGGAGCGCCGACACACTACACAGCACAGCTTGTTCCCCTCGCACACACAGCTCCCTGTGTCCCGCCGGGAAGGAAAAGCCACCGGCAGCGTCATGTGCTCTCCATCAGCCCGGCTCCCAAAGCTTAAAGCAGAAGAGGTTGAAGGCTACTCTCTTGCAGGCACTGCTGTGTCCCTGGAAATGTTTGTGTTAGACTGGTCTATTAAAAATAGGAAAAGCTGCAGGGAGGGAAAGAGGGATAAGGCAAGACAATATACAAGTGTTGGGGATATGAAAAATGTTAGCCTTCAAAGCAATAGGGTTACAACACTGCATCATACAGCAGAGGAAACAGCTTTTGGAAAAAATCCTCTGTGCTGGTCAGTCCATGTCAGGCCATGTCTAATGATGACCTGGAGCACACAGAAGCACTGGCGAGAGTTTTCATCTACTCTATGCAGACTGAGAACAGACAATGATTACAACTCAACACACTCCAGAAACACAGTTTCCTCTTACCACCATTAGGTATGGGAAAACCTCAAGAAGGGCAAAAAGTATCTTTTTCCTCCCCATTCCACAAAGAGACATCTAATGCTGAAACTGTTCTGCCAGACCTCGAGTCTTGAGGCCAAAACAGACGTGGCAGATCAGGCCAAAGTTCTAGGTGCTCTCATTTTTCAATCATGCATCTCCCAGCACGTGCTGCAACATGGCAAAAATGCCTCCAGCACATAATGAGCGTGCTTCCTCCTCCTCCAGCCCAGCAGCCAGCTTTGCCCCAAGACAAGGTAGACCGCATTATCCTACTGGCCAAGACAAAAGCATTCCAGATCGGCCAGGGCATGAACAAACAGCAGTTACTGCAGCCGACGGCAAGATGCGGAGCCTCACCGCTGCTGATAGCAGCACTGAATCAGTCTTCACCATGAGGAGTTCTCCCCACCGTTTCTGCTCTCAAGGACTTTCCAACCAATTCGGGATTGCACATTTCACACAGCGGCCAGCAGCATCAGCTGTACTTCCCAGTGAGCTGTACTTCCCAGGCATCGCGGTACAGCTCACAGACACACTCAAGCAAACAGCGTCTGCAATGGCACTGTACAAGACTAAGCAGATGGAGGTAGATTGGGTCCACTGTGCTCAGTAGGAGCCCAGAGAAGGAAAAAAATCTCATTTGATACTTATTCCTGTTCCTGCACGGCAGACGAACAGGGCAAGGCATCTTAAGCACAGATGTCTGTCCCATTACAGATCTCCCTGGGGCCTGCCAGGACTTAGACTGTAGTTCAGCAAACAAAGAATCCCAGACAGAACATGAAGCCTGGGCTCCAGAAGCAGCTTCTCTATCTTTACTGCATTTTTTATATTTTTAAAATATTTTTGGCACTCTGCTGTCTGTCACAAAGGTAATGCTTGGAATGTACAAACCTGCACTAAAAACTGTACAGAGAGAGAACCTTAACAACTGTGTATTGGCTGAATACAAACTCAGTTCACGTTGTATTTAGATCGAGCCTTTTGACCTTCAGATCTTATTGCACAAACACCTACAAACCAGTAGCTCTTCCTTTGTAAAACAGGTGGGATAAGAGAGAGATGGGAGAAGAGCACGAAGTCTGTCTCAGTCTAAATCTCTCATTCCTTTTAACAAACAGGAATTACTGCATCATTAGATTTAGTGGCAGTACTTAAAACTAAATCAGATTTGGCGAGAGGAAAATAAAGCCATTGACTCCTGACATTTGCAACTTCAAGTATATTAGACCAGCTCCTCCATTAATATTTAGTACACCAGTAAAGAAAGCAGCAACTTCTAATTATTAAACAGACACAGCATAATCTTCACCGACTGATCAAACGCACCAGAAACCTTCCCCTTCCTGGTGCCACGGCTCCCTGGGAAGCCAGGCTCTCACACGCTGCGGAAACGATCCCAGCCGGGTGAGTCACCACAGCCATCCCAACGGGCATGATCCAGAGGGCCGCTGGAAACAGCTGCTGGGAGATCAGCCGAAAGACAGAAATTGAGACAAGGTCCTCCCAATTCTTCCTGCTCCAAGAGGATTGTTTTATTCTTCTCACTTTGTCTGGACCAGAAACCTCCTCCATGCCTCCAGGGACTTGTCTCCCTATTGAAGGGGGTGACAGCCATGGTTTTAGCTTCATTGACACCATCATGGATTCTATAAACCAGAAGAAACTTATGTGATGTGCCTCTTAATGCACAAAGAGAGCCTCCTGGAAGAGCTCCTGTGCAGCAAGGTCTCAGACCTTTTCTCAGCACAAGGGAAAGGGAAAGCAGCACAAACTGGAGGAGACAGAGGGTTTAAATTTGGGAGTACAGTGCTCTGTCAAACACTGCCAAAGCAGTTTTTGATATCCCTGAGATTTACAGCCCTCACCTACTTCACCCACTCAAATCTTTCAAGGAATTTACTGATTTCCTACAAGCTCCACACTATAAAACAATCCCAGTTCTTTATATGTTTGCACTTGGCACAAAGAGTGCTGGCATTGCTTGGACACATGCTGCCCAAATTCAGAGCATAAAGATGAAGGATGCTATTTCCCTTTAGCTTTAAATCCATTATGAGAAGGATCTTAAGTGATCCTACTCACTCCAAGAAAATTGGAGCTATTTTATATCATGATATTCAAGCTACAGGAAACAGCAAAGTAAGAACTGAAGAGGAATATTCACAGAGAGGAAACGGCAGGAAAGGGACCAGATGAGTATCTTCAACATGCATAAAGTTTTCCAGCTCCATTTTACTTCCTGGGCCAGCTGAGAGTCACTGAGCAGCACTGTGCTGCGCCCAGCTGAAAATGTGAAACTCAACCCCGAGATTCCCCCTGACAATCAAAGGAAGGGTGGGAATCTCTCAATGAGCCTGCCCAGGAGGTGGAAACACAGCATATCTGGCCAAACCTCATTACAGGGTATCTCCTGCCTTTCTCTCCTCTGCTGCTTGCTCACTGTGACATCCAAGCTATCAGTCACACAACTCATCAGCACGCAGTCGCCTGTACCCCCCTGCCCACACCCTCCCCGTACACTCCCCAGCATGCAGCAGTAATTGCCTTTCCTATTAGCCCGCAGCGACAACAGCTGCCATGGCAACCAGCAATGATTTTAATAAGTTTGGTCTGTTTTCAAGGGCAGCACACGCGTGCCGGCACATGAGCATGTTGCAGACATGTGCCAAGGGGAAGGAGGACCTGCTATCAAATACAAAGGCAGAGTTGAAAACACACTTGGATCAGAGAAACCATGGATGAGCAAACATCTACCCCCCTCCACTGCAGGGGAAGCGGATGTCCACTCACTTCTAAAGCAATGTGGATGTGAGAGAGGTTGACAGTGGCATGGTGGTACTAAACATGCAAAGGACCTTCCTTGTGGAGCTACAGATACTACCAGGTGACAGAAGTGACATGCAGCTGCACTGTGGGTATGTCATGCCACATGACCCCACACACTGCTGCTGTCAGCACTGCTGAGATGGGCACAGCCAGCACTGGACACCACCTCGCCTCTCGAAAGGACAGCAGAGGCAACACATCCACCATAGTGGACTCAGCTGGATTTAGAGATATATTCTTCTCTTTGGCACTACTTATTTTCTGTGAGATCATGAAAAAGAAACTCTGAGCCACATGGAGCGCAGAGAGAAAGGATCACTTCTTTCAGAACCTATTTACCCCCAGCTAGGCCTCAAGGTATGATTTCACACCATGCACCCCAACACAGGGAGTCACTACACAGAGGCTGTGCCCACTGTAAATACCCGACAGACACAAGGATTGGTGGCCCAGAGCAAAGGCATGTTATCAATCAGACCAGCCTACACCAGGTGGTCTAAATCTGCCTAACCCAGTAGTACTGATATAACATTTGCAAATCATAAATTTAATACTACTGGGGTTTTCTTTCAAAAGCTTTTTGAAGGCTTAGCTTAATCAGCTGTCCATCATCCACTCACCAGCTGCTATAAAGGGACAGTTTCTGCTATGCAAACTGCACCACTATCTGTTAACTCCACATAAAAAACTTAGAGGAAACAGACAAGAGAAGCAAACATGGCACGATGAAGCCTAGAATTCCAAATTGGCTGCAAAGCTAAACATATAGTAGCATCCCAGTCTCACAAGCTATGCAGACTCATGGAAGAGGGAATTTAAAAAAAAAAAAAAAAAAAGATAAATCTGTAGCACCTTTTCCACCCTATCACGTATTTTGCACAAGCCTAAAGAAAATATGAAACATCTAACGACAGGATGCAGATCCATGTATGTAATTAATCTGAATTTTGGTGCTAGGGAAAGATGCTGTAAAATGCTGCAAACTACCTTCTGCTAACACAGCAAGCTGATGCAGAGTAAGGAAAGAGCAGTGTGCAGCTCGCCATGAGTTCCAAACAGCCTCCTAGGACCACCCTTTAGATGGAGGGGCAGCAATGAAGGAGGGCACCTAGTTCAAACTAAGGGCAGAAAGATGGCCCACTAAACTCAGTGCTCTGAGATTTCTGCTCCTCTGCAGGTGACCTGGGGGACTTGTTTCATTTCTCTGCGCATTACCTCACACCACCTTTCTTCCTAACATGAATACTATGCAATTAGGATTTAAGAAGGGCTCAAATCCAGGATAACTGAGGCTAGGCTAAAGAATACAGGGATATTTAACTGCTAAAAACAAAGGATTAAATCAGTGAACAGGAACCAAGAGATCTGTTTTGATTCCTGTAATGCTATCTGCCTTGAACAAACTCTGTCGATACACTAGTCTTTGGCTAGCCCATATACGACAGAAAAAACCTCATGCTGCCTTAGTGACTGAGCCACACTGGAAGCAGTGGACAAAAAAGACTTCTGGGAACCTACACCGTTCTCTTCATCTGCCACCTGAGCCATGACTGTGAACCCCTCCCCCAAGCAGTAACACTACTTCATTTTGCTGTACATCCTCCCTTTCCAAGCAGCACACGAAAATGATGCTCCATCCTTGCCAGATTCATTGCTGCCCAGGGGTTTAAATACAGCAGCAATGAATTGACTGGTCGTGTTAATTTAATTCAGCTACATGGGAAATCTGTAAACAGAAGCACAAGCCATGACAATACTATCAGAGGGCTCTGAACATAGAACTGAAAAATTTGCTTTTGGTTATCACTGCTAACCATGCAAGGAAGAAGAAATTTTCCTACTGGATATTTTACATTTTTACTGTTTAAGCTCTTCCAGGTAAGAAGAAAGTTTCCTACAGGCAACACTGCTTTTCGTACCCTGTCAATTAGCTTCACACACAACATGCTGAATTAGCATTTCACTAGACACACTTCCAGCAACTCCAATCCAGGGCTAATTTAACAGACGTGACAGTACCCCTTCAGTCACCAGGGAAGCCAGGACCACCTGCCCTGGCTCTGCTGGGACAGAGCAGCCTTTGGGAGATGAGCGATAACCACATCCCATCCTCCCTTCCCACTGCAATCTTATTTTCACAGTGCACCTGTTCAAATGCAGCCTGTACAAATGCAACAGTAATTTTTTCAAGCAACTTCATGAAGGTAGCTGCCTCCACGAGGAGCACTATGCAGTAACCATCTGTATATACGCACATCATTCAGAGAGAGAAGATAACCATCCAACAGATTCCACACCCCAGGAAAATCCATACGAGACGCAAAAATATTTACCTGGGAAGTAAAGTTGGGAGGTGACCTATTAAGAAGCTCTCCACTACTTAATATGACTGTATTCCTCATCAAAAATCCTGCCCAGGAAGTCAGGGGCAGTGAAAGCCTTGCAATGGTAGGAATTCACCCATGGAAGAGGAAAAACGCCACATATTTACTCCTGCCCAAGGGGTCCAGAGATTTAGGTCTTGTCTTTAAAATCCTATCCTAAAAACAAAACTAAAAATTGCCAATCCCAGAAGCAATCAGACAGATTTACAGACCTCAGAATCTTAAATTGCAAACTTCCAACACTTCAGGCATCAAGAATTTGGTGACGCAGTATAAGAAACTGCTCAGAAGACTGTACATAAAATTTGTATTTCAGACTAACCATGAGCATCAGGTAAACTACAAAAGCCAAACAAAGCACTTGATACTACTGTGCCAGCAGGGCTGATCAGTTTGTCCACTATGCTGCACCTTTTGCAGACTATATGCATCATCTCTTTATCAAGCACCAAATCCAAGAGAAGCAACTTCACAGAATACCTTACAATAGATATGAGAGGCCAAGCACAGAGATTTTATGTTTATTTAAACACAAACCTCATAAAAGAGCTTGCTAACACCTTGTCAGCAACAGTGACTAGCAGACACCAGGCATCTTGGAAGATTTCATACGCAGGAGAGTCAAACGCACCCATCTCCTGCTACACTTCCTAAGGATGCTCAGGGACAGGCACACTGTCATCACATTCAAGTGCCAGCCAGAGGGCTCCTCATTCTGAGGTAACAGGATCTTTCTCTCCAATTTGCCTGCTGATTCCACACATCTACCGAAACTCAACAGAAACAAGAATATAGGATGATCCAGATCTACTGAATCACTATCCTTTCCCCATCTACATATTAAAACATGCAGACTGGCTAGTCTTTCTCTGCACATAGAGATGCCTCAGAGTTCTGGATGCCACAAACGGTAAGAAAGGAGAACCGAGTCACCAAACATGAAAAATAGTGGCTGGTACAGAAAGGATGTAACAAATGCTTTATCAAATTCCACACTGCAAAGCAAGCCAATATCCTTATCAAAACTCCAATGGAGCTGCCAAACTCTGCCCCATGAAGCTACCAAGCCTATGAGCTACTCCTATGGTAAATGTCTGCAGTAATCATGAGGTCCAAAAATGAAACAAATACCATGCTGCAGAAAAAAAAAAAAAAAGCAAAAACTATCTTCCTGTTTTCACTAGAAAGGTCATGCCTATTTAAGGAAAACTTCCCAAGAAACATGGACATGCTCCATCACATCCATCAACTAAGAGTCCAGATCACTCATCAAAGAATTCCTAGCCCTTAAAGGGGTCGTGGTTGAAGCAAACCCAACTCATGCTACTCCTGGCATGCGAAGCAGTCACAAATATCTGATACTGCCCAAGATGAAAACATCAAACCGTTGACCAGCAAAGGAGGAATTCTCACTCAACCCTTGAAGCAATGAATAACAGGAAGAAAATACACACACAAGAAGTCTCATAGCACCTCCGTCTACTGAAGTTAACATCTCCCCCATCGGAAACAACCATCCCCAGGAGAACATATACATTGGTCTGGTTGAAAAAGAGAGATACACTCAGATATGTTATCAGACCTATAGACAGAGAGGTTTCAAGACAGAACATGAAGCATGAAGAATTCTTAGTGGTGCTAATTTGTGATTTATCAACAGATAAAACTTATTTTTCTGAAACTGTAGCATTTGGCACTGACCATATGATATTCCTGTTGAAAGCCAGAAGAGATCAGGCAAGATGGTGAAATGCAGCAAACCTTTTCTGGAAGGATGTAATTAGGGGACAGAGGCAAACACAAAAACCAAACCTAATTATGAGCATAATTTCAATTTCCTGGCAAAGCCACACACAGACATATACATATACAGACAAGTATCAGGTGGTCAGACAATATATACTCAAATACCAGTCTTAGCCTCATTCACCACATCCATGTCCATCACAACAGCACTGACAGGTTACAAGTGGGCACTGAGAGAAGGGATGGACAGATGGTGTGCTGGTTTTGGCTTTCATAGAGTTAATTTTCTTCACAGTAGCTGGTATGGGGCTGTATTTTGGATTTGTGCTGGAAACAGCGTTGATAATTCAGGGATGTTTTAGTTACTGCTGAGCAGTGCTTACAGAGAGTCAAGGCTTTTTCTGCTTCACCCCACCAGTGAGGAAGCTGAGCATGCACAAGAAGTTGGGAGGGGATACAACCAGGACAGCTGACCCCAACTGATCCAAGGGATATTCCATATTACATGGCATCATGCTCAGCATATAAAGCTGAGGGAAGAAAGAGAAAGGGGAGAAATTCAGAGTGAAGTTTGTCTTCCCAAAGCACCATTACACATGATGAAGCCCTGCTTTCCCTGGGGATGGCTGAACTCCTGCCTGCCCCTGGGAAGTGGTGACTGAATACATTGTTTTGCTTTGCTTGCATGTGTGGCTGTTGCTTTACCTGTTAAACTGCCTTTATCTCAACCCACAAGTTTTTTTTTTACTTTTAGTCTTCTGATTCTCTCCTCCACCCCAGCGAGAAGGAGTGAGCAGCTGTGTGGGGCTTAGTTGCCAGCTAAGATTAAACCACAACAGATGGAAACACTACAGAGTGAAGTTCCACTGTAACCCTCTCTATCTGACAACCAAAACCCACAGTTGGTCCATTTCTTTTTACATTCTCCTTCTCTTCTCTGAAGTCTTCTCTGGCCCATGGTTGACATCTAACCATCACACAGACAGCACTGTTCCCAAATGCCACTATCACCTCTTGCTGAGTCTATCCCACCATTGCAAACGATGGCGTTGTCTCCTCTGTCTATGACAGTGACATCTCAGCTCAGCTCTCACAACATGAGGCACTTGGCATGCAGACCACCTCTCTTAGGGAAATGTAACCATCCCAGGAAGTCAGACTTTTCCAAGAAGTACTTAGGTATAAAGGTCATAGAGGGAGAAAGCCTCTAGATCCAGCTGGTGACATTAGCAGATGCCAGGTCTCCACTGGATTCATGTGAGCTTTGGAGAGGACACCAGCTTCATCTTCTCACCTCACTTCAAGGCAACAAGAATTCCCATAACACATGCAGAGGCACAAAGAAGGCATCGCCAGGTTGGTCTTTATCTCCTCTTTCCAAAAAGCAGTAGGATGGGGTGTTTATTCCTCTCCTACAGCTTTATACTACTTCCAGTGTTGTAGTCTGAGAATCCTAGCAGTAAGATCAGGCATCCAGCCCAAAACTAGGCTTGTTCTCTGGGGCTCTCTGAAGATGACAGAACCCCAGCCATAAAATGCAATTCTGGCCCCCCCTTTACTCAGCTAAGAAGAAGAGAACAGAACTGAACACCCATGCAGAAGCAATAAAAATCAGGCAATGATGGGATGCATGAAGGACTCATTATTCAACAAACAAAAAGGAGATACCAAGTCCATGATCACCCACGTATTTTTCACTCGAGACACCTGTATCCCAAGGGGCAGGACTGCTTTGCAGCCCTAATGCGTCACAAAGTCTCCTCAGCAAAACATGCCTCTCTGTCCTCCTCGCTGACCCCACAAGCAACCACACCGAGACCTGTTCTCTAGTTCCCAGGTTCCCAGGAAGAGGGGAGAGCTGCCAGTCCCCATTGGCAGCCAGCACAGGGAACGAGTCAGGAGCCAGTTCCTGCCTTTGCTGTCCACACAGCAGCTCTCTGCTTCCTAACGGACCAAAATATGCTTTTTAACTCGGAAGGCAAAGTAGCTACATTTTCTCCTAAAATAGCAACTGCAAAAGTCAAGGGCTGCAGATTAAAAAATAGCAACTATCCATGCAACTTCCAGTGTCGCCTCATGTGCAGGGATGCTACAACAAATCAGAATTATGGGCTATTTTTTCCTAATTCCTGCTTCATTCAAGCCTAAGAAGCGCTGTGTTCTGAGCAGTATAAACAGCTGCAGAAACCAAAAGGTATGTGGTTTCATAGTTTAAGACAAGCAGTATCCATTCTACTTAAAAAGTTAGATTTCAAACCTTACCTTCCAAGTAAAATTTCACTGTGATGCTGACCAAGTTCCTTAATTCAAGCTATTCTGCTGAGTTTTAAGATAAAGACAACATCACCATACATTTGCCCAATATGACACACTTAAGGATTATTCTATGGAAGCAGTAGGCATCACATATACAGTGGAAGTTGTAGAGAGCTGTAGATCAAGGATTAAAACATCACCAAAACCCCATCTCAATAAAAAAGCCCCAGCTACAATTCAAAAATACAAATAAAAATAAATTAGGTTATAAGTGTCAATCCTTTTTTCGGTAAAACTGGTCTTATGACCAGGTACTTCAATCCCCCACTTCCACAATATAACACAGTTTACCTTTTCTACCTCTCAGGAAACTAAAAAATAAAATCACTAGCACCTGTGAAGCACACACGCTACAGCGGTGAGTACTGTAGAAGAGACCATTAAAAATTAACAGATCTGTATTCGGTGCAAGGTTTAGATTATCTGCAGTAAATTCAATTTGGGATCATACATGAGATGAAAGAGCAGAAAGGAAATATTGGATAGTCCAAAACCTGACCTTACACCCATTTTAACTGGTTACAAAACTCCCATTAAGTTTAATAGCGCCTCAGTGAACGCCATCCATTTGCTGCACTTGCGGAGATGAAGTAATCTCTAAAAGCATAAAAGGCATGACCACATAATTATGACCTCACATGATGCCTTCTTGTCACATTCTCCTGCTGGGCAGTTACTGGCTATGAGTTCCGGCCCCTTCAATGCGGATGCACCACGGATTAAAGTCTCCCCGGTCACAGCCTGCTGCACACAGGTTCTCACCTTGGCACATTCTCTGTTTCCTCAGCCCTTTGCACGGAGGAGACAGCACCTACAGTTCCAGACCATCCTCGACAAACATAACTCCAGCAGCACTGCAGAGTAGCACACCTCTTCCTAGAACTAGAGCACTGAGAGCATTCTGCATTTCCACACACTTCAACTTCCGCCTCTGGACAAAGCAAATAACAGGATGGGCAGATGCTTCAGAAGCCAGCTGGATTCTCCTCCAGGCAGTCCAAGAGACATTCAGATCTGCTGCTGCAAATCAGCAGCAGTGTTGCATACACTTTATTGCCTCAGTTTCCTCCACGATTCAAATCATTCTTGAGGCCACTATAACACAAACACCCGTCTCCCAACCTCATACATGCCACCAACCCCAGGACATCTGCCTGTACCAGGCTGCCAGCCCCCACTTCCTTCGGTATACCCCACAGTTCCACCTGCTGCAGCAACACCACAGCCTACATCTCCTTCCCTGAATAAACCTTTTGGATCTCCCCAGGCTGTGTGGCTGGTCCTACTCACGGGAGCAGAAGCAGCATCACTCAGAGAGAGGTCTTTAATCCCAGGAACCACCTCAGCTCACTCCAAAGCTGCGCTTCAAGAACTGGTGCCTACAGGCAAGGAGAAGCATCAATAAAACCTACTCCATCCTGTTCCAGCTTCGCTCCAAAGCTGCACAGGGCTTTTAACATGAAATAAGGGTAGGAAAGAGGCCTCTGATGGACCTGCTTTCCAGGACAGCAGAGTACAAAGGGTAATGAAGAAGCCATTGCTTGCACTTCCCCTCATTTCTTCTTCCCACAAAAAAGAAGCAAAGCCACAGAACAGAATAAAATCAAAAAGCCAAACAGAGATGGCTCAGAAGCACAATCTCTCACAGGAGCTGCTCGGAGAGTCATGCTTGGCTACCCCATCTACAGATCCAGGGATCCAGGAAGAAGCTGCCCAGCCCTGCAGCTGGGCAGAGCCTGGCCTTCCCCCTGCCTCGCTGCCTGAGGTCAGTGAGCAGGCTGGAGGAAAGGCAACCTTCCCACCCCTATCTGGGCAGGAGAACAGCAACCACAAGCAGCAAATTATAGCACCAGGATCCCAGCTAGAGCCTCCCCTCAGCCCACACAGCACTAAATCAAGGCTTTTTAGTGATGCCTTGGTGGGATTTTCTTCCTGGGCATCACCCTCAACAGTGACAACCACCCCAAATGTCTGCAAGAATCTCCTACAGAAATAGCAGTGGGAAAGCTGTGCAGAAAGCCTCAGTTAAAAGAGCACAATGCTCCAGTTCCTTGAAGAAACCTGAGCTGGATCCAGATCCCAAGGCCTCAATGGCCTCTGGGGAGCATATTTTGATATTTGTGACACACAGTAAAGCCACATAAGGTCGATTCTTTAGCCTCTCTATTAAAAGAAATTTAGCTATGTACAGTCAGAGGGAAAAAGTGCTGACATGACAAGAGTTTTTTCCCCCTTAAATGGTGCAGCTTCTTCCTGATCTCTATGCTAATACCTGCATTATTGCTGAGGCAATTATGAGCAGATAAACCCCAATAAAGTCATACAAGAAAAGCAACAAGTGCTTCTATTCCATGCTCTTTGAAGCAAGCATCCAATCTTTCTGCACCACAAACTCTCCTCGACAAAGGCAAACATAAGCAACAGCCCCAGTAACACACGGCCACTTCAAAAACATGTCAGCCTGAATCCCACTGTCCTATCCAAGTAGATCTCATTACCTCTTTTTCAATCAGTATGAATCACAAGTACTCGCTGCCCATACGCCAGAGGTTAGGAGGTGGCACAATGGCATAAGCTGATGGAACACCAATGTCACACCAAGTGAGCTGACAGAAACTGCCAAAGTCTCCTGCTCTGCCCAAGCAGATGCTGGATCCAGCTCTAGTTCAGCTGATGCTGCTCATTAAACAAGGGGGCTTTTGTATACAACCCTCCTTTCTCTGTGGCCACTTAAATACCTCATATCACTGCTAAGGAGTTGGAGTCCCATTTCCTTCGGTGCAGCAAGGGAGCTGATAGGGGTGGTTCAGAGAGATGCTGTATGTACGTGTGACAAGCCAAATGAGACAGAGACTGGAACAGTTCACAAACACCCTGGAAATCTTCCAGAACCGAGAACACAGGTTAGAAACGCAGAAAACTATGTGGCCTTTCTCAGCAAAGCTTTTCTGCAGGAGAGGTAGCCAGGCACAGCTCAGTGGGACAGCTTGGCAGAGCCCTGACAGGGAACACTGCAGGGTCAGAGTGGTGGCATGGTCCAGGACTCGTGAGGACTGTTTCATCCAGCCCCTGCCATCGTTGGACTTGGCTCCTACAAACATCTCTAATTCAACCCGGAAAAAATAAGAGACATGCAAGAAAGTGAAACAGAGGGAGAGGATAGCACACTAGGGAAAATGTATACACATCTTTACACTGAATTTACAAAAGATTGCTGGCAAAATTAAATTTACTGGAGAGCAAAGGGAGTTAAGGCCCAAAATGCAGTCAAGCAGCTCTAATCCCTAAACATCAGGATTATCTCATGACAGCTACACTCGGGTGTCCACTCAATACCACTGTAAAATGTAGATCAACAGAATGCTTCAATGAACTGGAACTCGTTACCTCTAATTGCTTCTCTCACTTCTCTTCTGGATGTTCCTCTGATCCCTCAGCCACCGCATTTTAACAGCAAACACACACACACAGAAGGTCAAGTAATATCAGAGAGGGGCAAATTAAATAAGAGATTTCCAGACAACCAAAACATCTGCCCTTCTCTTTCACTTCATACAAAAACTAAGGTTTGCTGAGTGCCACAAGACAAGTCAGCAGCATAAAGTGATAGATAGATGTTTTAAAACATCTTCAACTAATGTGATTCCTAACATTTTTGAGAGAGGCAGAGGTTTCTGTGCAGCCAACCAAACACCGCTAAAGACAGGCTTTATTTTTCCAAGCTAACAGGGGTATGTCCTTCAGCAGCAGTTTGCAGGGGGCCACAGACCACACACAGAATCCTGTTCAGATCCGTCTCAACTTCAGTTTGGCTTCCCTACCTCTAGTGCAAATGAAGCAGCTGATTTATTTTATTTTATTTTACTGCTGCCTCCTTTGCATCTCGTGTGTTCTGGTACTCCTGCTGCCACCAGCCTCACCAAAGCAGCCGCTGAAAGTGCCGACACAGTAAAGCTCAAAGCCAGCACAGGAACACAGCCGCTAAACCTTCAGTGACCAGCACTTCTTAGAGACAACCTTGGACACAGAGGTGCAAACCCCCAGCACAGAAGGGCAAGGCAGGGGCCCTGCTTGCTGGATCACCGGGAGGAACAGCCGACAGAGGGTATTGCACAGGATGTGCCTGGGAGCTGCTCCAAACTCAGCTAGGTGGGCAACCTTTCCAACACGCAAGGCAGAGACCAGGCTTCCTGCAAAATACCAGAGCGCTCCTGTTTCTAAATGGGAATTCTGAAAGGAAAAATGAAAATCTTATGTCTACAGCTGGTACACATATGCAGAAGGAAATCATCTCTAGTAGAGCCAGACCTCTGTTTGGCTTCCAACCTCACAACCATGGCCATCACCTCTGAACACAAACCTCTGGAATCTACAGAGAAATACTGAGAGAGCCGGGAGGAGTACTAAAGCTTGCAGAATACTTCACTTGGGCCTTCCATTTTCCTGAATATGGCAAGAAAAGAGCCAACATTAAAGCACTCTTAACAGCTCTAAAATCCCAACTTTCAGTCTGTTTGCCAAAGGTTTTCTTTGAACTGGAGATTTTCTAAGTGTTCCCAGACTGTGTCAAGCCTAACTCACAACATTCAAATATCTAAAAAAAACAAAGCGCAAAAGCAAACAGAGAAACAACAACAAACTTAGAGGTGATTCATTACATCTCAACACATCAGCAATACTCTGTCGAAACAGCATCCCAAGAAACCTCATCCTGGATCCAAGGCAGGGGTCAGCTTCGATAGATTGGAGCTTCATTTTTTTTACTATAATATCTTGTATCCCCTGCATTGCTCTGCATCTCTTTACAAAGACAGCCATGCCATGAAAAATAAGAGGGAGGAAAAAGCTAACCTGATTACACAGCTTTTCCACAATTTACTGGAACTAGATGTTTTCTTCCGTAAGATTTAAAAATACAGACTTTCAAAGGGTCCCTCAAAGCACAAAAGCTATTATTCACTGGCCCCTTCTCAATTACAATCCCACTCAGCCCTCTTACCTGTAAACCCAAACCTATCTAGAAATTATCAGCAGACTGATTTCTTGCCATCCTCTGGAGCACCACAAACAGGCCACAGCTTGAACAAGGACATTGGTTGTCATGAAGCACCAGTCATGTCCCCACTCTCCCCTTTCTGTGGCACGCTACAGTTCAAGGTTTTGAGTCATTGTGCTGGAAAGGAGTCAGGCTGGTAGAGGGTGTTACAGACCATCTTCTGGCTTATGGTACGATGAGAAACCACAGACTTTCTTGTAGAGCAAAGACTTATCATCTGTTACATCATCTTTCAGTCACAGGGGACTGATCTCAACACCACCAGTCATCTTTATGAACCCTGTGCAGACATGGCTGAATGACATCACAAAGTCACCGCTCATTGCTGCCACTAAAGGTTTATGTGGACCGGGCAAGGCACAGACCACAGCTGCATTAACTGTCTGTCCTGACCAGTCGGCCACGCTCACGGTCGCAAGAAGAGTAATTCTCCCAAATACTCAGGGATATGGAGCACACAAGTCATTCATGAAAGAGGAACAAGGATCAGCTCTGTTCACATCTTGCATCTAATTCCATCCATGTATTACCACCAGGTATGATTTTAATCTACTAACCCGCCTAGACCCCATAAAAAAGTTAAATCAAAATTCAGCTTGGGGACTGAAAAAGGAGTTGATTAACTCATTCAGCCCCATGCAAAGCAAGGGGAAAGTATTTTAGTAACTTTTTCAGCAGTGTAAGCTGTCTGGTACACCTCTAGCACCTGGAAGAGGAAGACAAAAAGAGTACCATGGAATTACACCCTTGTCTGCAGTTTTAGATAGAAAGGGACACTTCTCAGCTAGCCATAACATTTTTCATCTTTCATCACAGAGAGGAACAGAGGAGGAGAGAGATTGTTGCAAGGGTACTTTCTCTTCCATCTGTGCAGCAGTCAGTATTTTCTGACAAAAAGCAAATACAGCTGCATCAACAACTGCATTTCAGTGCAGTTTCACAAGTGACTTAGGCTAATATAACTTTCTTTTTTTGTCTTCTCCCCTGTGTTAGGCATTATTTTTACCCAGATCAGCAAGCTGATCCAAATGATTCAACCATTCAAGTCAGCAAACAGAGTGCGAGGTAGTTCCTTGCTAGTATTTATACAGTTAAAAAGCAGCAGTACCTTTGAGGCCCTTTACTTCCAAAGCTTACAAACCTATCCAAATACTTCCAGGTGACATTCCTGGCCGGTGGCATTTGACTTTTGCCATTTATGGAACAGAGGTAGCTAAAAACCAGCAGTTCCTGGTAGACCTTTTCCTCCCACGCCGCGATTAACTGAAATATGTCCCAGAAGCAGATAGCAGCCATGATCCGATTTGTCCCAATCCCAACTCAAGCAGCTTTACACCACCCTCCTAACAAGATCAGCACTGGCCAAACACCATTTATCCGGCCTGATCAAAGATGGATTAGATAACGAAACCCTAACTGCATAAGCTGTCTGAGCATGCTGGCCTGAGACAGCAGAAAACAAGAAGCCCAGTAAGTGTAAGGGCTACTCAAAGCTTCTAGGCACCCCGTGCCCCAAGGTCTTAATAACTAGCTACTATCTTATCTTCCTATAGGCTAGTTTTGATACTTCATGCTAATAGACCTCCAAAAAACTATCAGTTTTACAGCTGCATTGGTAATTTCTACAGCTAAATGATTTATTTCAGCATTACACGTTGTGTTTATACCCAGAGCCATTGGCAGGTACGGGTTATGCAAAGAACAAATGGTGGTGGGCATGGCATTCCGTGATTCCTTGCTATCAGCCCAGAGACACGAGGTCACCAAGTTTACACAGCAACAGCCTGTGGCTCTGGAACAGGAAGTAAAAAATTGACAGGATCTCCAGGAAAAACAAGGTACAACAGTTGCTGGCGTTATTTCCAGCTTTCAGAAAGCCTCTAGAACATATGAGAGGGAGAAAAAAAAACATCAAAGAATAGGCTCTTTATTCCTCTTGTAAGCATTACGTACAGTTAAACGTAGAGGATTTACTAAAAAGAAGCCGTTATTCTAAAATAAGGTACTTCAAAAGAAGGCACTATCTGAACAGAAATCCTCACGAAGCGCAATCTTGTGTTTTGTCTTCCAAGTAAAAAGATACCGAATTTCCCAAACATTAAAGAACACATTTTTCCTACCTCTGATATTATTTGTAAGTTTAGCTTCAAATTTGGTACTTCTTGCTTGCAAACACGAGACGATTCCCCAAGTACATAAACTACAGCCTTTAAAAACTTTAAAAAGTCAAGGGAAACTTCTGAACATAGAATCATACAATGGTTTGGGTTAGAAAAGACCTTAAAGATCACCTAGTTCTAAATAATGGCACATATTTGTACATATATACATACACATGTATATATGTTTATCTTCATCTTTTATAATAAAAGGATTGAATTTTTTTTGCCATCTATATACCTATGGAAAGACTAAAATTACGCTAAGAATGACAAATAAGTACAATATGGGCGTCCTAATCTGAAGAATAGCTACACTGTCTACAGACACACTTATAAATCGGACTCTACTAGTCGCACCTCACCTAATTTCTCCATTGCTTCCCATCATTTGATACAGAAAGAAACCCCAACTTTCTGCTAATTAATTCCACAATCAATCCCTAGTATCACAACCACCAGCATTACATACTGCTGCATACACACACTGTTGCAGCCCCATGGCTGAATACTGCAATCTTACTATCTTGCATTATTCATTGAACAGACAACAAAACACTTTTCAATGTAAATATAGGGGGGAGAGTTGTTTATCTGTAGAGAAATTGTACTCATTTGCAATTAAACACAAAAAAAAAAAAAATCAGACTTTTGCTAAACCAGTCCAAGTCCCTTCCTGGGCAATTTTCAGGTGATTTACCGTGGTTTACATCAACAACAACCAGTTAAACCACTATATGCAGGGTAAACTGGTGCATCTTCTGTAACTATACAAGACCTCTGCCTCAGTTCAACTCTGAAGAGCTGGAAGAATTTCATGTCACCATGTTTGTGCACTCATTCATAACTCCTAGCAAGACACGCCGTACAAAACACTCCTTGGATGCTAAGCATCTTTCTCCTTGCAACTGTACACATTGCCTGAGTCATACTTGACACCTACGTGTGGGAGAACACACTACTTCAGGGGATAAAAGAGCACAGCACGATTTTCGCAGGCCCTCGGGAGAGCACAAGCAGCAGCACTTGGGTGCGAAGCTCCAGCAAGCGCTCAGGCCACACCATCACACTGGGGAAAACACGGTGCTGTGGGCTGGACAGACCACCATGAAAGGCTGAACATCAGACAGAACCACAAACAAAACCTTCCTGCTGCAAGCTGTTTAAAAAATAAATAACTCTCGAGCATGAAAAATGGGGACAGCCTGGGAAGTAAAAAGGGAAGAGTGTTGGCCAGCATTTGGCATCTTGGTGAGAAGCACCGTGGAAAGAACAGGATGCTCCCCTTGGAAAGCCAGGAGCGCTTACCAACCCCAGAAAAGGTGAGAAGAGAAACAAGTTCAGATGAATAAACCACGCTGCTTTCAAAGAGCTCTGATATACTCATCACGAGAGACAGAAGCAGAAAAGGCCAGTGCAACTGCCGTAATAAAACGACCCTCCACAACACCCAGACAAAGGGAGGCAGAAACACCTTGGCAGCATCACCCCACAAACACAAAGGCCAATGCACCTGGAACAAGCGATGTTTTGGGGACTAGCAAACCGCGCTGGCAGGAGACGGCAGAAACGTGGGATCCCGAACCAAGCTGGAAGACGCCCCACTACCTCGCTTCTCCCCCTTCCCAGGCAGCAC
>VZTF01009528.1:0-79173 GCA_013397755.1 Cnemophilus loriae | reverse complement strand
TTCACTTTGTCGCCCCCCCCCCCCCCCCCCCCGAAAAGAAAAAGGCTAAGCCTATCGCCTGGAATCGTCAAAATCCAGACAACACACAATCCACTACAGGAAATATAAACGCCTAATGCAATTTTATAGGCAGCTGGAGGGTGCCAAGTTTCCTAGCCCACACAATAGGTTGCAGATTTCTCTGTGGAAAACAAAACAAAAAAAAATTAAAAAAAAAAAAAAAAGGTGGTGGGAGGGCTGGACTATAGCTCCCCTCAGTGATCCTCAAACCTTGGGAACTTCAGCTGTGGCTGCTGGCAAGAAGGGGCCGCTAATCCTGCAGTCTGTAACAACCAGAAACACAGCCATATTTAGTCATGTTTTCCAGCCCCTTCTCCTATTCCTGCCTGCTGAACAGCCATTTGGAAGGTGATCAGGGCTAGAGATTCAAATCAAAATGGAACGTTACCAGCCCATGCAAAATTCAGAAAGGGATATCCACAGCCCTGTGAAGCTGATGATAAAACCGTGGTGGAAATCCCTGCCTGAGTGATACTGGAGCTGGCTGGGGATAGCAGCCGGTGCTGTAGGGTCTGGCTGACCCAGAAATTGGCTGTATGACTCAGGATTACCATCTCATGCTGGCCACTCCCTCCAGAGACTTGCCTCTCACTTTATTAATACCACTTTTTTTCATACAACTTGCGCTCAGATAGAATTTAGGTGGTTTGGGTGACACGGGTTAAATATGGGATGGGGAAATCACCATAGTCTCCCGAGTAAGTGCTATAAATTCCAGCAATTTACGACAGAAGGGAAAGCTGGAAGTAGTCTGAGTGCATTCTTCAGCAGTAAGAATGCACAGGTAGGGCACCCAAATAAATGTAATTGTGGTACGAGGCTATAACCATGTCATTCTGGAGAAGTCACTGCAGTTTTATCTCCTGGACCTGCTTACAGTGATTTTTAGAGTCTTTTTCTCCCCTTAATATCCATTTTCTACTGTCCCCACTGCCACTCCCTCACCAGCATTCCATTCCTGAGTCTGCTCCAGCAGGCCAGCCCCTTGGAGTTGCTTCCCCGCCCGGCATCCCCCAGCCCTCTGCTTTTGTGATTTGTCTTCTCCTCTGCTTTACTGCAGCAGGAACTTTCCCTTGGGAGACATTAGTAGTGGAAGGGAGAGGAAGAGAAATGAGAGCCAGAGGTTCAGATTGGGAGCAGGAACAAACTCACCCCTCCACTGCCAAAACCTCACTGAAGGCTCCAGAACTGCCGGGAGTGTAAGCCTACATCCAAGGGCTCACTGCCCTGCCTCTGCTCAGCCCTCTTCTTCCCTACAGCCCACTGAGATCTCTGCAGTGTACCCCAGATCACTCTGCAGCATCCCCAAAATCCCTGCTCGGGCTGCCCGTGGCTGTCCTGTGTCACTGAGCCCAGAGTTCTGCTGGCACAAACATCATGCCAGGTAATCCCTTCCATAAACTGCTCAGGCTCTAACTAAAACCGCTGTTAAAGCAGTTTCCAGCTCCTCCATGGCTGTGGGGCAGCTGCTTTAGAATTAGTTTATGGCAAAGCTCTCCCTTTCATATAAAGCTATTACCAAGATGCTGCTTTGTTTCGAAGAGATCCCCTCACACCATCAGCTCTGTGCTGTGACTGAGTGCCAGCTCAGGTGTCGCGGCACCAAACCAGCCAGAAACAGACCAAAAAAATAAACTTCCCTCAAGTGCTTTAGCGCTCATAGGGTACCTGAGAGGTGTGGGATCCCCAACCCCCAGAAACAAGCCCCTGCTGCAGCGTGCAGCCAGTAATCACATTTCATCCTGGCACAGACAAATTCCTTTTGCACTTCCTCCCTGCCGCCGAGCGCAGCACGCTCGCCCCGGAGAGCGAATTATAATCAAGCTCAGCGGGGCTCATAATCAACACAGGTAAGTACACATCGAGTCTCGCTGTGCTTCGGAAATAAATAAGGCAGCCCCATTCACCTGCTGTATCGTTGATAATTCATCTCTTTCCTCCAGCTTTCAACCCACGAGAAATTTCTTCAGCTGAAACCATTCTTCATTAGTTCTCTGAGATACTTAATTTTTAAACGCATCCCAGTCCATCAGTCACAGCTGGTATTCTCTAGCCACATTTTCCACGTCATCCTCTGAGGCAGTAATTTAGCAGTAGGATCCTACCAGATCTACCAGATCCTCGTGTTCCCTGATTTTACCTTTTTTTTTTTTTTTTTTTTTTTTAAAAAAACAAAAATTTTAATTTGNCCTGATTTTTCCTTTTTTTTTTTTTTTTTTTTAAGAAGACAGAAGTTTAAATTGCGGAGCAGGAATTGCCACGAGCACTTATTTTCCGTGAAATGTTGTGCTGTGACTGACTGGTATCAAATGATTTGCTGGGTAGTTCAGAAAAGAGAGGAGAGGATAAAAAAGAGAAAAAAGAAAAAGAGAAAAAACAGTAAATATTTTATCTATTCACTGCTCAAGAAAACCAGAAAGCAGTAGCATCAAAACCACGTGGGAGCAATCCCTGTGCTGGCACAGTAACTGCCCAGATTAGCAAGAAGGGCTGTGCCAGTCGCAACAGAAAAACGAAAGGCAGAATCCAAAAGCTAAGCAGGTAAAGGGAACAAATTGTGTCAGAGCAAAATTTTGCTGCCTGTGCAACCCATCTCTGCTGCTTGATTTGCCCTCACCTGGCAACTCAAACACAACAGATCAGCCCTGCACACAGCAGAAGCGTCCCCAGTTTCAGCAGTGTGAGGAGGACACAGGGCTGGGAGACCTGGGACCGGGTGTCTGCGGACCTTTCCAGCAAAGGTACCCGGGCAGTGGCACTCGATTTATGCCCACCCTAAACAGGAGCCTAAGGGCCTCTTTGTAGCAGCAGTAGTGGGGTTACCTGCCTGCATAGAGGCAGAGTCCCTGCTGGGCAGGCGGGAGAGTTGCTGGGGTCACCTGCAGGATTCTCACGGAATCTCTGACCTCTGCTAGAGGAAACTGAGTGCAGAAGGGAGATGTGGGCTTTTCTGGCTGGCCCTGGGGGGGATGGAAGTCCAACTAGCCCGCTACAATTCACAGGGAGCGCTCTCTGCCTCGGTGGGATGTCCCAGCAAGCAGGACTGTGACCAAGAGGTGCCCCATGGGCTCCCACCCAAGCACCTCTCACCTTTCTGCAGCACAGCCAAGGCTCTGCCGCAGCCGGGAGGAGCGCGCTGGCGTTTCCAGTCCCAGCTCTTCCCGCCACGGCGCCTGCCGGGAGGTGTTTGCTTATTCCACCCCGGTGGCCAGGAAAAGGCTTTGTTTGACAGGGGAAAGCAGAGCCAGCTGCCCACAGCAGTGCTGCTGCCCACACACACCAGTAGAGAAATGAGTCTGGGGAGCCTCCCACCAGCACTGCCCAAGTGCCTCCCAAATTCATGGCAGCCTGCAAACACAGATTAACTTTCCTGGGAAATGACAGACTCCAGTTTATGATTTCTGTTTGGAGTGAATGTCCCATGACAGTTTATTTTAGTCGTCTTGCTGCTTTTAATAGTTCATGGCAGAGTCATGAGGCAGCCTCCCCTGCTGGGCAAGCCATAGGTACTGCGGCCCTACAGAGAGCAGGCATCCTCTAGCACAGCTCATACAGTGCCAGGGGATTGCAGAGGGAAGATTTTGGGGGACTGATCTGCCAGATCCTGGACAGCAGAGCAGGGAACAACTGCTCTGTCCACCCAGGGGATCAGGACCTTGAAATCTTGCTTTGGAGAGAAGCTGTTTTGAAATGATCCTGCATGATAATCCCGGACACAGCTCTTCCCTTGCCATGCCCCATGTCCATGGAATAGGTGCCTGCTTCCTCTCTCCATCACATATCTCTTTGCTCCCAAGTTTTGGGAGAGGAGCCACAGAGAAGCTGCTATCTGGTCTCGCTCTGTGGTTTTCTCCCTAATCCCCTTTCATCTTCCGCCCAAAGCAAACAAGTCAGGTCTCTTCATGGGGGTGTGTTGCCAGGCTTGGCTCATCCTCAGTGTCCCTCTACAGCTATGCTCTGTTTAGGGCTGTGCTATACCCTGTGAGAGGACCAGCGCTGCAGGGCATGCTGCACATGGTGACACATCCTTGGCCACTGGAATGCTGGTCCCATCCATGTCCTGACACTTCCACAGTGGGGCCGCCTGCCCTGCACCAGTCAGCTCCACACATGCAGGTGCTGGCCCCAGCCTCGCTGGCTTTTCTGTTCAAGCAGCTCTGGTCTTCTCACCTGCCCAGGGAAGCGGTGCAGGCAAACGACCTCTGAGGTAGGCGGGGCTTTACTCCTGCTGTAATTTCCTCCTACTCTGTAGAGATACTCGGTGTTATCCTCCAGTGCAGCAGGGCTGCCAGCTGTGCTGGCCATCCCTACTCTGAACCAAATTCCTTGGCTGCAGCACAGAGGTGAGCGCTTCCCTTAGCAAAGGAGAGGTCTTGGGATGCAGATAAATCTCCTCCAGCCTCACAGCAGGGCCCTGAATAAACATAGACAGCACCAACCTGGCACCTTTCCTTGTGTGGGGTCCCACTGCAGTTTAACTGCAGATCCATGCTGGAGCATTAGCTGTGTCCTTGAAGTCGCCTCCCAGAAACTTCCCAGGTGAGAGGGAAATGGTGACCTGAGCTTCAAGCAAAAGCTGATCAAGAGCTTTATCTGTGCTTTCCGCACAAGGACACATCAGGGCAAGACAGCCAGGTGCCTTGTGCTTCCAGAAATGATGAGCTGGTGAGTTGTGAGCTGCACAAGCACATCGACAGCCCACAGGATCAAAAGCCTGCACAGCAAATTGGGCTGTGTTACCTCATTAAAACCTGTTTTGGCTGTGCCCATAACCTCAGCTTCAAAGCCTGCTGCAGTTCCTAGCGACGACATTAATACTTAGGCAAGCAGAGAGCCTTGCCTGAGGCTGGAGCCGCCCTATCCTCCAGAGCTGAGCTCCTTGCACCTGCACCAGCTTCACGAGGCAGAAACGGGGTCTGAAAGAGCCAGCTCCAACCCAGGATGGACTTGGCAGCACGAACACGGTGCATGCAGCCCCCGTGCCCTTCTCAGCTCCCATGGGGAAGTGCTGAGAAGGAAACGAAACTAGCTTTCAACACATGCCCACTGGCCATGGGGCAGCCTGGGCAGGCTGCATCCATCCAGCTGCTTGCAGGGCTGGGAAGCTTTGCCAGGGTCCTCTCAAATCCCAGGAACAGCCCAGGACTGAGGAAAGCATTCTTTAGGAGGGAAGGGAAGAGCCTGGGCTAGGAGAAAGGATGCTTCCCTTCCTGCTGCACCGAGAGCACCTCAGTGCCAGGAGTTTGGAGGAGGAAAAGTGAAAGGTGGGCTCAGCTCCAGTGCAATGCTGTTTCTTTATAAGGCAACACAGGGAGATGTTTCTCTGGATACAGTGGGGATGAAAAGCAGGAAGTTCCTTTGATCACAGCTCCAAGGGTTTGTTGTATTTTTTACCTTTCTCCTTTTCTCCATCAAGTTATCACTTCACCCACAAAGCTGGTGGAGGCTGCCGCACACCTCTTGGCTGTACAGTGCAGCATCCCTGCACTTCTAGGCAAATCTCTCGACTGGCACCACCACTCTGCCACCAGAACTTCATGTCTAGTGAGACTTTTTCTGGCCACAGAGCCCTGCTTCAAGCTCAGTCTTAAATGAGGTCAGGGATTTGAGTGACGGCTCTTCTCCTAAAAAGGAGTCTAAGGAAGTGATTTATTTGTCCCAAGTGATATACCCTGCCACAACACCCACCTCCATGAGATTCGGCACAAATGCCATCAGAAGTCAATTAGGGCTGTGGTGAATTAAGTCATTCACGGTGTAATTCCAGCTTAATTAGCAGCAAGCAACCCCATTATGAGTAACACGGCATTGCGAGGCCAACCACTCCATCATCATCAGTCCTCCACTTCCTCCCTCGCTCTTCCTTAGGGCTGGAGAGCTGAGCAATAGCGAAACCTCCAAGGCAGACTCTCCTGCAGGGCACATGTCCCACAGCCTCTGCTGCCTGCACACACCCTCAGCTGCTGTAGGCGAGTGGAAAAGGTGGCCTGCCCTCAATGCTCCTCCTGCACAACCAAGCCCAGTCCAACGAGTGGCTGTACTTTTACCTAATTGGCTTTTCATTGTCCTTCTGTGTATGTTTTGCCCAAATTCAAAGTCTCAGAGAGGGAGGCTGCCCCAGCGCAGGGAGCTGGCTCCCTGCACCTCTCCTCTCGTGCCAGACCATCATTGCTGGACATTTCACATTTTGCTTTTCCTCTTGCTGCACGGCTGCTCAGTCCTTTGCCCTGCTCAGCCACAAGGATGGGAGTCACAAATTTAGGACAAAAAAGGTTTTGGTTTGGTTTTTTTTTGCTATCCTTTTCCTTCTGCTTTTGCTCCCACTTCTACAGCATCAGGGAAAAGGCAAAATTAAATCCAAACAGACAGCAAACAGTTATCCACTAGTACTAGCTCTCTGTCCTGAAACTGGGACTATTGTCTCCAGCAGCTCCAGCACAGGCTGAGCTGCCTGACCGCTAGTTAGGCTGCAGCAGCCTGCATTTTATTTTCAGATCACTCAAACCACTGCTCTGAGATCTCCCTCACCTCCCAGGCAGGGAAAGCTGCGAATTTCCACCTTAGTTTCCCCACTCCAGTGCCTGTCACTGAGGAATCCCACTCCACAGCCATTGAATCTGCATCCTCATTCTCCATTTACATTAAGTGGTACTTGAATCAATTTGTGGAAGAAAGAGGAGAGCTAAATCCTAACCGTGGCAGGTCAGTGCTGCTGTGCCCAGGAACCCAGCTGGAACTGGCTCTGATGGCCACTGTCCTTGTCCTATGCCCTGGGGAACAAGCAGAGCACTCAGCTGCTCCCCAGGAAAGAAGGCTCTTTGCACAGGATGCTGCTGCAGGTCTGATGATTTACCTCCATTTCTCAGAGGCTGGGGCTGGGCTGGTTGCTCTGCCCCTCGGTTCTGCTGTTGCAACGGCCTGTGAGGGCCACACTAACCTGCAACAATTTAATGGATTTTTTTTTTTTTAGCTGGTTTATTACATGCAATGATCTGGTTGCAGATCCTTTGTACCAGCAGAATGGCCCAGTGTGGGGACAGGAGTGTTTGTAATCAACTTCATCATCTCTTGCATCTCCTCAGAACATCTCTATGCCCTTCCCTCTAATTCAGACCCCTGGTGGGATCAGCCCTGAGGCCGGATGGTGCAGACAACAAACAGAGCTCCAGCAACAACTCCCAGGAACTATTTTTTTATAGGGCCCATAGAAAAGGTCCCAGCTCAAACTCTTTTCCACACTTGTTACAGCTCTTGTAACCATCCACCTACTCAGCCCATCCCCCAAATCCCAGGAAAACCACTGTGAAGCATCTACCAGCTCTGGAGAGCCACAGAAGAGCAACTAACCTGAAGCCATCAGAATCTCCTAGCTCAAGGCTGCATTCTGCAAAGCAGAAAATGGAGAATAGGAGACTTAATTTTGTCCCTTCCATGGGGATGCACAAAAAGCTGGAAAGCTGAAGAAAAATACTGTGCCAGTTAAAAAAAAAAAGAACACAAGTCTCTTTCCATCTTGCACAGGCCAGAGCAGCAGCCAAGCAGTGCTCTGGCTCACACAGCGCAAGGCTAAGGACACAAAAAGCAGCCTGAGCTTAAAAGGGTCATCACACCACCAGCACACAGGTTCTGCTCTGGATCACTGCAGTGCCTGGCCAGCAGTGCCATTTCAAGTTGATCCTATGATGGGAAAGCAATTTCTATGCAATTTAAAGGGCACACTGGTCTCAGAGATACTCTGCAAGTTTCTGCAAAACGCCTTGGAAAAAGATTGAAGCAGCTGAGCCAGTAACCTCCCTGGTGACACTAAATCCAGTCCTGTTTTTAACAGCCTATATGCAAGACATCAGCACAGCAGTGCCTGTATTCCACACATCCTGAATCCACATCCAGCCCCCATGCCTTAATCCCCATCCAGGCTTTCAAAAACTGCACCCAATGTAACACAATTTCAAAAGTAGCTCATTCTCAACTGATCCTTTATAATGGGACTGCATCCACTTGTGGAGCAGCACACGGCTAACCGTGCCTGCTCCTTCTCCACTCCCCCTTGGCTTTTTTAACTTAAGTTTCTTAATGAGAAGACTTTTCCCCTCCCAACATCTGGTTAGGCAGAAACGCTGCCCTTTGGGAGCAGCGGCCACACGTGCCCCCCAGGGAAGGAGTTTCCTGTAAGCTGCACCCTCCCTGCTCCTTGTTTGCCAGCCTGGCCCTGGCAGCAGCCCTTGCTGGCAGCACAGGCCCTTCATGGTGAGCGCCAGCACCTCCTTCCCCACCGCTGCCACCCAGGGCCTGGCCCAGCCCTGACCGCAGCTCCCAGCTCAGACTTTCTCAGCAAGGTCTAAATCTCTGCCAGCGCGGGCTGGGAGGGATGAGCTCAGAGTTAGGAGCTGCTGGTGTGGCACTCCAGCTTCTCATGCCCTGGCTGTAGGACCAGAATGCGCTCGTGGCACTTCAAGGGGCCAGAAAGACCAGAATATGGGCACGAATTTCTTACTCAATTTCTGGCAAAAATGTAACAAAAAGCAGAGTTTCTGGGGCCGCGCAGGGTCTTCACTGCACCGAGGGAAGGAGGGAAGGGCAACACACGCACATGACTGCAGCACATGGATAATCTTTATTGGTAACATCAGTGGAGCACCAGTAAACCATTACTGACTGTAGTGGTGACACACAGCTGAGGCACATGCTAAGGCACTTTTATTATATAAAAAAAATTTAAATTCTTCTGTGACAGCAATTGGGACAGGAGGCTCCTGCATTAGGGCGCTTCAGGCATACAGTATGGTGCTTCATATTTAAATTTTACTTTGCTCATAAGTAGGTCTAAATGCAGCATATACAATATGGTTAAGAATACAGGTAAATCCAGCAACCAGTGTACGGTGTAGAAAAGTAAAGACTATCTATATATAGCCATGGTCCCAAGAGAAAGGCAGTGATAAAGACCTTTATTTTTTTTCTTAATTACTTATTACAAGAAATACAAAGGCCTTACATATATCTGTGCAGATTAAAGGGTTTTTAATATACTCTTAGTCAATGGTGCACAATAACTAATCCCAACCCCTGGTTACAGAGCAGGTGCAAGAGGCTTGGACATGTCAATAAGAGGAATTTCCCTCCCCTTATCCCCACCCTCTGCCCACTACCCTATTAAATTCCTCTAGATTCTGTCTATTACCATTAAATATATTTGGTCCCCCAGAGATTCCTGGACAAGCACAAGGACATTGCTCTGCTCCCCCAGCCTGTCATTAACTACTGGTCCACACTACCTTAGATGAAACCGCTCAGAAGCAGAGACACTAACAGGACATCATTGCACTTCAGAGATCTGTCCAGACAGGAAAAATAANAAAAAAAAAAACCAAACAACTTTGGCAAGTCCTCCAGGTAAGCGGTCCCAAGAGGAGTTTCCCTCTTCAGCCCTCCCTGGAAACACATGAAAGAAGAAAGGGCAAATTGCCATGGCCAAAGCACACCGTTTTTCCTGAAACTGCTCCCAAACCACATGGGTGGGCAGGTTAAAAGAGGCAGAAGACTGAGGTCACTGAACATGATTGCCGAAAGCAAACAAAGAGGGAGGGGAAAGAATACAGGAAGAAGCTTCCCTGCAGCTAGAATTGAAGACAAAAGGAGATTTACAGCAAAAATAATCTTTCCCTAACCCCGCTCCCTCCAAACTGTGTAAGGATTTACCAGCAAACATGGCACAGACAGTTCTACAGGCCTTTGCAGTGGCCAAACTGCTGGTCAAATTTCAGAGCCCTGACTCTTTGGCATTAAATACAAAGAGGATTAGGAAACTGGAAAGAGGAGAAAACTAGGAACACAGATGCCCGATGGCTCCAGATACACAGACCTGGGCTTGCTCTGCAGATCCCCAGCCAATTTAGGAGGAGAGGGTTTGCTGAAAGTCCAATGGAAGAGGGGAGGGTAGATGGGTCACTCCCTCACTTGTAGCCTGGGTCAAATGGGAGGACTTATTCAGTAGCTTTGGCATCACCAGCATCTGCTTTGCCATCCACTTCCTCGTCGGAGCACTCTCCTGTTCCCTTCCTGACCATCCGACGTGTCACGACGAACGGCAGGTCCCCACGCCTAGGGAAGGACACACAGCACGTCAGCAGCGTTCCACTGAACTCACCAGGCAGGGCAGGCTCTGCGAGGAGGCAAGGAAGCACCTGGCCATGCTGCTTGCTGTGGGCAGCTGCACAAAGCCCACGCTGCACTGGCTGCCACGGCGTGGCACAAAATGCTCCTCCTTACCTGAGTTTGCTCTTCAGGGAGCTGACTTCTCTATTCATCGCATCCGCTGTTTCGGTGGCATCCTCCAGCTCCCGCTGGAGCTTCCTACGGGATGCATTGGCTCGCTGGGCCTCCTCTTCTGCTTCCTCCAGCTGGCGCTTCAGCTGCTTCAAGCGCATGTTTGCCTTGTCCGCCTGAGCGTGGATGGGGCAAAAAATAGTAAGAAATCAGTGTTTGCCCAGAGTTGCAGCACAGCAGTCAGTGCAGCAAAAAGCAGAGTTTCCAAAGCCCTCTTCCCGTTCTGAAGGGAATTGCCTAGGACTTGAGAGGTCCTAGTTTTTCTTTAGAAGAGTTACATTTTCATCTGTCTCATCTTGTAATTACTACAGTGACAGAGAAGAAGAGAAATCCATAGGAAGGTGAATGCCTTGGTCACAGGAGGGAAATCCTGCCCCGCAGAAGACTCACAGGCACTGCAGGTCACTGTACCCACCTGATCTTTGAATTGCTCAGCATTACGCCTCTCATCATCCACCTGCAGCAGGATGTCTTTCAGCTTCTTCTCGGCACGGCGCACCTGCTTGCTGGCAGCCTGGCGCTCCCTGAACACAAACACAGAGGGGCTCAGGCAACAGCTTATCTCCCACTGCCCCCAACAAGATCACCTGACTTGGGCAAGTTAGAAGTGAGCAAGATAGCAAAAGTCCTCCTTAACTCAGGAAGAAAAGGGGATGGGAAGCAATGTTTCCCAGAAATGACCAAAAGGCTGATGTCACATGGATGAGAGCTACAGAGGGGCACAAGTGTACCACAGCTGCAGTTTTAGGAGTGGTTAAGTTCAGAAGAAGCTGTAAGTGTCTCCTGTGAAAAACAAGGAAGGTTGGCCAAGATCTTACTTCTGTGCTACCCAGTACACCTAGGATGAAGCTCTCACTCAGACAAACCAGAATTAAGAAGAGCTTAAAATCCCATAGGGGATGTAAGCTTGTAAAGTAGACAGAGTTTCTCCTAGCACATACTTTGTCTCCATGTCCAACTGCTCTTCCAGCTGTGCTATCTTTGCTTCCAAGGCTGTGATGGTGGCCTTGTACTTGGACTTGACGGCGCTCTCCATCTCCTGCAGTTTGAGCTTGAGCTCCTTGTTCTGGCGCTCCATCTGCTGGCGAGCGTTCTCGTTCTTCTGCGCGTTGCTGCGCTCGGCGTTCAGGTCGGCGTTCATCTGATCGATCTGCAGGGAGAGAGAGATAAGGACTCCTCAGCACAGCCAGTGCTCCTGCCTGAAAGGCTCATTTACTTCTCAGGCTCAAAAAGAACAAGGACCCCGAGGGTGAGCTGAATACTTGGAATATCTCCGATGCAGAGGGAGCTGTCTGTAGGCAGGGCACTTATCAAAGTATCTTAGTTTACCCAGGTTTTCAAAGTAATTCCTTGAATAACAGGTTTATCAACCTCCTCTTGGGGCTAACTAAACTTGCCAATCATGTTCACTGCCCTCTGGGGCTAAGGCCATGGTCTGGCACTTAACACATTAATTATCAGTCTCTGAATTACAAAAATCCGGAGGCAAGTGGATCCTATATATGTGCTTTACTAATTTATTGTTTATTTCCTGTCTGTCTACTTCCACTACAAAGAAGCAGCTTAAAAATACTGACTTTCAGAGGTGAAACAGCAAGAATTTGTCTACTTCCAAGCCAGGACTCTGGCTGATAGCCAAGTAGAGAACCACACACTCATCCATCAGAATAAATAAGCCCTTTGGAAAACCATCAACCCAGCTCTTTGGCTTTGGAGTGCTAAGAAAACAACATGCTTGACTCTCAAAGTTGGGCAGACAAAATATGGCAGACAACAGGCAGATTAAGATCATGATTTCTATAGCAGCCTAACAAATTTCATATGTTCAGTCCATTTGAAACAGCATAGAACTGGCAGAAAATTAATTTTCCAAACACACTGTGGCACTGTTCAGCATGTCAAGTTGGAGCAGCATGCCACAGATCATCTTTCTCAATATCCCTTAATACAGAAAAAAGGGACTGGGAGGGGGTTGGTTTGGTTTAAAATAAACTTGGGAGATTGTTCCAGCTACTCAATGATTTTAAATGGTCAAAGCCAGTGAGTTAACACCAATTTTGGCTGCTATTTTCTGTACCGTGGTATTCAGCCGTTTCATCTTGCTCACACCCATGGCCTTCTGAGGGCCTGCACTGTGCACAAGGCAGCTGCTGGCATTGCTCAGAGAGCAGTTTGACAATTCACAGACACCAGAGAACCCCCACGGGCCGCTGCAGCCTGAACAGGTACCTGAAGATTTGCCTTCTTGAGCCGGTCATTGATTATCTCTGTGTTGCCCTGTTCTTCTTCTAACTCCTCCTCCAGCTGAGCTATCCGTGCCTCCAGGCGCCTCTTCTCCTCCATGGCCAGTGCTCTACAGGACACAGAGTCATGAAAGCATTAAAGCAGCACTGATGGCATCGATGCCTTGGGGAAAACTCACCACTGGTATACAAAATTAGCTCAGTCTTTCAGGACCAGAGGAGATACAGTGTGTGCTGCAGTCTACATAAAAATAACAGGCCAAGAAGCGTTTTCTCAAAGCAGCTTCTCCACCCTCAAATGGGGAACATTACTCACCCTTTACCACTGTTGTTGGCAATCTCATCAGCCAGCTCATCCCTCTCTTGCTGGGCCTGGCGCTTGGCACGCTCAGCAGCTGCAAGTTCCTGGAATGAAAACGAGACAGACGGTGATCCAATAGGAAGCTACCAATTAATGCAGCATAGGAAAAAGGAGTTACTGGTAATGGCTGGTATGGTCTCTAGCATGATCCAGAGCTAATTATACAGCATGGGCTGTTCCCTGCCCACCCCACAGCTTCCTTTGCTTTGCACACTCCTGTCACAGCTGTCAGGAAAGGGCCAAATTCTGCATTATGAACTGTACCTCATATTTGAGCAGAGCAAAAAGTACAAAAGAAAGGAAATATAAACACTGCAGGTTAGACTGCTGCATACAGTTCTTGGCCAAAGAAAACAAACCAACCCTTGACTTGCAATATTCCATTACCTCCTGCAACTGGATCATCTCTGCCTCCATGCTTTTCAGCTTCTTCTCATTTTCTTTGGCCTGTGCCAAGATCTCCTCTCTGGAAGTACGTGTGTCCTCCAGTTCCCGCATGTAATCCTTCATTTGTGCCTGAAAACAGAGAATAGAAAGGGATGAATTTCAGAGCATTCATATGTAGAGACGTGGTTTGTTTGTCTCATAGGAAACATGGATGGAAAACAGAAACAGGGATTAACTATTCTTCAGCAACCACAAAGGTTGCTGTAAAAACAAAAGGAATCATCCTTTTTGCATTTCACAAGTAACATGGGTAAGTATCAATGGAAGCAAACAAGATTGCTTATTTGCAGAAAAAAAAGTTTTGTCAGATAAATGGAGAGGGGAAGGGAAGGTACAGGAAGCTTTCTAGCGAAGCAATGGAATGAACAGTCTAGGGAGGATTTAGTTTTTCCTAAGAACAGGTCAGACAACTGCTTGCAGGAACTAAAAAAAGCACAACAGAGCCATCTTGGGGCAGGAGTAGGCCTAAATATTATTTAAGGTCCTCTAGCTTTGCAGCTCTGTAATCCTTTCCAAAAACATGGACCTGAGGCAAGCACTAGAGTGGACTTTGCCTACAGCTTGTCTCCCAGGGAGTTCAACAGGCAGATTGGGATTAGAAGGATGTTTGAAATGCCAAAAAATCTTTCACAGTGAACTGGTACAAGGTTCTGCTGCTCTTGTGACACTGATGCATTGTTCTGGCGAGGTGAAATCTCGCATCCCATTTCCCAGGGTAAAAGCTCTGCACTGACAGCTGAAACAGCTGCAATGTTTCACCTGCAGTTTGCGCAGCTGCTTGATGGCTTCTTCACGGTTCTTGTTAGCAGTGTCTATATGGCTTTCCAAATCCTTCAGGTCCATCTCGAGCTTCTTCCTGGCAGCCACGGCCATGGAGCGCTGTTTTCGTTCATCCTCCAGTTCCGCCTCCATCTCCCGAACCTGTGTGGAGCAGCAGAGGCATCAGCATTTCAGCTCCTTCGTTTCCCAACACCCACTTTTCGCACTCCCCTTTCAAAGGCTCACAAGTGCAAGCATGTGACTTGTCTTCACTCTCCTGGCAGGGGGATGGGGCTAACATTCCTCACTAATAAAGCCCCACGGGTTCCTTGGATAGACAAAGGCTATTGGAACAATCACACACACAAGGGAGGAAGTCTCTCACAGCTTTGCAATATTGCCTGGAGTATTAATGTTAACAACAATCTCTGGATTGGCACTGTCTGTCTGACCATCTTTGGACACAAGTGCCTTTGTGTACAGAATGCATTCAGGATTTACAGAGCAATTCTTACTTGTCTGATCAGCTGTTTCTTCTTCTCCTCATTCTGTTCATCACGCCCCTGGAGGTCCCGTTCAAACTGTGCCTTCATAGCCTGTTGGTTCACTTCTAGTCGCAGTTTGGCATCCTCTGTGGCCTGCAGTTCATCCTCCAGCTCTTCCAGCTGTGTCTTCATCTCCTCCACCTGCTGCTCCAGGGCTCGCTTAGCTTTCTCCAGCTCATGGACCTACAACACAGTACTGCACGTCAGCTTTCTCTGAAGAGCGCAGACAATTTAATCTACCCTAATAGCAAAAAAAGGCTAAGAACAGCCACCCACATCAGACATGATGCATGAACACTGCATCTGTCCCTTGTATTAGGGCAGATGCAAGCTGCCAGTGTGAACCACAATTACTGTTAGTTCTGGTCATGTGTGTGTGTGTGGTGGTGGAGAGAAAGAGAAAAGCATTTGTCAGCTCAGTCCTGACTTAGTGCAGACTTATCAGAGCTGGACACCTCTGGTTCTGATAGAACTTAAAATACTTCTTTGTCTCTGAATTTATTCTTTTCCTTCAGTAACGTAACATTTCTTGTTTTGAAATATTGGAGGCAATGTCTTCCACTGCCTGCCTAATCACTGCATTTAACATATCAGGCTCACACCATACCTTCATCTCTGCCACAAGGATACCAGGTGATTTTCAGCTTCACCACTGCCTCACTTGGGTCATTTCCAACCCATCTTTACCACTTACTGATGTAATACAAACATAACATCCACAAACTCACAATGTATCCAGTACTCTCTACAACGTTCCTCTGTGTTACCACTGGCACAGGCTTTTTGCAGTACAAATGTAACAGTTATCAACTGAGTGCTATTTCCTGCCCAGACACTTTAACTGAATACTTACACTTTTCCCAACATCATCCTTTGAGCTCATTAGATCTTCCATCTCTGCACGGAACTGCTTATTGACTCGTTCCAGCTCAGCCCTGTGCTCTATGGCTTCTTCCAGGGCTCTGGCCAGGGACAGGGCCTTGGTCTCCTTCTCCCGGGCCTCTGCCTCAGCGCGGTCCCGTTCCTCCGCGTACTTGGCAGAGATGGTCTTCTCCTCCGCCAACAGCTACAAGAGCATAGCATCAGTATGTTCAACCATGGATAGAAAGAATCAAGAAAACGCAGCTTCAGAGAATGAAGCGTGCCATCCCACCTCTAATAATTGTGCTAAACCCAAGTAAACAAACCCCTGACTTCCTCGGCCTCCAACCTGTTATTTTCAACCTTCTCTGAAATGATTTGCAAACAACACTTCAAACTCAATCTTGGTTTTGATATAAATGTTATCCCTTTGGGAAAAGGAACGTCGCTTAACTTCCTATTCATAGAACAAAATTAATTTACTTCTATTAAAGCTTTTTTCTCCACTCTTCAAGCTCTGCCTCAGTTCAGAAATAAATATGCATTCTCCAAGCAGTATTGCTTAGGTATTCTTAAAGCAGACTTATCAATAAGATGTACCTACTCAATGCTTATGACTGAAGTCATACCTGATCAAACTTCTTCTGCTTCTTCTCCAGGTTGGAAACGATCTGCCGCTGATGATCCAAGTCCACAGCGAGGTCATCCAGCTCTTGCTGCAGGCGGGTCTTTGTTTTTTCCAGCTTGTCATATGCAGCTGTCTTCTCTTCATAGCGCTGGCTCAAGCCCTCCAAGTCCTTCTGCAGCTTCTTCCTGGCTTCCTCTGCTGATTCAAGGCAGCCCAGACCATCATCCATCTTCTTCTTTGCATCTATTGCCTAAAGAACCAAGATTGCAGGTGAAGCCACAGAAAATGTTCTGTGCAGTTTACCGGCACCACAAGTTTAGGACTTTCAAGTAAGAAGAAAGTCTGCTCATTTCTGAAGGTACTACTCCCCACTCAGATAACAGCGTATAACTGAATTCCCAAAGGAATCCCTGGAGAGAAATCTACGAGCAGTTCATATGATTATCATCAGAGACCTCCTCATTTCTTCTCTCACCCAAATCAGCAAAATCACCCTTGCCCAGGAAAGGTTGTGTTACTAGAAGTCAATTCTGCATTAAAATTTTACTTCTCTCAAGACAGACCCGTACTTATGCTTCCTCTCAAAAGTCACTGATTTATGGGATGCAGACTCTGTACCTGTTGCTGAAGAACAGAGATCTGTTTCTCCAGGTTTCTCTTTGCCTCCTCCTCTTCTTCCAGTTGCTCCTTGAAAGCATTCTTCTCATCCTCCATTTGCTTCAGCTTAGTGCTGAGGCTCAGTTTGAGGCGAGTCTCCTCCTGCAGCAGCTCCTATAAAGCAAACACCCCAGTGGAATTCAGCATCAGTCCTTGGATTTAAAGGCTCACAATCCTCATCCACTCTCTCCAGAAGGAGTGCTTCTGAAGTTGAGTTTAAGTATGCAACTAATTTCAAAGATAAGACAACTGAAGACAGAATTTAAATAACTGTCTTTCAGTGAGTCAGTATAGAAACAAAATATTCAGAAGGGTCCTATTCTCTCCTACAGTCTAATCATTAAAGTACACTCCTTGTCACACAAGCCTTTCTCAAGGCCTTACCACACAAGCTTTTCCACAGTCCTTTCTCCAGTCCTCCAAGTAGCACACAAAGTATTGAAACCTTTCCCAACAATAGCACGACTGTACTCTGCTACGTGTCTCTCTCATATTCCAGTACCAAAGGAACAGACAACAGGCCCAAGTGCTCTTGCATGGTTAAAAACAACGTTGGTCTCAGCAGAACTGTATAACACTGGTCACTTACCAGCTTAGGGCGCAACAGTACTGACTGACTTATGCTGCCAGTGCTTGAGCTGAAGGATTTGTAAAGATTAACCCATCCTCAAACTAGTGAAGAATTTTTATGTTCTGCCCTGTCTTTGAGTCTGTTTTTTCAAGAGTAGTAAGTAGACAGAACATCAATGACTGTTCAAGGCTACTTATTATCGATGTGCTCTTCCTTTCCCTTCCAACCTTCTTAGCACTTCATGTCTGACCTTAAGAGTCATATTCTAACTGTAAATGCTTGTTTATCCCAAAGTATAAGACAAAGGATGATTTGTTTCCTGAAAAAATACAGAATTATTTGAATGTATCACTTCCCCAACATCCACTGGAAAATAAAACTTTCTGCTTAATTTGACAGATTTACTGGAAATCACACACATGTGCACACACATACAAAAACCCTGTCAAACACTTGACTATGAAGATCTCAAACAAGAACTTCAAACAAGCATTCCAGTCAGTTGAACCACTAAAGTGCTCTCAAGGGGAAAGGTGATAGAGCAGGACTTTTAAACCCAAGACAGGGAAAGTCACATATATTCCACAGGCTGAGGAAGCAGAAGGAAGATAACCACCTTATTTCTGTAGAAATGCTCTTATTACCATGTGGTATAAACCCTTAGGAAAAAAAAAACCAACCCAGACCTAATCCTCTGAATTGTTGTATAATCAGTACTTTATGGCATCCAGAGTGATTTCTGTCTTTACCAACTTGTAACAAACACACAGTTGCCTTGGTTTCCAAAGCTCTCACCTGTGTATCCTGAAGCTGTGATTCCAGAGCAGAGAAATCCTTTGCTAATTTGATTGATTTACTGTCAGACTGGTTCAGAAGACCAGTGACATTGTCCAGCTCGACCTGAAGGAGAGATCAGAGTATGTTATTGAATGCATCGGCAAAAACAAAGACAGGAAGAGGTGAGCAGCTGTGAGATCCAAAAATGAAAACTGAGGCACCTCTCAACAGGAGGGCATGTGTACAATCTCTCAAGGAATGAATATATCATTTCCACAGTCCCAGGAATTAAATATGAGAAGCTGAAAAGAGACTTTTACTTCAGATCACCTCTGTTGCAACAGCCTTCTGATTTTGGTTTGGGTTTTTTAAGGTCTATATGAGATTTTAGACAGCCTGGTAAGCAATTGTAAAAGCTTTTATTAAACTAACTCTCTTCTACTTTATACTATCTGCTTCAGGATTATATCTAGAGTCTCAAAATGACATTTTCACACTCCAAAAGATTGTGCATACCCTGGTAATGTTTGACTTTTACAGACAACCCTCCATAAAGGAGAAGGCCAAAGACAATGTTTCATGTCACTCCAAGGGATTTGCTGCTCCTTTGAAGAAAGGAGGAGAAACCCATGAATTCCCACATCACCCCTGAGCCACTCTTCATCCCCATCAACCACGTGACAGAACTTCCAGACACTGTCTTCCATGTGAGTTACACAACCACCAGTGCGTGTGTGCCACTCCAGGTGCTCCAGCAGCTGAGCACTCACAGAGCTGTGCTGTGCAAACCACTGCCTGCTTTCAGAGGGCACAGGCACTCCGGATCCTTGAGCCTCACAAAACTCAAACAGCAACTGGTTGTTATTCCACCTTCTCAGGGCTGCTCAGAATAAGTCACATCAAGCCAAATATCCTGATCTAGCAATGAGTTAAGGAGTTTGCATAGTCCTTGGGAAGCAAACTATGGATTTGCTTTTTGTTGGAACATTATCTTCAGAAGGACCAAAATTTTTGAACTAGCCATGGGGAGATACCACCCTACAACCTTTTCCCTCCAGTCCTGGGCTGAAACGAATGAAAACCCATGCCACTCACCTGCAGTTTGTTAACCCTCTCAGCCAGTTCAGTCTTCACTCTTTCGCCTTCTGTAAATTTCACCTGCAGTTCCTGGAGCTGAGCATCCACTTTCTTCCGCTTGTGCTCAGCATCCCCTTTGCCCTGCAGAAGAGCCTTCACCTCATTGGACAGTTCAACCTTCTCACTTTCCAGAGCTTGTTTTGCTTTTTCCAGATTTGCTTTCACCTGAAGAGGAAAAGAAAAGGCAGCAAAACCTCTCAGATTTTAGATACGGCAGAATCTAGTGAGTACATGTTTTTCCAACAAGCAAGCTAATGCTGTATGTTTAGCACTTAAGTTGCAGACTGCTTACTCAGAAAAAACCAATATGAACAGCCTGTCACTGATAAGCAGGAGACAATCTAACAATTGAAGACTATGACAATACAGAAGAAAGTCTTGCACCGTCAGATTTCCAAATTAAAGGTTGTACAAGCCAACAAGTGCTAGTAGTGAGAAGAATGTCTTGGCTGTGCAGCATAACATGCCTAACAGGAGAAAAAAGAATGAATGCCACTATTTAAAACAACTTTATATATGCTTCATGTAGAAAAATGATCTACCAAGGGAAGAAGAACACATGCATCAGTATCATGAACACTTTGTGCTCTTCTGCACTGTCATTTTAGGGAGGTCAACTGCTTTGGCCTTGTTTTTTCTGCTTCACATACCCGTTTGGTTTGTTCTAACTGCTCTGCCAGCTCTTCAATAGCTTGTGAATGTTTCTGCCTCATCTCTTGGATTTGAGCCTCATGAGTCTTTGCCTCATCTTCAAGGGTCTTCTTCAAAACCGTTACTTCTTGTTCTCTCTTTGACCTGCAAAATTCACAAATTCCATTCAGATGCCAAGGAGGGAACCAAACAGGTGTACATCCACCGACAGCATCTCTAATGCAGAAAAATGCCAAGATCTGTTCAGGCTATAAAGATACTTTTCAAAAGTAGCACTTAGCACTGCATCCTTCTTAAGTGCAAGCTTGGCAGCATTATTTCTGCCTAAGAAGTAACAGCCTGATATACAAATGTTTCAGGGGTACCACTAACACTTTGCTTAGGGAGCAAATCAGCTTTCTGACATCAGGTGAGGTAATGCAGTCTTGACTAGGGCTTGCACACCACCTCCTTCTGTAGTCACTGCTGCTAACCAGTGATAAAGACAAAGACTTGTTATGGTAAGAGACTGAATACAGCAGAATTATTAAAAACAGCCAAAATCAAAACCAAATAAAGATAACACAGCTCCATGTTGGAGTTACCTCAGCTCCTGCTGAGCAGCTGTAGAATCTAGCGTGTCTTCCAGCTCTGTTTTCAATGCTTCCAGCTCTTCTCCCAGATCCCGCTTCTGTTTTTCAGCTTTATTTCTGAATGCCCTCTCCGACTCCAGGTCTTCCTGCAGCTCAGTGATCTGGGATTCAAGTTCCCTGATCTTCTTCAGGGCCATATTCTTCTGAGCTGCCTCTTCTTCCACTCTGTTCAACATAAGGTTCTGGTCAGAGCCGGACTTAAACCATACACAAATTAAAACAACCTGTCCTACCAAAAATAATCAAGAAAAGCTGGTATTGGTCAGCTCTACAATGTTATATTTAGACTTTGATCCATATATGATCTACAAATTCTAAGCTCTATCTCCCAATACTTGAGACAGTGCAATCACTCACCTTAAAGAAGGGGACAGAGAGAGACTGACAACAGAAGAAAGCAGAAGAGAAAGCACCATTTTACATTGGAAATTGGACGCTTTACTGAGTAGATGAATACAGCAACTGCCAGAGGGACAGTGTGTTGCCACTACTTTTTAACCCCAGCTTAAGGATTACTACTCCAGTCAAATGCATGCAGTGCCTATTACATCCATAGTCTAGTTCTGTACAGAGAATGTGGCAGTGAGCAGCAGCTAAAGAACTCTAATGCCAAGGACATGGATCTTACATAGTCCACAGGCTAAAATACAACATCTACAGAGTGCATTTAGTCCCTATTCCAGGTGACACAAGACAAGAAATACTTCCCAACCAGGTGGTCCCTGAACCCTGCAGATCAGGTTCTCACCTAGCTAAGGCTGCCTGCAGCTCCTCTTCCTTCTTGGCCAGCTGCATTTTGAGTTCTGCAATCTGAGCCTGCAGCTCAGCAATCTGGTCATGCAGATCACTGGAGTCCCCCTCAAGCTTCCGACGAGTCTTTTCCAGCTCTTGCCTCTGCTTTTCTTCGCGTCGCAGGCGTTCTAATGGAGATGGGGACACGTTAAGTTTCACAGACGACACACACTCAGAACATCGTACGAGCACAGAAAAATAGATCTATTTAAACAATACTTTCTTTCCTGATAACACAGCTGTCCAAACTGTAGCTGAACTGCATTATTTATAGGACCTATACAGGCATCTACCCTGTATTTTGCCTTTAAAATATATCTGGCAATTTCCTTTCCCCTCACCTCACAGCGAAACCCCTCTTTTTCCCACTTTCACTGTAACAACGCAAACACGATGCCAGTCACACCACGCAGGCATAAGCACCCATTTAGTGATGCTGAACACAAGGTCTGCTCTCCCTTTACTGAAACTGAACAGGCAGTCTCCAGAAGAACATCCTTCTAGAACTCTGAAGAACTTGTGCAAACAGGCTATCAGAAACAGCACTAACCCTGACAGATTGATGCTGCTGGAAGTAGAAAAGTAGAGACACTTTCACAGCAGGAGAAGGAAGAGAACCAGCCTCTCTTCTCCATTGGCCTGGCTGGTTTGGAGAGGATTTTTATTTAGATCAAGGGCTCAGCTGACAAGGCTCATAACCTTCAGCCAGCCAGTGCACAGTTCTATCAAACCAATCAATAGCTTACACACTATAGACTAATTTTTAACCCTTCAGAAACCCGGGAGGACTAAAACTCATTCAGAAATGAAACTGAAGTTCAACTAATTTTAACAAGGTCTTTACAAGATCCATTAAAAAAAAACAAACCAAAAATCAAAACCACCTTCAAGGTCTGTGATCATGGCCTCATGCTTATTCTTCAGTTTGGCTAAACTCTTAGATTTTTCCTCTTCCTCTGTCAGGTTTGTTGTAAATTCAGACATTCTGTCTTCCAAGAGTTTCTTTTCCTGCAGAATTGAGAAGGCAGTGTCAAAAGAGTTGCTGGAATTACAAGATATTTTTCCAGAGCTGACTGCTTAGAAACGTCAATGTCATGAGTGCCTGCTCCTGCTACAAGGAAACTCAGAAAGAAAGAAATCCTTTCAGGATCACAAACAGTTTTCAAATAAATTCAAGCTTGAATTTAAATGAAAGATTTGTATATGATAGCCCTTTCAAAACTGAAAGGGAAGTCTGTTTATAAAATAACTTGATACTGTTTGGCATAACAATGCATCAGAAAATGTTTGCTCATGGATCATTATTTAGTGAAGGTTATTTAAATATCATACACTACTGACTGTTTAGAATAGAGGCAGGCAGTTACTTTTAAAAATTCAGGTCAGAATTCTCAAAGAGAAGACTGAATTAACTTTTCCCTGTAACAGGGAAAAGGTCAGCCTGTGGTGGTTGAGAATACCAAGAGAATACCAAGAGAATACCTGTGCATCTTTAGCTTGTGGCAGAATATGCAGAAGTCTTACCTTAGCCAATTTGAGATTCTGATCTTCCAGAACTAGCACATCTTCTTCCAATTTCTTCAATTTGGCCTCTGTGGTCACTTTTTCTAGCTGCAGCTTCTGCCTTGCGCCTTCCTCTTCCTCAAGCTGCTCCTCCAGTTCCTTCACAACACCCAGAGAAAAGCAAGGTCTTTGTCAGTGCTGCTCACCAACCCGTGGAACAGCACAGAAGCAAAACTAGAATGGAAGGTTTCTTCACCCTTCCTTCAAGGTATTATCAGTAGGTCCTAGAGTGACATCTCTGTCATGACTTAATGCAACATACTGCATGCCAACCAACAAATGTTCTAGCAGAATAAACAATGCTATTTTGCAAAGAACACTACCATTCCTAAAACAAAGCAAAGACTTGTCTAATTATTTGAGAAGTGGTCATCACCTTCAAGAATGGAACAGCTCATTCCAGACAACTGACTGAACGCCTCAGGCTCAGCATCAGAACTGCTGCATTCTACTTTTGTTTCCATAGATGGATTTTCCTATGCCTCTTTTTCCCCACTCTTCTCTCTTTCATTTCCCTCCAAGCTGAGGCAAAAGAACCTCTCTAACCCTTACTATTCTCTTCACTGACAAGAGACAGCATTCCTAAGGCATTACCTGGATGTTCTGCTGCATTTTCTTCTTTTCAGCCTGAAGATGTTGACACCGTTCTTCCTCCTCCTCCACCCTTGCTTCCAGGTCATGACATATCTCCTCCAGTTCTTGTTTCTTGGCTGTCAGGCGAGCTCTTATCTCCTCAGCTTCAGCACACAGTTCGGTTTCTGCTTGCAACTGTTCCTGCAGCTGCATCTTCTCTGCCATTAGCTACATTGGATGCAAAGCCAGAAATAAGACAAGCTCCAATTTACCAAAGCACTTAGCAATGTGTGTTAAGTGAAGTTCTGTGCTCCTCTGTTCCACAGTTACAGTTTTAAACATTGCAGCAGTCCCCTGCTGTTAATCAAAAGCTAAATATCAAAACACAGTTTTAAGTGTGTGTTCTCCTTCATGATTCAGGTGCTGCAACCACGCATCATTCACAAATTTCTCAAGACCATATTTGAAATATGGATATTGTCTATTTCCCCTTACATAAGTAGCAAATAATTATCAGCCCTATGGAAAAACAACCCTGCTCCCACTTTCAGTATTCCAAACAAAAAGGATTCTGTTAATGACAAGACTGAATTCAACCAGCTTGCTGTAACACTCAGCCAAATGAGACTTTTCTTCATATAATGGCTACAGAAGGGCAACAGGTAGTCACTGTACAAAAAGACCTGCTGCAGGAAGTGAGCTGCGAAGGGCAAAGGAAAGCGAACAAGAGGCAGCCAAGTCACGTTCCAGCAAGCTGGAATCCTGCAGCTTGTCTGTCAGACCAAGAAAGCAAAGGAGGTGCTCTCAAGAAGTTGGACAGGTGGAGAGAGAACAAGTTTTACTCAGATTTGCAAAACTCACCTGGGCCTGGAAGGTCTCCATCTCACTCAGTCTATTTTCTGCAGCCAGCTGCTTCTCCTTGACCTTTATTAGTTCTTCTTCCTTGGCCATCATCTCCTCCTCCTGTCTGCTTACTTGCAGAAGGGGCTTCACCTGAAAGGGAAACCAAGGGAATGAGATGTGTATAAGGAATAATGAAAATATGAAGAAATGCTCATGTACTTAAGATAAGCATTGAATAAAACAACACTTCAGGTAAGTGTCATATTTGAAGGACCGATCAACTGTTTTGTTGATCACTGGGGGAATCATACAGGACTAGGCTATCACCTACTCTGCCAATAGCACACTTTGTTCCAGTCCATTTATTCTCCTCCAGGATGGGTTGCATCAGGAAAGGGTTCAGTAAATTCCAGACACTCAAGAGTTAAGTAGTAATAGCAAGAGAACAAAAAAGTTGGCATACAATGGGGAAATTCGCAGGTAAGTCAATGTCATATAGGTGGACTTCTGTAAGGCCTTTGGCATGGTCCTCCCCAACGTCCTTCTCTCTAAACTGAAGGGATATGGATTTGATGGGTGGGGCGTTTGGTGATCGAGGAACTGGCTGGGTTGAATCCAGATGGGAATTCTGCCCCTCTGCTCTGCTCTGGTGAGACCCCACCTGGAGTCTTGCATCCAGGTCTGGGGTCCTCAGCCCAGGAAAGATATGGACTTGTTTGAGTGGGTCCAGAGGGTCACAAAAATGACCAGAGGGCTGGAGCACCCCTGCTGTGAATCCAGGCTGAAAGAGCTGGGGCTGTTCAGCCTGGAGAAGAGAAGGCTCCAGGGAGACCTCAGAGCACCTGTCAGTACCTAAAAGGGGGTTCACAAAACAGAAAGGGCCAAACTGGTGAGGAAGGCTTGTTGTGACAAAACAAGGGGTAATGGTTTTAAGCTAACAAGGAGTAGATTCAGACTAGATATAAGGAAGAAGTTTTTTTACAATGAGGGTGGTGAAACACTGGAGTAGGTTTTCCAGAGAGGTGGTGGACGGATGCCCGATCCCTGAAAACATTCAGGGTTAGGTTGGATGTGGCTCTGAGCAAACTGATCTCGTTGAAGATGTCTTTGTTCATTGCAGGGGAATTGCAAAGGGAAAAATATTACCTTGGTGAACAGCCTCCACCATTGCCAGTTCCGCAGTTTCAAATAGGCAGCACAGTTTCTCTGAAGCACTTTCATAGCTGTCAGCTGCTGCTGGCGCTTGGCAAAGGCTCTGCAAAGCAAGTGGAGATAAGACAAAGGAACCCCACGCAGCACACAATTCACACCAAGCCCTTTCTTAGATACTTCTATGTTTTGTCTTTAGAGGGTTCTCTCCCAAAAAACCAGCACAGTTTCCAGTGAACTTTCTCTTGATTTTCAATTTTTTTCTGCTCAGGTAAGAGTAGCTATTCTTTCCTTAATCCAATTTCCTATTTAAAAAAATTTTCCCTCATGTCTTCTAATCTAAAAAGCTTTACTGTCTTCACTTCCGAAAAGGGAGACCTGAAGCAGAGGTGTGTTTTCCCACCAAACTGACTGGTACTACTTTTGATCTTAGAACTGTACCATTTGCAGCTCTACCTAATAGCTTAAGAGAAACTCTATACCTCCTTCATCAGTACTGTACTAACACTTTTCCATTTGCACCTTCACAGCACTTCTGTCAAAAACCTGATCTGCTGCATAGCATTCTTATAGAGAGGAACAGTCTTTACTGCTCAGGTAGTTTCTGGGATACAGCACACAGAATTCTTGCAGGTGCCAGAAGTTTGGCATTACAGAGATGAGAAAACCCTAAAAGACCATCAACTGTTATATACAATAAATAGATCATGACCTTTCTGACAAAAAATAATTTCTAGACATAATCATTTCCATTTTTTTGAAGATAAACTTGTACTTGAATGGCAGAAATATATGTTTATGATGTACTTTAAAAATCATGGTACTTACTTTCTGGCCAGGTAGCCTCTGCAGCATGCTTGGAATCCAATAATGACATCTGTGATCTTCAGGTCTCTCTCTTCTTCAAGATGAGCAAGGACTCCAGCTCTGAAAAACACTTTACTCTGTCCAATTCTGTAAAGGTTGGAATCCAGCTCCAATGCTTTGATCTAAAAAGAGAGAGAGAAGAATTCATGTCCTGCAAAGACTGCTTCACGTCAAACATCACAAAACGTATTTGCGGCTCGTGGCTCTAAGACAGCCCTTCTCTACAATGAGCCACTCAGGCCAACCAAAGTTGCCAACTCCCAGTAAATTCCTGGCCTATCCCAATTAGAGGAGCTGGAGCTTAGCCAAACATGGCATCAAATGGAGGTAACCAGAGACAGAAAATATGACAGAAAGCATCATTTAATACAGTATCACATCAAGTACTCAGAAGACAAGGATACTGTGAGGAATGCATCCTGACATCCCTCTTCCTTTCCTAGAAGAAACATCTGCTGATCCTTCCTATTTACTTTTTCTCAGTCGTATCTTTGTCAAAAAAAAGACACCCGAGCTCAACCTTCCTCCCAAAGATTTGCTGCCATTGCTTATATTAAGACCCAGCTATACTCCTGTAAGACAGAAAAAAGGGAATCCCTTACAGACAAGTTCAGTTCAAGCCTAGTCATCAACCTAGAGCCAAAGCTTTCCCTTTGAAGCAGGCAATTCTGCAGAAACTAATTGGAGCCTTTGCTGAAAGCATTTGTCAACAGCAGGCCATTACAAAAAGTTTACTGAAGCTCATACTCTAAGCATGTGCTAAAGACAGCATTAATGCTTCTAAGCATTTTGATTCTATGAATACTGCTGGCATCTCAAAGTATGCATCCGTGGAAACAGAAAGGTCCCCTTTGCCTAGGATTATTGAATCTCATGCTAGACAAAAGCCTCCATCCATGAAACCAAGAGGAAGCTTTTTGCACCCTTCTCTCAGACAAAACATTTGACTTTGGAATTTTGGTCTGAGTACAAGCTATATTTAGCATGCACAACTCCAACTTTTAAACCACACCCATGAAGTTTATTCTATTCAAGTAGAGTTTCTGGGATGTTTTACCATCAGCACGCAAGCCTGCTTTCCGTCCATAAATCCTTTGGGAATTGCATTTGGAGTTAAGATTTCATATCTGAAAATGAGAAAGCATCAGACTAGTCACACAAGTGCATTTGAAAACAACAAAACAAAACAAATCAGTATGCATTCCTATGACATTATGAGTTCAACTGTTTTTCCAAAAACACTGCACCTCTAGACAGCAGAGTATGAAGCAGCAGCCTTGAACAGGGTTGTCTATGCCTCACTTTAACTATGCCCTTACTGGAGAAATCAAAGATGCTTTTGGGAGGCTTTGTGCCAGAGAATACAAAGGTACAGATGTGTTGTCTTTGAAAAATTGGCAATCTAGTCGCAATAAAAGACTTCCATTTTTGCACTTATGTCTTAACTTTGCCAGGCTGAAGACTGCTTCCGATTCTTTTCTAGGGCTCACCTTTGTCTGAATTCCTGGAATACAACTCTGTTGGGGAAACCTTGGCGACAAATACGGATTCCCTCCAGCACTCCATTGCAGCGAAGCTGGTCGAGGACCAGGTGGGGGTCTAGTTTTCCAGCCTAGTGAGGAAAATGTATATTTTATGAATACCACAAAGCTTTTACAAAAAGGACTTATCCCCTTGCCTCTCCCCCTCTCTTTTTTGTAAAACAGCCATTTCTCTCTTTTCCAGTTAGAAGCAATGGAAAGCTTTTATGCCACCTTAAGAACTACAACAATCTATCTCCAAAATTTTAGTAAGCATACAGTTATTTAGGATGACCTTTAAAAAATACCCTGAGAAAACAGGGCCTCTTCCAGATCTCTTGTAAAACCTGACAAAAGGTATCAACCCAGCCACACACCTCAGGAAGCCCATGTAAGAATGCATGGGCTGTCCTGTTATAGCTGTCTTTACCTTTTTCTCATGGTTGGGGATAATGCAACGGACAAAGTTGGGGTTGGTGTTCCTCAAGGTAGCCATCAGTTTAGCCAGCTGTTCTTTGTAGAGCTGTCCCACTGTCCGGAACATTCCCTTCCTGGTTTTAAAGGCCCCTGGCAATGCTGTATCTGACATACCAGCTACCTGATCCAGCCCAACAATACGGTCCACTAGAGAGAGCACAGGAAAGAGCATTAAAATTCTCCCACAAACAAAGAAAGCATTGGAACATCCAAAGAACATCTGGGTAGAACAGGATAAATGAGAGGAGCTGCAAGATCCTTTTTGCTTCATCTCTACACAGATGTCGACTCCTGTACAAAATTTGTGCAGGGATAGGAGCAGGAAGGAAAAGAAAGCATCAGCTCACTACAGGAAGTTTGAGTGATGGAGTCAAACTTAATCCCAAACATATTCTACTGATGCCTTGGATGGCAACACTGGAAGAGCAATCTAGAAGTGAGTTTCAGACGCTTCTACTTGCTTAGCTCAGAATGAAAAATAACAAGAGTTCTAGCTGCTAGCCCAGCAGAGTCAACTGTTAGTTAACTCTGATCCAGAAGGGGCCACAGATAGAGAAAAAGCCCAGCTTCACTCTTGCATTACAGGCAGGACTGCCACGACCGATGATCAGAAAAGTCGTATCTACTTGTAAACTGAACAAGCACAGTAAAAGGCATGACAAAAACCAAACCTCAGGATACCACTGCTTGAGTTGTTTTTGGAGTACAAGCATCCTATGACACAGACATGAACAACAGCACTAGGAGAAAGTCAGAACTCCCTGCCCCAAGTTTCTCCACTATGCTGCAGTGACATCCAAGCATTGATGAAACTATCACCTTGATGGATGGACACATCATAGATTATTTTCTTCTCCCCTCAACAGAAGTCAGCTAGATCTAATAGTAGCAGGGGCAAGAAGAAACTGAAGTTTTACTTTTTCCCATTGCTTTTCTACATGAAGATAAAAATTCACCCATCCAGCAAAAACCAACTGTATCATTATAAATTTCCACACCTCCAATACACTTTTATTAAGGGCTTCAAGCTACTCTTCACCATCTTTAGTGGTTGGCTGATGCCTACTCTCGGGCTCCCAAACTTCACTTCAGAAGATACACCAGCTTGTGCTCAACTGTCTTCTGATTGAAAAAAAAATGCAGCTGCTAAGAAACACCCCTACAAAAGAATAAACTAGAAAGAATATTCTCATTTACGGCTAATATTAGTTAAAAACTGTTCAGTTCTAGAGCAGCTGTTGGAATAGGGTCAAGGTTGTCTCATCAGAGAGGAAAGAAGGTTATGGTACTAGATGACATCACAGGGAAATCCACAGAAGTGCATCCCAGATGCACTGTGGCTGTGTCAATCCTCTTAATCTTGAGCCCTGCAATCTACTCCAAGATAGCAAAAAGGACAGTCACTTGCAACAGAAGATCCAGCTAAGAACACTAAATGAAAACTGATAAGCTGCAGTCAGCTGACATTTCAAGTCCAAAAGTAGTTTCACACAGCAAAGGCCTTGTTAGGCACAACTTGCTGATGGCCATTTTTCATCTAGCACAAGCTCCTTTGCAAAACTTTCTTTTAAATGATCAGCTGCTGAAGTGAAATGCCAATACTAAAACCAATGTTAAACTGGATTTCAGTTTCTATGCAGTCTCAGAAATCTTCCTTCCATATCTTGCTAGCTGTGCTAGCTCTATATTCAGTTAACAGGGATTTGTTCCTACCCAAGTTGTGCGAGAGCAACTTTAAGCACCTGAATGTGTCTATATTCTTGTATCCACTTTCAAGGTGAGTTTTACTCTTGTTCTAAAGTCCATGAGGAGCTACTAGCACAAAGCAGAGGAAACAAACAAGAAAGACAGGCAGGTATGACAAAGGGACAAAGAGAAGTTAATGGAAGCATTTCTTGCATGGCTCTAGGATGCATCACACACATGACATGACAGCTGGGTTTCTCAGTCACCTGGTTCTAGATGAAGAATAGGAAAGTGTTGATAGAAATAGGCTCTCTGAACCTTCTGCATCTCTGCAACAGACAGAGACGTCAAAGAAAACCTACCACAGAAAGTGACAGTAACAGTAAGACTCAAAAGCAGATAAACCCAGAGAAGATAGAGTAAAATACTGAACAATACTGCAGAAAGGGCACACTTAGTCGCAGGACTGAAAACAGATTCCACCTCAGATCTTGAATGCTGCAGCTATGCAAGCTGCTGGCTCATAATGGTGCATTCATATTTTACCCCAGCATTCCTCATTTTGAGACAGAATTGCTATGTATGCAGCAAGCTTAACAGAAGTCGATGCAAATGAACCTTTCTCTCGAGTTACAGTGAACTTTTAATGAAATACCATGACCTAAGCAAAGGATGTTCCAGCTAATGCTCATCTTGGTGGCTTAGTCTTCAGGGGAAAAAAGCAAAACAGCTCATCACAGACTTCTGATGCTCAAACTCTTTCACACAAAAAAAGAGCAAACAAACGAAATGAAGTTTAATTACATACCATCTTTCCACAGCTCAGACACAAACTTATCCGACGACTGGTGGAGAAGAGTAGCAATGTTATCGTTCAGCGGATCCATGTTCTTCATCAGCCATTCGTCTGCCTTATAATCCACCTGGAGAAGATAAACACATCAAGAAGCTTGGGGGGCTATTTTCTGCAGCGCAAGATCCAACAACATCTGGCACAGTCTATAAAGGTATCACTGAGGTTTGCACAACAACAGATTATCTAACTATTCTTGGATTTCCCATCTAAGTAAGCACATCTACGAATTTCCAACCCTTACAAAATGTTCTGTTCTGTCAGTAAAGGAAATGGATTTGCAAGGCTAGTTTGTACCATCCAGAGTGTGACACAAAAAACAACTGCATCAGCATTTTTGTTGATGCAGTCTTGATGCAGGTTTCTGAAAAGTACCTCCAATCTCACCACGTCACAGAGAACAAATTTAAATTGCTGTCAGTTTGACATGCCTTGAACAACATATATGTAGATACAACTTGCAGGCAAATCTCCTTAGACCCTGTAAGCTCCTCTGCAATGGAACATTTTCATGAAATCTTCTGATGGTTTCTCATAGGCAACCATTTTGGTAAGTAGCCATTTCTAAGAAGCAGTGTTTATGAATTAAGCATTCCAACCCTCACATTTTAGTTATTAATTCTTTACCTTGCCAGCATAATGTATGATACAGAAGTCAGCTTTGTCTTTCAGCTGTTTTGGCTTCTGAAATTTGGGGTGGGTGCCTTGCTCTTGAACAACTTTTTCCACAAAGCTTTTGTCTGTTGCTTTTGGGAACCAGCACTCCTCATCCAGCAGGGCCAGTATACCAGGAGGCCCAGCCTTAAAAAAGGGAAACATCAAAACATCATTAACTATATGACTACAACAATAATTAACACCTTTAGATGGCTAGAGGAGAAAAAAAAGGATACCTAAGCCTGATCCACATCACATTCACCTCTTGTGTGATATCAGTTAAACTACTTGCATTGTAATAGAAATTGTTAATAGTTCTTCAATATCCTCATCTAAATACTGACAATTTTTATGAAAAAGTCTCTTCTGTGATATTTGTCTAGTTTTTTTCTTGGGAAAAAATATTTTTTAATAGAAGAAATATTATTACACAGTTCTCTAAATATATGTGTGTAAATGCAAAAGGCCATAGCAGAAAGTTTCACAAACTAATCCTTACTATTGGAATATCTATTATGAAATTTGTAGATTCTCAAGTTTCATTAGAGCAGAATGAAAGCAACAGAGATTCACAGCTTCTCATCACACCTGCAGTCATATAAGGAAGTTCACACTACTTATGGCCAGCTGCACATACATCTAGCACCATGCAGACCTACACAAGTGAGGACAATTTAGCGAGAGGAGAACACGGCTGATTAGATCTATTTTCACGCAGTGTTTCCTACGGAACTCATACTAACAGCCTTATTGGTGACACACTTTCAGACAAAGAAGAAACCATTCACTTCTGCTTCTAATCACATTACAGCGTCAGCAGAGGATTAGAAAAGCCAGAGGGCCAGTTTCCAACCTACAGGCAGAGGTGATGTCTTCAATGACAAAATCAGTGCAGCCATTTCCTGCTCGACAGTAAAACAACAAACTTACCGGCTTCTCTATGAGGTCAATGCAGGGCTGCAGATCCAGGCCAAAGTCAATGAAATTCCACTCTATGCCCTCCCTCTGGTACTCCTCTTGCTCCAGAATGAACATGGTGTGGTTAAAGAGCTGCTGCAACTTTTCATTTGTGTAGTTAATACACAGCTGCTCAAAGGAGTTCAGCTAATTAAGAAAAAGGTAGAGAGATGTTTGAGCAATTGCTTGTGAAGACACACCTAGCATCCTCTTAGCACAAAAGATCATATCTGGAATCTAAGCTACAGTGGGGCAGACAGTCCACTGTCAATAACCCCTTTGGATATGAACTGCCTGTTCTGTCAACGTGCCACGGCATACTGCTGCAATCCCTAGGGAAGTTCGTACACACTGGTTCTCAGACTTTGCAAAAGAATGTTTAGCTGTAAACAGCAGAAGAATTACTGCAGCTACTTAACCCAGGAACAGAAAGGACTCTGGTTTTCTCACAAATGCAGAGCAAGTCCTCTTCATAGAAAGAAGCAGCAACAGAAGCCTGTTCCTAAAAGCATGTGGACTGGAAAGTCCCTTCTTAATCCTTCTATAAAATCAGAGCAAGGAAAGTGAGGAAAATTTCTTCAAAATTTCCATATTTCTTCAAACAGTAAGGACAAGGTTAATAACCCACAGTGCATTTTTACGTTTGACCACAAAAAACATCATGCAGCTTCTAAAGAGAGTGGTCCTGTTCTAATTCCTCCATATTTCAATAATTCCTAACTATATTATTTCTGCTCCTCTTCTTTTCATGAGATCCAGCAACCGTGAAGCCAAAGGTACACTGATCAGAGGGGGAAGGAAACAAAAATACCCCCCAAAACCCAACCAACCAACAGAAAAAAAAAAACTCCAACCAACCAACTTTTCTGTGTCTCAGTTTTCTATTTCATGAACAAATTGGTCCAATTCATTTTGCAGCTGTTCACAAGCTAGACCCAGAGTAACATAACACAGGTTGACAGGAGCTGCCTTGCTGGGATAATGCCAGGATACTTCTTTTCTGATGGCAGTCTGTGGTTGTTTGAGATTATAATGCAAACCACTTCCTAAAATTATTTCACAGAATCCCATAACAGTTTGGCCTAACAGTTCACTGTCATCTAGAGAAAGAGCTCCCATTTCCCCTCTCTCCCCCTCAACTTTCCTTCAGCTCTTCCTCTCCCACACTTATCTTGCATGAGATTTGATGCTGATTCCCCTTTTTTGTGGGATACACATCCTTTCCAAGACTGTGTTATCCTCCAGTTGTAAAGCTATTTCCTTCAGCGGTCTTTGCTCCACATTAAACTGTGCTGAGTGCAAGGACCTGATGTCCCCTTACCTCAAAAATCTCAAAGCCAGCAATGTCAAGGATTCCAATGAAGGATGCACCCTGTCTCTTGGTCTTATCCAAAGCCTTGTTGATGCGCATAACCAGCCACCGGAACATCCGTTCATAAGTGGCCTTAGCCAGTGCTTCAATGGCAAAATCAGCCTGAACAGCAAACAGATAAACATGATGAGTTGCATTACAAACCAAAGAAAGGCACAGTTTACACTGTTTCAGGATCTAGCATCCCAGCTGTAGTTAACATTTTTCTCTCCACCAGGAAATTCACTGAACAAGGCTTATTTCAGTTTATTCCCAATGAAAAGTCGATGGTGTAGTGATATTCCATATACAGGAGCAAAGAATTTGTCTCTAAGTTAGTGCATCAAAACCAAATTTCAGGATCCTGCCTGCTAGAGAAAACAAGAGCTGGTATTAAAAAAAAAAAGAAAGAAAAACTATGCCCAGTCACTTCCAAAGACTGTAGTAACATGGAGCATTTCATAGGCCCAAGGAAATGAATTTAAATTCTTTTGTAACTTTGGATTTATGAAGCCAAATCCCTCCCTGCCACTAGCCTACCTGTGTTTGACACAACTACTATGTGTAGTAAGAAATTAAACATCAAAAGGGAAAGGCAACCTGCAACTTTTCCCAGACTTCAATCTCTTACCAATCCCTTCCATGTTACAGGGGCGTGTTTCTTTATTCAGAGGATAATGCTGTGTTCATAAAGAAGGCAGGCAATGAGTCAGCACAGGGGTTTGCTCCACTGAAGCAGATCACTAGCTCCTAGGTCAGGTTTCATTTACAGCACAACCAGTCAAGAGCATTACAAAATTTCCAATCAATTTCAAAGGGTGAGCAGCAAATTCTTCTATCTCAGTAGCTGACCTACTCAAAAATAGTGCTGTCTGTATTGCACCAACTTGAAAATGTCACCTTTGCATACCACATTGAAATTACTAACTCCTCAGGGACAGCCAGTCACCAAAATTAGGGGACTTGTGTTCTCTTTTTTTTTTTTTTTTCAGATGAGAAAAAGTGCTAAGGGACAGGGTGAATTCTACCTTTATACAGATTACATGAGCAAGCAATATATTATGCTAGAAGCAATATGCTATGGTACAATATTCAAATGTGTTTGCCATACATTGCAGTCATAAAGATGGTTAGTAAACACTATAGAAACCTCTGATACAGTCATCAGCTGTGCAGCAGTAAGATTAGAGACCAAAGTACTTATTAGTTTTTTGAGAATGCCTACCTGCTCTTTGGTCTGAGCTTTCTGGACATAATCTCGTCCAACTTTGATGCGAGGAGTCAGGATGCCTCTAGTGAAATCTGTCACGTTGATACCCAAAAGGTGAGACACCTTCTGAGCAGCTACAGATAGTAAAAGGAAACAAAAAGATTAATATTATTCTGTTTTTCTCACAGAAAGTGAGAGAAAAAGAAAAACATTCCAACAACTGTCTTTAGAAAAGTCAGGAAACAGCTTTAAAAAAAGCATTAAATGAAGAACAGGTTGCTGAGAAAAAGTATCTTCCTAACAAAAGAAACTCCAAAAAAACCCCCTCTTGTAACCCATACTACAGTTTACTGAGTTTCTCCAGAAGCCACTACTGTACATTTGCAGCAACAGCCTCATACTACTAAGTCATAACACAGAAGAAAGATCACTGCCTGTAATCAATTTAAAAATACATCAGATAATGGGTTTCTTAATCAAGCTAATTGTTCTGTCTTCATCTACTGATTAGTCTTTGAGGCAACTCTGTACTTCAGATTCAAGATCCAGAATCCAAACGGTTTGCTCTCCTCCTTAAAATGCCATTTAGAGCACATTTTAAATAATAAGAGCCAAAAAAACCCCACTCAGCGATAAATTAGCAACCTTTGCATTTCTGCAGTATGTCTACAATGAAGGTCTAAGAGTTAAGTCTTCCAACAAACAGTCTTCTATCACGTGAAACAGCGCTATTTACACATTCAACAATGGGCAGTGCAATTAAAATATGTACACATGCTTTATATCCCCCATAAAACTGCCCACCACCTTACTTTTACAGTTACCAGACTACCTACAAAGGCAGCAAAGAACATTGCTTAAAATCTGATAATAGAGGTTTGAAGGAGCAATTATTGTAGCTCATTTAAAACACACACTCCACATATTCCAGTAGAGTAATCCTTTTCATCTGTTCATCACGTGTACTTCCTGCCTAGCCCTGACACAAGAACAGTGCCACATTCCTGCCCGTGGGTGGCTGCAGACACACGCCTGGCAGAACACCGTGTATTTGTATGGAGCACGCCAGCTCCTCTGACAAATAATTCACCTTATGGGAAAACAGGACTCTAGCATTCCACACATACTGCAATACATTCTCCCACTTGCAAGAACTTCCTGGAGGCTTTTTTCCTGCACTTTTCTTTGGTGTGGAGGAGGAGATTGGTTACCTGTATTGTCTGGCATAGAGGCTTGGTCTGTATTACGCTCCTTCTTGAAGACTATGTTGCCAAGTTGAAGAACACCTGAGATAACCTTCAGCAGACCTTTTAAAATAACAGTAACAGCTTAGCGTCAGACTTATCACCAAAAGCCTTGATATGACCCAGTTACCTTTCCTGACATGGTTAAGAGGCCCATCTCAGCACCCCAAAAATCCTTCTGAAATTTGGGAAAAAACACCACAGGCTGTTCCTCTAAATGACTCCCATTCAGGACAAAGGACTTGCCTTGTCATGCCTATGCAAGGCTACACAGCCTAGAAATTTACCCATTCTCAACGTCACTATAAAACAGTGAGAGACAGGACTGAGGGTAAAGTGCCACATACATCTGTATTTTTTAATAAAACACTTGTTCTCAGCCTGAGGGTCAAAACTCACTCAACGAATTTGATACTCAATTTTCCTCAACAGTTATTGTTGAACAAAGGAAAGAGACAGTTAAGAGTACAACCCAATTAAAGATTTTGTTTCTTTAACCCTGTAACACTTTCAGTTCCCTGACCAAGATCTGTAGTCCTTACAGACACACATTATAATGGACGGAAGGCAGCAGGATGTGGGCGAAAGTGCCCGTACCGTAACTATTACTAATTATATGCTGAAGCACCCCACCCCATTGCTAATGATATATTCATATACTTCAAATGATGCGTGTCAAAAAAGCACCATCAGATGCCAAGACAGGGAAGACAGTTTTCAGTGCCACAGTGTCGATTCAATTTTCACCATGTATCAATCAAAGCTCATTGCATAATAGCTTCTAGTTGCCTTGAGCAAACTGCCAGTCACTTGCAAAGGGGATCTCATAACAAAGGTTTTTTTGTCCTCCGATTTCTACCTGTTTATGCTGATTTTTGCTGGGGCAAAGTTAATTTTCTTCACAGTAGCTGTTACGGGGCTGTGTTCTGGATTTGTGCTGGAAACAAGGGTTGATAACACAGGGGTGTTTTAGTTACTGCTGAGCAGTGCTTACAGAGAGTCAAGACCTTCACCCCATCAGTGAGGAGGCTGGGGGTGCACAAGAAGATGGGAAAGGACAGAGCCAGGACAGCTGACCCCAACCAACCCAAGGGACATTCCATACCACATGGCATCATGCTCAGCATATAAAAGCTGAGAGAAGAAGGAAGGGGAGGATGTTGGGAGTGACAATGTTTGTCTTCCCAAGTCACTGTGTGATGGAGCCCTGCTGTTCTGGGGGTGGCTGAACACCTGCCTGCCCCTGGGAAGTGGTGAATGAATTCCTTTTTTTTGCTTTGCTTCACTCACATGTGCAGCTTTTGCTGTACCTGTTAATCTGTCTTTATCTTGATCCATGAGTTCTCACTTTCACTATTTTGATTCTCTCTCCCATCCTACTGGGCAGGAGTAAGTGAGTGGCCACGTGGAGCTTAGTTGCCAACTGGAGTTAAACCACAACATCATCGCAAAAAGATTTGTTTTAAAAACATCCTTTTCATAAGAGAGTGAACAAAGGCTCCATATATGCTACATTAGGAGTAACAGAAAAGAAATATATGTTTGTGATTGTCCCACTCTGCTCTGCACTGGTGGAGCCTCACCTCAAGTCCTGGGTGCAGTTTTGGGTGCCACAATATCAGAAAGATATAAAGCTAGTAGGTAATGTCCAAAGGATGGCTATGAAGATGGTGATGGGTCAAGGGGAAGCCACAGGAGCAGCAACTGAGGTCACTTGGCTTGTTCAGCCTGGAGGGGACTCAGGGGGGACTTCACAGCAGCCTACAGCTTCCTCATAAGGGGAAGAGAAGGGACAGGCACCCCTCTCTCTGGTGACCAATGACAGGATCCAAGGGAACAGCATGACGCTGTGTCAGGGGAGGGTTAGGCTGGATCTTGGAAAAAGGGCACTGGAACAGGCTCCTCAGCAAGTGTAAAACATTGAAGTTATTTTTGCTGTAGTGCCTGGAACCAATAACTCATCTACATGTCAGCAGAGACATACCCCTAGAGCATATATTAAAAATAACTCAAAAAACTGAGCATAGCAGGACACCCTGACAATGAATTAGGCTACCATTTCCTTTATTTGGTTTAGGCAAATTTCTCTTCACCTCCATACAGAAGTTTCAGTCTCAGATGATTCAGGATATCAAGAAATGTATTAAACTGTGGATAACAACAGCATGGATTTATAGCAGGATGGACTGTAAAGAGCAGAAGGCACAAGTAGATATTCCCTACAGCCACAAGAGCTGCAGCCTCCAGCAGAGCAGGTGGTGACCTCAAATCACAACAGATGCTTGCTTCAGTGTAGAGAGTAACAGTCCTAGCTTTAGAAGACCATATACATTTCAAAAGTGAGACTTTGCAGAACACTGACTCCCAACCAGTGAGGCAGATCACGAATGAGAGAGCACAGAGCTCTGGTGAATACCTATCACTGCGCTTTGTGCTGGCTGCATGCAATTCTATTTTCACTGTCATGCTACTGTGCTCCCAGAATCAGACAATATTAATTTCTGATCAGCAGTTCAGTGTTAAGCTGGAAAGAAAGGCACTGTGACCAGCCCATTCTCAAAGGACTAATCCAGCAGTGGTTGGATCAGATACTTTAGAGCCACTGCTAAGGGATATGGGGAGCACACAAGCCATGCATTGCATAAGAGAATGAGGGAATTCTTGTATCTTGGATGTGTTTTTCAGAAACTGGGTATACAAGCCTCAGACTGGGAACGAAAACAGCAAGCAGAAGCATGTTTTTATTAGCTGCTTGACTTCTAAAGTTAACTGTATAACCTGAAACTGCTGGTAGATACTGAAGTGGGTCACCCCGAAGCCACAAAATTTTGTTACTTGCACACTGTTCACTTGGGGCAGCAGGAGCAAGAATGGACACAAGCAAAACACAACCAACAAAAACCCTAAACAAAAAGCTAACAAATCAAACCAAAACAAAAACAACAACACTGGAACAAAAAAGCTCCAGAGACATGGCCTGTTCCCTCTTTTATTCCTTACATATTCATACCTATCTGCTCTTCATCTGGGATGCCCATGATCTTCATTGCCTCCATGGTCTCCTGAAACATGTCTTTGTCTTGCTGACCTGGGATCGTAACATGCCCATTGGAAAGGAAGCGGTATTTGTTGTAAGGCTCCAGCAGCAGATCATCTTAGGAAAGAATTGAGAAAGAAATTACTATGAATTTTTTTTAACAGACAAGCTACCACCAATACCAAATTTCTGACTTGCATACACTACCAGGTCCTGGATGAATCTGGGATTAAGCCCAGTTTTACTTCAGGCTGAACATTTAATGTACTTTAGATAAACACAGAGTTTTTCTGTTTTATTTCTTGCTATCCCTTCCTCTGCACTACTCCACCAAAGCAATGTCACTCATCACGTCCTAAATCTGTAAAAAGCAGGGATTAACTTGAAAGTAAATTTCACTTTAATTTCAGATACCTCATTTGTTTCAAGTCGGATAAAAGTTAATGTATTAACTCTTGAAACTGTAGCAGCTATGAGAAAGCCCTCTCCTCGTGTCATTCCTGCAGATCCATTTGCAGCTCTTGCACAACACAAACCCAGATTAGCAAGATGAGGTATTAAAGCAAGGTGTGCTGGGATCTCAGACTGCTAGAGCTGCTTAGAGGCTTGCAGATTTGCTCCACTCAGTTACACACTGAGTGCATCACAGCAGGACTGTTCCTGCACCAGAATGGTTCACATCGCGCAAGACTAGACTAAACACGGGACAGTGATTTAGATAAGGAAGGGCGTAGAGTCATCGCTGGCAAGGAGACAAGTGCAGGAAGGAACCAGAGAAGCAAGTTTTCAGGAACTGAGAAGTGCAGGGGGAAGGCAGATGGACGTATGAGTGCATGAAAGAAGTGGAGGAGAGCTGACCATATCTAAAAGGTAGAGAGAAGGAACAGGTCCTAGTCTACAAGTGTTCTGAACCCTCTATTGTTGTAGTTATGGGATTCCCTCATCACAACACAATCATACTTACTCTTCAAATGCTCCCCTGCCCCAGAGAGCAGGTAGTAAAAGATGTGGAAGGTTCTCTCCTCTTTGGCCTGGCGAATTGCACGTGACTTCTCTAGCAGATCTTCAGAGAGTCAAGGCACATGACAGGACATACAAATCACTTCCTATTCTATGGTAGGAGAAAAAACTACCTGATGTTCTCCTCATGCCAATTGACAGGGGTATTGACTTAGCAATCATTATCAGTCAACAACCCACTGAGCTTCTGGTCTCAGTTCTGCCAGCCTCTGAATGATGACTATGCTAAGAGAGACTTAACTGGTAAGAAACAAAAAAATAGCGGCCATCAATCCCCACCTGCCTTGGACAGAAGTGAGAATGACTTATGAAATTCCAAACCTATTCATATTGCTGCAGTTTATGCTTGCATTTCACCTCTTAAGATTACAATTCATTCATTCATTCCAAAAAGATCTGCACCACGGTCACAAAATACTATTATGAGGAAACAGGAGACTACAACAGTGACCTTGATAGCAGAAATTTAGAGTGCTTCCAACTGCTTTCTCAACCTAAGTCAGTCGTGAAGAGGCTGCTAGGTACCATTCCTGCCACCTCTAGAGCCTTGAACTTCTCCTTTGAAGGGGTCACAGAAAGGATACAGGTCTCAATATTGGCTCCAACAATGTAGCCATTGACATCAAAGTTGATTCTGATAAATTTGCCCTAAGAGGAAGACAATAGCATTAAAATTAGTATTCTTTGTGTTTGGTAAGAGCAGTAAACAACAGAGGTAAACCTTCCCTTTTTAATCCAGGAAAGGAAACTCCAAACAGGTCAAGCAGGTTTTAGGCAAAGTATAAGGTCAGCCAATAGGCAATTGCTACTGATCAACAGCAACTGAACAAAAAAGACACCAAGCACTTCCAAACACTGTGAGAGCCTACAACTCACACTCATTATGTTTCAACCTAGATTTCCCACAACCAGGGTGCCTTCAATTTCACATTACACTACCTTGACCATTTCACCTCTTTCAGGCTTCAACCATTTTCATTTAACTCCAACTCCCCCACCTGCCTCTCAGATGTTGTCCATTGCTCTCCAGAGCAAAATAAGGACCAGTATTTGCTCTCCAGGATAAAACTGACTGTAATGATCACAATAAAAAATCAGCACAGATGATCCTGGCACAAGGTCTAGTTTCTTCATTCTAGAGACCTAAAAGATCTATTCTGGATAATTCACTGAATGAAATTAACTTCCCAGATTAAATTAAAGGAAGTCACTCAGTTATTCTATCCCTGATAGCAATTCACTCAAAATCAGAACACTCTGGAAAGTGTAAAATACATTTGTGATGCACTTTTTGAATACACTCATGACATAATAATACTCACAAATCTTGAGGAGTTGTCATTCTTTACTGTCTTGGCATTTCCAAAGGCCTCCAGGATGGGATTAGCCTGGAGCAACTGTCTCTCCAGTTCTCCCTAAAGAGAAATCCAAAATTAATAACATAGGTAGAGATTCACTGCATTAACCTTGGGTCAAACCAGCACTGCAGTTTCAATTCACACTAGTTTGGCATCTGTTGTAGGGAAGCCATATTAAACCTTAGGAGACGATCACTTAAACCTTTAAAGGAGACTCATTAGTTATCTGGGTTAAATAGCAGCATTCATAGATATGCCTTATTCCCTTCCTCCCAGTGCTGTCTTTCTGTTAACAAGAAGCCCTTCAAAGTCACTTGCCTGTAACATCCCACAGACTTTGCAGAGACAAAGTGAAAACCATACCACCATCCAAGACCAAGCCCTCATCCCAGAAGTGTACTGCCATAGAGGCTGGAGAGTGAGGTAAATCCTATCTTGCTACTTAAAGACAGCTCTGAACACTGCTACTAATAGGTTAAGAAGTTAGTCTGAAAAGGTCTAATGTTTTACAAAAACCAAACACAAAACAAAAAACTTGCACTTTTCTAAGAGTCTACATCTTCCAAAGTACAAACAAGCAAAAATCTCCTTTGTAAGGAGGCACACACAAAAAAGAGAATTAGTGGTATCCCACAAACTGCATGATTGCTTGCATTCTGCTGCCATATTCACACACTCCTCCCCTCAAGGAACACAAATTGCTGGAATTGTAGAAAAAGAAATTCTGAATTTTTATCCCAGCCCAGTACTAGACCATTGCAGCATATACACCTTTCCCTGCAGGCTCTAGATATATCCTTGGCTGTTTTTAAAAATTACTTGTCCTCTCTGCTAAAAGCATGGAGTTCTCTATATCTCAAGATCAACTAAAAAGCTTCTGGAGACACAAAATTACAGTTTAGATTAATGTTTCTCTTTTTAGCGGTTATCAGTAAGTACTCAAGACTGCCTGTGCATAACAGATGGAAATGAAGTTTGATTTGTGAGAAATGGAATTTATGGGGAAACTATTTAAGGTTACTTCTAAAGGAAAATTGTTCCCATTTGTTCTCAAAGACAGATTAGTTCTTACACAGTGTCTCTAAAAATACAGGCAATAAAAAAAAAGAGGAAGATATATGAGAAACTGTACAATGAACTACACGTCTTTATTTTTTACTTCCACAATCACTTCACCTCATGCTTGCAAAGTGCAAGGCCAAACAAGACCCTCAGCCCTGGTGGAACTGCACATATAAAGAAGAGGCAGCTGTTGCAAACACCTTCATTCACTGTCAAGTATATGTAACAAGGCACTCAACCCTGGGAAGGGAACCTGAGCTGGGAAATCCCCTCTCACAACAGACCCAGCATCTGCATCCTGGCATTGCAAAGGAAAAAAAACCTCGAAACTAGGGGGTCAGTCCTTGAAGCTGTGTGGTAGTCACATCTCCCGTTGTGTTCTGGCACAGGCACTGAAGTTGGAATGCTCTTCCCTCACACCATTCCTCTTCCCCACCCTGCAGTGAAGTCCTAGGCCTCTGTTTCTAACTGCAACTTGTTACTATTCAAGTGAGAAAGGACAGCAACACAGCACTTAAACCCAACTATGGAACAAGAAGGGAAGAGAAATCAGGTTTTGACATCAAATCTATTTTACTTATTTGGCTAAAAATAAAACCAAGGCCATACTTAGCTACACAAAGACCAGAAGTTTATGCAAATCCATATAATGGACCCTATTGTTACTTAGTACCTCAGGAGAAAGTGTTATTAGTTTCAAGTAAGTGTTGGTAAATTGTAGTTTAGAGGTGATTAGGTCTCTTGAAACACCAAGGTAGCAATATGCATAGAGAATGCCAGCTCAGCCTCATAACAACATGAAGCTCTGGGGAAAGGAAAATGCTGAAGAGTTGGTCCAATCACTGAGCTCTCCTGACTTGCCTCAGCACCAGGACACAGTGGGAAAATCCAAGTTCTCAGCATTCCACAGTAACAGCACATAAGACTAAGTATCTGCAATTACTGTACCCATTCCTTGCTGCACGTCGTCTTTGTTTAAAAGGCAATTCCATTATGTTTAAAATTTCTAAGAAGGTTTTGGGTGGAGTTTGTTGGGGATTTTTTACCTTGAATTTTGATGGTCACCTTACCCTGATGGAAGATACTTCATTATTATTATACAATGGGTAATTTTGCAAAGCAAAACCATTACAAGACAGAGCTGTCCATCACAACCTTTCTAGAAATCCTAAGGTTCCTATCATTAAGATGCTGCCAATTTCCCAGCACCTGTAATTGCCATTTCTTGACCTGAAACAAATTTGTTTAACACTTGGCACGCATTTGAAGTATGTGCAATATTCCTCATGAAAATAGAAGCAGAAAAAGCCACTGGGTCTGTTAGTCTGTGTGCTGGGCAGTTCCAAACACTCTTCAGTGTGCTCTCTTTCTACCGCTCTGAAATTACAACACCAATTTAAAGCAACTAAAATCCTTGACATCTGCCTCGTACTCTGAATTTTTTGCGTCTCATACACTTTTTGGAATCTTTTCTAAGCAAGGTAGAAGTTTTGCCAGCTATTTATTCTTCAGAAAGTATGGAGAAAGGCATTCAGAAATCACATCTACCTTTAACAGCATGCAATTAAAAAAAAAAATATGGGCGAGGGTGCTTGGGTTGTTTGTTCAGTTTGTTGGAGTTTGTTGTTTTGTTTTTCACACTTCAGGGATCTGCTTTTGTATTCTTCTCTGCAGTCATGTGAGAGATTATCAAATAACTAAATCTCAACACCAGTGGCTGGATGGGGGAAGGAGAAAGATCATCAGTAACCTAACTTTTGTTACAAATATTTGAATATTAGCTACTATTACCCACAAATTTCCGATCAGCTGCAAACTTTCACATCTTGAAAAACCATTACATGATTTAAGAAGACAGTAGAGAAGCTGAGATTAAACATGGGAAAACATTGATTTCAACTTCCATAAACAGAAGTTTCAAAAAAAAAAGTTTCTATAATTAGACTCAGTACACCCCCAAAGGAGCCTTAGTGTGCTGAGAAGTCACACCATGCAGCTAGAAGCTTATTTAGCTGAATATACAAATGCACTGGGAATGGTGGAATGCACCACTACCTCCAAAACAAGTGAGCTAGAGTTAAAGAATATGCTTTATAAAACTGATTTTGCCCTGATACGTGGAAAAACACTGGTTTACATCCAAAAGTTCATGGTAAAGAAAGTACCACTACTTTCTATAATATCCTTGGTTAAGTCCAGTGCCTAAAGACAAAAATCTTCCATGACCAGTATACCTGAGATCCTCAAAAAATTAAATGTATTCATCTTCATAAACTCTTATACTCTGGTTCTAAGTTTGCTCCACGAAGAAATGTTGCAGAGATCACTCATTGCTGATTAACATTCAAAGGCTCCACCTCTAAGTCCCTTCTGGTAAGGTAAGTTTAGTCACAAAATGTGAGCTGCAGGACTTACTGAAAAAAAGAAAACTTAGCGGAAAAAAAATTAAATATCAAACTTGGGCAAATCACCAACCAGTTCAATTTAGGATTGTTTTATTCTCCTAAGCAGATTGCGTGTCCTAATTTGGTGGTTCAAATTTATTCATGGACAAGCAGTGGAAGAATACTTAACTCAACCCCATGATTCTATTTTCCACACTCAAAAAAAGAAAAAAGGAGAATGTTTCTAAATACAGCTACTGACAGACCATGGAAAAAGCCTTTATACGTCTGAAATTTTGGCACATAGAACTTTTTTTTTTTTGGTTGGATTCCAGAAGTCAGTTACTACTATGTGCAGGCACACACACAATGTGCCTGCATGCAGAAATGTCTTCTTATTTATATACTCTACATGCATTAGACATGCCTGCACATTCAGCTACTATAGGAAAACTTATGTAGAGATGCAGTGGACACACTTGGCTTTCATTAATGAACATTTCCAATGTGTTCAGATCTGGCTAACAAGCCCACAGTCCTGAAACATCCTGGCTAAACAATTAACTGATTTTACTAGTAACACCACACATACTATATGTGTAAGATTCTAGGAAAGCCTTGTCCAGTCCTGTTGCCCTGGAGGAATACTTCTAAAATGATATTTATCTGGGAAAATCCTGCAAGAAAAACCTTAAAGGCAAACTAGTATTGAGCACAGAACACAAGTATTCTTGATATCACTACAGTCTCCAACTGAACATCCTTACAAAAAGATTACTGTGCACCACACAAAAAAAAATAAAAATTGTGAATTGTCTATGGATTTGCTTTAGCTGCAGAAAGTGATATTGGTGTGGAGTGAAAAGCTGCTCAAAAAAATCACACAATGGGACAGAAAACGCATTCCTGGTGCAGAACGTGCAGTAAACGTGCAGCTCACCTACGAGGATACAACTGAAGAATTCGGCAATAGTCCATCGGGGGAGAGGGAGGGGAAAAAAATATAAGTGAGACATCTTTAAAGTCCTCCCACCATCCTCACCACCCTTCTCTCATGTGCTGCTAACACTTGGCTGTTTTCCCCCCTTTTAATGTTTTCCTACAATTTCTAAGTTTTCAGCTGATATCCACTAGCCTATCATTGTATTCTCCAGTTTTGAGACAGTACATGTAATGGCCAGACCCAATCTATAATGGCACAGAAGAAAGGAGACAACTCCTGCACAGAAGGATCGGTTTTAAACTGCCTAGACTGGTTATAAGCAGTACATCCACATGAAAAGACCAGTATAGGTGATGTTTCATTTATAGCAGCTCTTGCCCATGCACTCGCCCACGAATCCAAGGGGTTGTGGATGAGTTTATGCCCACTGTAGCTCCACCAAATTCAAAGGAATTATGACTTTGAACAGCGTTCCCTGACTTGCAATTTTTAACAGACTTACTGTTTCATAGTTCACTGACCTCCTCAATCCCCTAATAGATGTTAACATCTACTGAGCAACAAGTCTTTTACCAGCATCAGCCAGTACATATTTAGTGTCCAAAGTCAGCAGAGCAATAAAGCATCATTAAACCTAGGTCTTACCTGGTCTTTTTTGGACTTGTGCGAGGAAGCAACGTGAGCCAGATACTGAATGACCTTCTTGGTGTTCTCTGTTTTACCAGCTCCTGATTCACCTCTGTAAAGAAAATCTCCAAGTTATCCACAAACAACATGTAGGGAGATGTTACCATATTTCTAATCCCAAAAGGGCTACAGACATCCTTAACTGCATTCTGGCAATTGCAGCACCTCCCTTAAAACCAAGGGAAAAAAAAGCTGGGCTGCAGCTGGGCTGCAACATAAAAGGCAATAAAGAACTATGCTTTCTAGTCACTTGGATACAAAGACTGTCAAGTGGCTGAGGAATAGCTTGGAGGCTGCTGTAGAGGTTGGGGTGAAAGGTAATGAAGTAAATCTTTCAAACAGAAGCCTCCTGACTGCAAGAAGAAACATACCAATTCCTTAAACACGGCTGAGGGCCAATCAATTTTACTGTGTCTAGAAGACAAACTGCTGTGTCATGAGTATCTGTTAATCTATCAGCCTCATCAGTACGCATGTACTTAAACATAACAGCTGCATCAAATCTGAAGGATCACTCCAAGCCTTTTGCATTGACAAAGCTGTATTTCTTTAGTAGTTTGAGCACAGGGGTTGGTTCAAAGCCACCCTTCCTCCACTTATTACAAAAATTATTTTGCAGAAGGAATTATATATTAGAGGAACTGCAGTGGGACTTTCCTTGACTCTCCATTAGTACCTGATTCTGTAATTCCACTACCAGCACTTAAAATTAAGAGAGTCCTTCCACCAAGAATGTAAAAACACAAACTTTGACATGCAGACAAACTGACAACTGGAAATACTCACGTGCAAAGGATGGACTGATCCTCTCGATCTAGAAAAAATTTTAAAAGAGTAGTCAGACTAGAACTCTAAAAGTAAATTTCTCTGACAGAATGAAATCAACACCAAAGACAAAACCAGGAACTAGTAAACACTGACAAGTATCTTCAGAAACATGGCCAGGTAATCCCTTCTATGGCAAAAGACACCCATCTCCCACCATATGCCAAAGTATAATGGCACCACAGCAATTTAGTTTTCTTCATCCAGAAAGAATGTTATTTGCATTACAATTTTTCTACAAACACTTCAGAAGTCTCCTACTGAATGTTTCTTTAGCACACAAATACAGTGTGATGTGCATCTACTTGTTCTTCAGCCCCTATTACAGTGGGCCCATACTGACTTAAAAAAGTTATCAGCAGAGCAGTGAAAATGGAAGGGGTAGGGGGCAAGTGGGACAGCAACTGTTACAAATCCCAAAGTGCCAAAGATTTGCATCAAACAGAGGCTTTCAGACTAAAACAAACACTGGACTCTCAGTGACGAAATATTTGTTACTTATTTTGTACAGAATGGACCCAAAAACTAAAACACTGAGCAGCAGCCTACATCCTATACAGCTGATTGTTTGTGGCACCATCTCCTATTGTATTAACACAGCAGTTGGTAACAATAGAAACCTTTTCTTTTCCATGTTGACATACCAGCAGACATACTAATGCCTGTGTTCAATTCCCAGCTGTGGATATCTTTCCAGTTACAGAACTTAATTCACCCAGCCTATTCACCACTATCTTCTCCCACATCTTTAACCTCCTGTTAGCTTTTACCTATGATTCCACTTCATTACACATGGTCCTGACCAGTCCTTCCACCACGCCTTCATCCCACAGCTCCTGCACCACTTCTGTGTGAACACACTCCCTCTGAGTCTGCCCTGTTTCTCTTTCATCCCTGCCCTCCACCCTGTGCCCATCCACCCCCACCCAGGCTGCATCCCATTCCTTCATACCAGCAGGAATGAACTGGAGCACTAGGAAGACCGGGGAGTGCCCGTGCCTCCACCAGAACAGCCTCAGTAGCTTGTAGTCATCACAGGGACAGTGAAATGTGGAACAGATGGGCACAGCGAGTCACTGACTGACAGCCCACAGGAGCCATTGGGACACTCAGAACACACTGTGCCACCAAACTCAAAATCCCCATTAGGCTGTGGGGTTTTTGGTTTGATTTTAGGTGTTTGTTTGTTTTAAAATCAAGACCAGAGGACTCCCAGAGTATTCAGTCTGAGAAGCTCAGTAACACAGCAGCAGTTAGATTTCATTCAGTCATTGCCACTTTCCTTTTTCCACTCATTGCATTTGAATAACATCTACTCTCTAAAGAGAGAGAAAGCAAGCCTCAAACATCCATGAGAGTATGCAATTCACTGGATCTCTCTAATAAATTATTTCAGTAATTGGTGACCTCCATCAGTATGTTTATGTGAATGTCTTCACATTTTAGCTACTGGTTCTTTCTATTCCTTTTCCCCATAGCTTAAAGAAACCAAGCACGCTCAGTATTCTTCCCACCAGACAGTACTTAGATGATATAATTAAGTCACCATTCAAGTTGTTTTGTGCAAGATAAAGAGATTGAGCTGTAATTAGGGAAGGCTTTCTAGTCTCATGGATTTCAAGTACCTGAAACCACTTCCTATACCCTTAAACACTGCTGCTGCAAGTACATTTAGCATTTCAGTACTAACATCACAAATGCCACATCCATCAAGAAAAATCTCCTGTACACCCAGTTTATAAAGAAAGGAGTATATCCAGCCTTTGCACATATTTTTGTGGAATACGGAAAGCTGGCAAACCTAACAAATTTCAGATTTCATCTTTTCTTAAAATATTCTGAAACCAACAATGGAAGCATTAGGTTCACATGCTACATATATGCAATTCCTGCTCTTAAGCATCTTTACTGGAAACTGATTCTATATAGATGAGCACAATACAATGACAGGAAAATAAGCTGCTTTTTTCCTGTTAAAACTCAGAATATTACCTGCCATTACCCTGCTAATACTGTTCTCAGAAAGAACTGCTCAGCCCCAAGCCTGGAAGAAAGTAAGTAAAAGAAAATCACCACTCAGACAGTTTTGGCCTGGCAAATTCTTAAGCCTTCAAAACTAGATACTGCAGCTTTACTTAAATTGCATATTCATTTTTTTCAAGTGCTGAATTTTATTGACTGCCTTTGAGATATACACTCCTTTTGCTGAAGGCTAGGCCAAGTATAGATGTTAGCCAGCTCCAAAGACCTTACACATTCAAGGTTCCCAGTGGGTCAAGGGCTCAGCAGGCACATGCCAGCCCTCTGCATGACTGGGCACTTCGAGGGTGGATCAGGGGAATAACTAATGACTCATTTATAGATTGCCTAAGGAAATGTATTCTTCAGTAGTGCAACACCTGGGTATAATTCTGCACCACAAAGCAGTTATGTGAAAGGACAAGACTGTGCCTCTGAATAACATCTGACTTTCAAGAGCTTGAATACAAACAAGTAGTTCACTTGTCCAGAAAAGGTTATGCTCGCATTCAGGTACCACTGAGGTTCTTCTAAGAAGATCTGAGAGAAAGAAAAAAAAAAAAAAACTTTAAAAAGATAACCCTAAATAAGGTGCTCCTTATTCCTGGTAACCAGCTCTGATCTTGGAATTATGAGCTGGGGCTTCTCAAAAAGGCCGTGGAGCCCCAAGCACTTGAATAGCACCTGCCTTCCCATTTCCATCCTAGAGATGATCCAGCAAAAGAATACCAGTAAGCAGACAGATAAACTGACTGCCCAACAGAAAAAGAGATGATCAACATCAAATAATAATACCAAGCAGCTCTTTGGAACTGAACACTTCTCGATCATGCCAAGTTTTCTCATACTTGGTTGAGAAGTTCTTTCCAGCCTTGTTCCAGTAAAGCAAGGTAGCCACAGCACTCTGGATTGACTCTAAGGAATCCAAAAGGGGAAAGCACAGGATTTTTCCCCACCTTAACACAGAGCAAGGTGTTGAAAGGTGGTCAGGCAGGAAAAGTCACAGACAGTGTTCGAAATCCTCTTGGCATGAAGCTTTCCTCCCCCAGCATACTTTCCTGGTGGCCCACTGCAGCTGCCTTAGTCACCTCTGCTTTCAGTCAGCACAAACGTACCTGCGAGTGCAGGCAAGTCCCCGGGAGCACGCAGACACTGCCATAAAAGGCAACATTCCTGTTTGCAATCCGGGGGAAATTCTTTCCCAGGACTGCAAAGCAGCAGTCATTGGGATAGCTGGAATTCTTCTAATTGTGTATAGACAGACAACTCAAATAATGTGTTGAGCAACAGGAAACTGGAGCCGACCAAAGGGGCAAAGAGCTAACACATACAAAGCATAACTCTTAGATACACTTCAAACTAAGAGCAGTTTTAAATGCCAATCTTCATTCTCCATACGATACTGACTTGTGCCATCACAAATTAGAATTCAGTTGTCCCAGCAAGAGGCCACCTCCACCCCCCTTTTTTTTTTTTTCAAAGGATCATTCAACACAGGCGTACTGCACCACTTCAGTCAGCACTTGCCTTTACTTCATTGTCAGTTGTGCAAGCAACCTACTCAGCAAAAGAGAATGTGCTGGGTACCATAAACTCAGTTGCTTATAATAACACAATCAAGAAACGCCTGATTAAAAGAAATCTGCATCTGCTTTTCAATCCTAAACAGAGTCACTTATTAAAAACAATCCAGAATAACAACTCATTAGTTAATTATAGCAACAGTTCTGTATTTCAAACCAGCTGACAAGGAAAGCTTTTTATCTAGGCTCTTCTTCAGCTCTCATCACCATAGTATTCAAGTGATCACAAGACATAGCAGCCTCAAACATCCAGAAATTCAGAAAGTAAAATATCCTTCAAATTTAAACTATACAGCAGTATGGTATAATAAGATCAGTAGATTAATTTTACTATGTAAAAAACCCCATAATACGTAACTTACTCTTGACTTTCTTTAGTCAAAGAATGAAAGACTGCATTTTAGACTGCTGACTGCTTCAGCACACATTAAAAACTTAATTAAACCAAAATTTGTTTTCACAAAAGAGACATGTTGTACATAGAAAGTAGTCAACCAAATATACTACTGCAAAACAACAAGTCTGAATGAATGCTGAACTGCTGTGGTCAAATATATTGGCATAATTGATAAATTAATACAGCTCCAAACTCCTGAATTTTTTTTTTTTTAAATGTTTTGGGACAGGAGAAGAAAAAGGTTAGGAGGCTAGAAGAGAATGTGCAAATTAAGCTCCACATCTCAGTTACAGGACATCCTACCAGGCCTTTATCACCCACTTCCTCTGCATGAGTGACTCTCATTTCAAGCCTGTTCATCTCCATAAAAGGAGAAGTAATATAGCGTTCACAATGGTGACATCACCTCTCCAGCTAAGAGGAAGTGGAGCTGAAAGGCAAAGGCTTGGCTTGCAGTCCCCTGCCTATAGCTGACTCATTAAGGCTAAAAGCTTAACCATAGCTCATGGTACCGCTCACCTCCTAACCACGAGTGCCTGGCAGGCCGGAGCAGCCCGGCCCTCCGCGTTCCCGTTACTGCGCTGCTCCCCAGCACCCGCCGAATGCCTGCAGCCCAACCCGGGCTGGCTGGCCAACTTACAGAGCTGACCTAAAGCAAGAATTACTCTTAAATGCATCCAAGTGCTTCCACCATGCAATAGTTTCAGCTCCTTACTGCCTCCTCAAACTTCTCTTCCAACATCAACATAATTTTACATCCCAGGTCCTTTCCTTAGGGCTCTTAACACAGGAGGAGCCCCAGGGACCTGACACACTGTGCTACACAGAACAACCCCACTGGCATCAGACCTAATCAAGTACGTTCACTGTGGTGCTTTAACCTACATGCTGGCTTGAATAGGATCAAAAACACTCCAGGGGAACACCAGAACACAGCCCGAGGACCTGTTTTTGCATTGTCAGTTAAGGAACGCATTATAGAGAAGTTTCAAAATGCTAATAAACTATCATCAAGTACAAAAAGAAAGAGAAAAGAAAAATCAAATGAAGGAGAAACATAGCATATCCAAGACAGCTCCCAACAATAGAGTTTCAAGATGTTAAAAAAAAAAAACCACGAGAAAAAGAAATCACTTGAGTTGGCAGGAATACTGCAGTGCCAAGATTCAGCTCCGCTTTAGCTGAGGTTCAAAGACAGTCACAAGGAGAAAAATCAGTTTCATTTTGAAAAATGAAATATATCCTACTGGGTCAAATGCAAATATTTATTCCCCCAAAACATTTTTGGACTAGAGCCCATATCTCCCCTTCTCTAGCACTCCTTAACTGAATCTGAAGATGGCAGAAAACAAGTTGTAGGCTGTAATTTTAGGTTATGCAAATGTTTATGAAGTTCTGACAGAAAAGAAAAACTAGTATACAGCCTGCAAAAAGCTCAGGCAGCTCATGATACAGTGAGCTGCAGGCAGACTGACGGCAGGAGCTGAACCATTACATAAGTGACTGCCAGAGAACTCCTGCTCTGGTTTACAGGAATGAAGCAAAAAGGGTGTGGTAACTACTAAAAAACAAGTGGGCAACTGGACTCTTTTTTTAGCTCCCTGTTCTCTTGAAAACCGCATCTCGAGACACAGATTTTTAGAGCTGCATTTAGAAATCTCAAGTAATTCCAAGCATGTAAAACATTTCTTAATAAAATCAGGAACAATGTACATCTTTTCTTGCCATTTGCATCAAAACAAACATCCTCTGTAACTAGTATCCAAATTTCATGTTGCCCTTTGCATCAGAAGTTTGGACAAATCTGGCAAACACACTTGTGAAACCACAGGGTGTATTCTTTTGGGTTTTAGTGCAAATAGAACTCGACCTTTACATGCAATTTGAAAGAGATGTGTGCCTCTACATAATCTGAGCAGGTCTCAATTGAGAAGCATTCACAGAATATTGTATAGAAAAGAAAGATGCACTTTGGGATAGTGCATTATACAGTGCAGCACAGCAGCCCAATGCTAAGAAGCAAGCTGAGAAATGACTTGGCAGCAAGCAAGCTAAAACAGAAGTGTTCTGCTAGCTAGGAAATTTAGAGAAATATGCAAACATTTAAGAATTACAAACAAAACACTTGAAGGTCTACATTCTATAGAGGCAGATCTAGAGGACTGTCTCTTGTGAAAATCACTAGTGGTCCCAAGGTGCATGTGAAGATGTACAAAGCAAGTGATTTGTCTTACAACACCTAACACTGTGTTTTCTCCCTTAATGTAACAAGGTCAGTAAAAAATCATGAAGTTACTGTGCTTCAGAATTTTTTCTTTTAAACACCAAACCCAGAGACTACCTAACTCCCAAGTGAACAACAGCAAGGTGATGGCTGCACAGGTTCCTTTGCAGACTAATTCATGAAGGTCAAGGAGAGTTTAATCACTGCTCAATGATTTTCAGAGTTTTGTCAGGTGAAACATTAGGAGCCCTCCAATAACGTGGAGAAAGCTGGATAAGAAAAGAGATGGAATATATTCATTAGCCATGTGCTGCGTATTCCCTCTCCTTCCTATCTCTTAGTTGAACAGGTCTGAGCTTTGTAGACCAGAATAACCAGACTGACCTAACCTATTACAGAAGTTTCAGATACTTTTCAGGGCATTAAAACAGACACCATGCTCCAGATACCAATGAAATTTCTATCTTCTATCACTATCTGACACAGAAAATTCTCTATGCGTGTTCCAAATAGAGAAACAGGTGCTGTTTAACAGCTTTAAAATGTGGTTTTCTAAATTGAGGCCCTGGAGACTGTGAATTGAGGTAAAGAACGTACCTCTTCAGTATACATCTGCTGCATTAGAATAATGATTTGTTTGCTCAAGACACCACTCCACTTGCAGGCACTGTGTTTCAATCATTAGCACCAGAAGAGTAATTCTTCCGAAAGCAGATCTGAGGCTTCTGGCATACAGGTTACCCAGGGAACAGAAACATTAAGACAAATTGTTGTTTTCTCTAAAAGCAAAAATGTTACACTTTTTTGAGAGTTCTGTTCTTAAAGCACAGGAAGTCTCTCCAGGTACCACATAGCAAAATGTTTTCATCTTGTTTTTGAGAGTCAAAGTCTTGGGTCTGAGAAAGGAGGGAAAAAAACTCCAATAACAACAAACAACCTACTCTGAACATGTCCTTCACCATTATACTGCTTCAAGAAAGTACTTCTTGTGAAAATTAACAAAAAGCAATATAATTTCTTGGAATATCTAAGTGCCATGACACTTCTGTCAATGGAGTAACCAGAAGATTCAAAAAGAAGACAAAGCTCACCCACAGTGCATCAGCACAGATCCCTGAAAAGGGTTAAATAGTTTCTGGATTAGCAGAGGTTGAAACAAAACTCTGATCTTCCTCTCCCTTCCTGATGAACCATCCCTTTGAAAGGCCTGCTTATTCAAATACCATAAAGTTGACTGAAAACCAACCAAAAAAAAAAAAAAATCCGAGTCCAAATCAATTAACACGCAAAGCTTTTCCACTCTGTCGGCTTAAGAGATAACTACATCCTGTGCTGACAGAAGTCAGAGTCAAGTCAGCTTGCTATCCTTCTCCAGGCCATGAAGGATTCCCAGTCTTCAGGGCTCTGAAAGTAACCTAGGGAAGGCAGCCTAATCCTAAATGCCTCTGGCTCATGCAGAGCACCCGACCCTTTCATCTTCTATTCTCCGTACAGATTCCTGCCATACCACTGGCTGCTGCACCAAACCTCCCCCACCGCTGAGCAAAACCGAGAAAGTGGAATAGGAATGTTGCTTTCCATTCCCCTCGAGGCTAGCCGGGACTACAGACACTGCAACAACCTACTACTCACCCGCACTCCCAGTAGCGGACATTGGAATGCTACTGCTACCCTTTGAAACAAGGAAATAAGGCAATAAATAACCCTAAAACAATCTCTAGAGGTCTTGTAGCACACGCAGGTACCTGTGAAACCACACAGAAAAATCTTTCCAAACCGAGTTAAACAGATCAAGGCAGGCTAGTTCAAAAGCTAACTGGGAATGATATTCACATCAACAAGCATTCAAAAACGTCAGCAACATGGTATCTTAAACTAGGCAAAGAAGAGCTGCGCTAAGCCTCTAGACTGTCAATACTGCTGAGAATACAGCATAGCTAGAATTTTTCTGGGAAAGGTAAACACTCCAGCAGACCTCATAGCAACTTTCCCATGCTTGGAAAACAGAGGCAGGGCTGCCATTCTTCAGCTTCGTACAACAAAGCAAGTCAAGGATGGGGTTTCCAAGTTTGAGACACCATCCAAGCAGTGATCTGACAGAGACAGCATCTCTTTCCATCACAAAAAGAAAATACCCACATAGATTAATCACTAGCTTTGAACCACCATCAGACCAAGGAAGGTGACCTGTCCCTTGCAGCAGAATTGCAGCTGTTTGGCTATCTTCTGTCACATAACTGATAAACCTGGCAGGGATGAAGGACAAGATGTAAGCACATGCACTTTCAAGTGGTTTAACTATTGTCTATAAAGGAAAAGGTCTTCTTCAGTCTCCTTACAACACTGCCAAAGAAACTGTTTCTGATTCTATGTAGACAAGATTTCTTTCTAGGGAACAGTAATTTTGGTACAGTTAAATCAATAGCTTGTTTAACAAAAATACAAATTAGTACTTGAGTTAACAAGGAGTGGACAAGGGAGAGAAGGAAGTAATAAAAGAAGCAGAAGTGTAATGAGGTTTATGGACAACATTCTGGCATGTATAATATAGGTGGAGCATCTGTTCTTGTCCATCACAGCAGATCCAGTCTTTCTCTAAGGGAAGTGAGATCCTATAGAGGTCCAGGTTCACAGGTTTTTATCTTCTGGATACAGCATTCATTTCAGAGTAACACACCAGCAGTATGGCTGTGTTTCTTCAAGACCTGCCACATCTTCAGCAAATTACCACCAACACCCTGCCACCAGTCCACTGCAGCATGTCTGTGTGCTCACCTCTGTCCATCCCAGGCTTTTATAAATATAAATTAACTGATCCATCACATTAGCTCACACCTATGCTCTGCTCTGCATGGTACCATGCTTTAGCAACCTTTCTCAGCTTTCTCCACATCAAGTTTGTTGGAAGCCACTAATACAGGTCAGTGGATGGAGATTTTCTTGCTCCCTTTCCACTCTGTGAACCTATATTATCATAGTCCTCCTATGCTTGGAGGTGCAAGTGATAGCAAGGGCAGGTGAAAAGCAGAACTCAAACTGAGGCTAATGAGAATTTTAAAGCATGATTTTATTATATCTGGCCTTTGTCCAAAAAAGTGAGGCTAGTGACAAGACCTAGGAGAGACAAACACCTTAATCATTTCTAGGCATCAAAAAGAAAGGACTACTTATTAGGAATAAATAAAGGAATAACATTCATCCAGGCATAACAATTCAAACTGTCCATCACACTCTTTAAACCTTACAAAGTATGACTCCTCATAAAACCCAGGCACAAACAGAAAGAAAAGCACAAAAATACCTCCACACTTGAACTTCTCCAAGCATCAAACACACCACCACTGACTTTGTGAAAGAACTCCTCCCAAAACCAGGGATATGGGCAGGGCATTCAGAGTTCCATATTTAAAAGCCCTCAAGTGATAAACAAGCAGCAGATAATATCCACAGTTCTCTGATTCTCAGTTGTATATGTGGGGGTGAAAAAGGTCTATCCACTTTGCTTTCCTTTATTCCATGAAAAGGCAACAGATGTACTTAGTATTTCCTGATATATTATTATTTAGTGTATATATATATATATATTAGTATTTCCTGAGTTTTATTAACAAAGTAAGAATATAACCAAACAACTCTTGACAGTAAAGCTACCACTGACCATCACACTTCAAAATATAGATTATACTAAGCTTGTTCCCCCCAACTAGATTGTACAATTGGATTTTAAGCTGGTTTTAGTTAAAAGCCTCTATCAAACAATACACATACCTGCCCACCTATAGATATCTCAATTCCTAGGCTCATCACTGAGATGGAAAATTTGCTACCTCAGCTCTCCCTGTCTGCTTCTCTGAACCCCATGCATTCACACCAGCCCGTTCTTTATGTCAAATTTACCTCTCACCAGACTTTTTGTAAGGTTCTTCAATCCACTAGAGCAGGAGAAGGCTATTCACCTGAACACAAAAGCTGGTACCAAGTAGTGTCAGTAAGCAAGGACAATAATGTCTTTTGATAGCAGTGAGTAGTTGTTGTTCTCCTACAGTGTTTTGACTGCAACCTTGATTTGTGATTTCAACAAGAGTCATTATCTCAGTCAGCACTCACCTTGCATCATACTCCTGTAGGCTGTGTCTGTGATGGCATAGATATGAGGAGGCATTTCATGTCTCTTTTTGCCTTTGTACATCTCCACTATTTCTTCTGAGTATATGGGCAGGTTCTTGTAAGGATTGATTACCACGCAGAACAGGCCTGAGTAGGTCTGGAAAGAAAACGCCCCAGCAAATAGAGACAGAAATTAAAAATGTTGTACACTTGCATATTTTAATAGTACATTACTTGGAAAAACAAACAAACCAAACAGTGCTTTTTTAAGTACTTCTTCCAGTGATGCCATGTGGGATGCTTCCCACTAAGCAATATTAGAATGTGAGGAACAGCTAAAGTCCTATCATTTTGACCAGTACTCAACTTTTCCAAGTGTGCACTGAGAATGAGCTGACCCATTAGTCAGGCTGATATCACTGGCCTGCTCCCTGGCTAATTAACAGTCCACTAGGACTGGCTTTTCTTCCTTTCAAAGTTCCTATATTCAAGTCAAGTGCCATTTCATTGTATAAGGTAGGTGCTGAGCTCCTAGATGCATACATTTTATTGTGTTCTGCCTCATGCTTGACATGGATTTATCTAGTACATGATCACTAAACAAAATAAATCTTCAAGCCAAAATAGTTACTAAAAGACAAATAAGACCAGTGTACTCCTGAGAGGTTTTCAAGACTGCTGGACTATGCCTAAAGGCAGTGCTACCCTGTTCTGAATGGGAAGCTGGGTTAGACGGCCTCATGAAGACTCTCCAAGCCTGAACACTTTCATGATTTAGAAAGCAATGAGTATGACTAGAACTAGATTAAAATTGTAATGTCAGCAATGTATAGTATGTTCAGTACGTATGTTTAGAATGCTCAGTATTGTTCTGAACCAGTCAAAATCGAAAATAATTCTAAAGTAGTCCATGCTAAAAGGGTCAGCAACATATGCCAAAGTTTACTTCTAATTCATATCAAATGGTTAATTCATTGATCTATGACAGCAAACTTCAATTTCTCAATTGGTTTCCACTAGCTTAAATTGTACAGTTCTAATGAAGTACAATTGTTAAAACACTTCCAGTGAAAATAATAAGCTTCTTAAAAAAAACCTCAAAAAAACACAAACCCAAACTTTGAGATCTGAGTACCTTAAAAAAAGCCCAAAAAACTTTTTACTTGCAAAAGGAATAGGAGGAGCAGAGGCTTCTTAGATATTTCCTAGATATTCTAAGAATAGCATTCCAAGCCCTGCTCCTGGGGTTTAGAGCTATCCTAGTTCCCTGTCAACTTTAGAAGCAGCTGTTTGAAACATCTGGAGATGAGCAGCTTTCTGCAGCAACTTGCAGCGCTACCAGAAGACAGTACATTTGGCACTTTTTATTTCTATTGCCAACATCTCTTCTGTTGTTTGCTCAACGAAGAAAGAGTGCTTTGGAGTGGTAAAGAGTTCTCCACAAGGAGCACAGAGAGTACTTAATCAGATTTAGCTCCTTAGCTAGATAAAGGTAAGGATTAGACTGCAGTGATCAGAAGGGTGAAAATAGCATCCACTACACAGTTTGCAGTCCTACATCCAAACTTTCTACATGCTGGCTTAACACTAAGCAACAAGTCCACTCTTATTTGCAGCAGATTCAGATATAGATTCAGACAGATGTCATCCAGGAAGCAAGTTTTTCATAGATACTTAATGTTTCTTTTCCACATCCCAGTATAAACTATCAGGATATGTTTCCAGACCTATTCTCTTTTTCCTTTTTTTTAGTCTTTTTTTTTTCCCATTCATTTTTAAAAAATATTTCAGGAATATTTGAATACTTTACAGAAAATACTAAATGTCTTTCCAAAGTGGAAAACTATGAAAGTTGGCTAAAAATCTTTTGGCATAGTACTTCTAAAGTTCCAGGAAGCTAAGCTTCCATGAGACATTGCAGTCAGGTTAGGTTTCAGGTAGTGCTTGAAGGGAGCAGCTTAAGGAGTTTACAGCAACAAAGCTGGCAATGCCAGTTCCTTTTGCCTCAGCTTTAGTTCTCTGTCAAGTCTGAGAGCACTTGCACAGCACAGACTAGAAGCTGAAAGTCTGGGTCATGCTTTCCTGACCTTTGACTACACCACTGTAAGACAGAGTAGGACCAAAAGACAGAAAGGAGTCAACGCAAGAGCAGCATGTTCACAGTGCACACAAGTCCACAAGGAAGGTAGAGTTTTCTTAGCTGTATATGTTTGACTCTTCATGGCTGTGACTGCTGACAAATTAGAATGGTTCCTTTTCAAGTAAGTATAGTGCAGAGGTCTGAAGCCATCCCATGGACAAAAGCAGCAGTTTAGAAAAGGGAAGACATTAATTTCACTTAGAGTGATGAAGCCACGAAGCAAGTATGCAAGAAGAAGCTACCACCTTCTTCCAGCATTCTGGTTGCCAGGAGAAATACCTAAGGGAAGTTTCCATGCAGTAGAACGATCTCAGCTGTGTGAAGAGATATTTTCATCTAATAAAGAGGGCAACTAATCATGGGCTGGATAAGCAACTGAGTGAGACCACCACATCACGACTGGTGGTCAAGCCCACCGAAAGAGTTTCATATAGGAAGCAGGCTGAGTTTTATTAATAAGCAGAAGCTGCCAGCCATACCACAGAGAAGACAAGAGTTATCTTCATCTTATTGACATACAAGTAAAGACTCATATGCAAAAATCCCTGAATTGAACGCAAGGTTCCAATTGAAAGGCTCATCTATTATAAGCATAGCTGGCTTGGAAATCTGTACTTTGTCTCAGACATTACTATCTCAAAATAGAATTCTGGCATTACCTTTCGCTAACGATTTCAAGCAACACACACGCCAAACTGGAACTGGTTTTATTTTTCTAACTGCTAAACTAGCTCTGAGGAGTTGAAAGGACCATCTGCAGCATGGTACAAAGCTGACAGCATCAGAAAATTTATTTTCCAGTAACAGCTAACTTCAGTAAAATAACTGGAACATGTAAGATTGAGCTTTGGGTTTCACACTGCATACAAACAAAGCAGTTCAGGTAAGCAAAAATGATTCACAAAAGCTGAAAATGATCTTTTGATAAAGGATTCCAAATAGAAAGGGTTAATATGAAAGCCAGTCCATTAGCAAGCAACCTCAGTGCAGAACCAATCTACATGTGGAAACAGCAAATTGCTGTTTGGAGTCAAGCTCTTAGTTCTTGAACTGTTTGACACTCCTCACTCAAAATTTGCCTGCACCAGCAATAAGATCTTACGCCTTCATATTACAGGATGGAAAGACAGAAAAATTAAGCTTTAAAAAAAAGATAAAAAGGAAAAAAGAAAGTAACTTATAAAAACACACAGCCCTACTGCCAAGTAAGAGAGAAAGGAGAAGAACAGAACTAAACTATGCTTGTGATCTTTCCAGAGACATTTATGCTGGAGATGCACTACATGTACTCCCTTTCTTCAAGCGATTAATGATCAACAAGCAGCCACTCCAATGAAGGTATTTTAAGCCTTCCCATTAATCTCCTGACTTGCTGAGAACTGCTGACAGGTGAGATCAGTCCATTTCACAAGTGCACAGCAACACAGTTTTGGCAAGACTAAGACTCTGTAATAGAGAATTACTATGCAAGGTTTGCTTGGGTGAAGGGTGTGGGGATTTTTTACAAAAAAATGTTACAATCTTCTTACAATCCAATCTTCTTACAATCCAATTAGAAGAACTCAGTTTATTAGTCACAGACCATGTCTGAAATTTCAGATGGTATCTTGCAAGATATGTGAAACAGCCCATCACACAGCATGCAATAGACCTTGAGACACTGCTGAATTATTTTCAACAATTATTATATAACCTAGCATTGTTTCCTATTCTAAAAATCTTACACATGGATCTTGCCTATCCTATTTCATCTGAATACCAAGATTCTTCCATCTGAGAATAGATTTTGACCAATAGTAGAAGGAGTTGTTAACTACAAGAGTAATAAACTGCATCAACCTCCAATCACACTAGCTCTCAAATTTTGACATCAGACTGTGGGAGTCAGACTAAATTTATATCAGCCTTGCATCCTTCAGATATTCTCTGATAATTTCTCCAAGAGTCATCTGTATGCCTTCATGCCACTCCAGAAGAGCAGATACTGCACTACTAAGTCACGAGTTTCTCCCTTGTGCTCTCCCTAGTCCTGTTTTAACCAGTAGCTGCACCCAAATTTTGCATTACTGAGTTTAATAATTCATTCTATATCTGCAGAGTATTAATAAAGCAGAAGCTAGCATGACCAACATCTGCTTGCTAAACATAGGCAACATGAAGAGGAAAATCAGAAGGGAACTGAAGAACCAGGTCAAGGTTCCAAAGTCTCCTTCCCCACCTCTCTCTATTTATTGCCTTTGGTATTCAGAGAAGTGGTTGCTGCCTGCTTCATTGGGTATGACCCTTGGTCCCATAAATGGTATCTGTTATTTACACAGCAATAAGAAGCAGGAATCTTTGCTCTTGTGCATTTGGGGACGGAAAGAAAAGGGAACACTTCCTATCTGTAAATACATGCAGGCACACATGTTCCTTCTCTAGTAAGATGCTCTGAGATCTAGAATTTTTGTAACACAGAAAGCTTGGCACTAGCATTCTTTCCCACTGAAGCTCCAGACACTGAAAACACATTTCAGATGCTGGGTGGATTAGGACGGTGTTTTTATTATTATTATTTGGTTCAGTTCTGATCAGACTCCCTGTTTACCACTATCCAACTGCTCTTGTGTCTTGCTAAGAGAAAGTTAAAAGGCATTCAAAACATCCTGCAAACAAAGACATTAAAACATTAAAGCCAGATTTACCATAGCATTCCTTGAAAGCTTGAACATTAACTAGAGGGGGATTGGCATAGCTGAGTGAAAAAATTTTAAGTAGAGGGAAGAACGTAAGTCACATGACGAGTTGTGTATAGGCGCAATGAAAGGTTAACATACACATTTAGGAGCAAAGCAATTACAGTAAGTTCACATACTATGTAATCAAGAACTCCTACCCCAACAGACAAGATTACTTACATAGATCAGTCCAGAGTAGTATCTCTCCTTCAAGTTGTGAAGCACAGAAGCCTCATTCAGGCACGTCAGCTCTGCCATATCTTCTACTTTGGAGAATTTGGGGGGGTTCATCTTCTGGATGTCATCCTTATTCACTTTCACTTTCTTCCCATTCTCTGCCAGTTCCACGATGGCTTCATCTCCTACTTCTTCCTTCAGGCTAGCTGCCTCAAACCCATTCTTCTCTGAGGGAACCCATACCAGCTTCTTAGCTGCCCAGTCAGCCTGAGTCAGGGGGTTATTAATAATGTTTTTGTCCACATAAAGGTACTTATCTGCGTCTCTTTGCGACATTGTGGTTTACAACTGGGGACCTATGAAGAGAGGGGGAAAAAAGAAAAAGGATATTTTTAAAGCCTCAAATTGCCTTGCAAATTCCTAGAGGCAGACAGGCACATGCTAAGTACTCTGAATCCCTGGTCATCAGAGCATGCCTCTCCCTCCTTTAATTTCATGTTAGTAAGCACTGCTAAAGTTGTCAAACTTCCAATAAGGCCAAGGTTTTGCTTGCCAAGAGTATGAAAAAAAACCAAACTACCAAGCAGTTTTTAAAAAAAAAAACCCAAAACCTACAACAAAACACTGACCGTTAAGCATTTGGAAGCCATTATTTGGCAGAAAAGAGGAAGCACATTAAAGTGGCGAGCACCAAACAATTTGTGCCAATCCTCATATCATCAGACACTATGTCAGTAACATTCAGGTCAAGATTAACCCTTCACTGCTCTACTTGGTAGAGATATTTGCTCAGAAATAAAATCATAAATGTTTAATCAACACTTTTACTTTGTATCTCCTTGTTCTGATAAGCTATAAATCAAAAACTACAACTTCTCAGAAATGTCAATTACCAGTCTGGACAATGTGGTGCACTTTGCTTCTACAAGATAGCAGTAATTTGAGGACACCAATTAAGACTGATATTAGGTACTTTCCAACACCAGCTTAGTAGTAATACCCACCCCACCAGTTTATATCTTTTTTTTTTTCCTAGATAATGTTCAGTAGCAAAAGATCTCCAAGATAGTAACAGAATAAATCAGGAAATTTTACAGCTAAAAATCTTTTACTAAGATCCTTCTATGAAGCTGTGGTCAGGCAGAGGAGAGAGTTTCATCCCTACAAAAGGGAGACTTAGGCTGCATACTTGAAAAATGGCACCCTAGATTTAGTGTTTCATCAAAACCAGAACACTACCGCCAGGGATTTTCCAGTTTATAAGGCAGCAATTTTATTAGTGCCATTCAAAAGTCCTTTCAATCAGAAAAGGACTGCATGCGTCAAGGCTCATTAACCATGTAACAGCAGCCTCTTTACAAGATCCCATAAACATTACTTCTTGAATTCTTCTTCACAAAGATACCAGTGTGCTCAATGTATGTTTTTCATAACTTGAATAGAAACTAGAGCTCTTTACCATCTCAAGAACAGGAAATGAAAATATGAGTACTCATGTCCTAGAAGGCTATCAGGAGCTATATGGATAACTTTTCTAGCGAACTCATATTTACAAACCAGCAGGCAAATCAAGCAAGTGATGTCTGACTACACACACTGCAGCCAAAAAAGTATTGAAAGCGGGACAGAAGCAGCTCAATTCCCAAAACATGCATGAGAGCAACAATAGATGTAGAGTCCCAGCATTCGCAAACAGTGAATGAAGCCAGAAAAACATCAGCCATAATAATGATGGGCACAAATGCCTACACCAGTCATTTGTAAGCGTGTAGGGAAATTCCTTTCAACAAATATATCACTGTAAGTGGTATGTAACTTTGTGCCAGAGACTGTATGGATAGCTGTATATTCACAGTCAAAAATTCTTTAGCAAACAAAAAGAAAATTACTCTATAAATAATCGCTTCCTTTAGCTTGAGTTTAAAATCTTTGTCTTAAGCCTTACTGGATATGCCAAGCAGCTATTCCACACTTGACCTCATCTTTCCTTCCCTACAGGGTCACTGACACTTCCACCTCAACCACAATGGTGATTCTCAGAGCAACTCTTCCCTGGCTTTTCATATTATTACTGAAAAGTGGATTTTAATGGCCTATTCTCTTTTTCCTTCATTGCAGAGGTAAGATGCAGCAATCTGGAGGCTGTCATAAAAAACTTGAGCTGTCAGGAGAGCTCCAAGACCACCCTATAACAGCAAGCCTGACAGAATATATAGGAAGTAAAGAAGACCAACAAGTCAACAGAAGATATTAGGATTTCATGACACTGAAGAGCATCACCTGCAGGTTGTGATCACAGGGTTAAAAAAAGGAGTGGAAGGAAAGAGGGGAAAAAGAAAAAAAAACCAGAAATAAATATTCAATTGTGTTCAGAGTTGTATCAGGTTTGGCAAGGCAACAGCTGTGCTCTACCCTCTATTACACAGCTTCCTGCCTATGTAACTCCCAGAATTTAACCAGTTGCCTTTTTTGGCTATAATCAGGCAGGACACAGAGGCACTATGCTTCAGCTGAATTCAGTTTCATCATTTCCTGAGGAATCCAAAGTAACCAGCCATCTGAAGTGTCCTACATTACACTGAAACATAGTCCTCACTTCCTCACAGCTACAGTACATGCATGCATTCAGTGCACCGTGGATATACATTCTAGGATAAAGACCAATTCGTTTTGGCTAAGAAATAGATAAGACCACCAGAAATATTTCAAGGGGTATTCCCCAGCCAGTCCTAGATCTGAAGAGAATTAAGGAAAGAAGATAATTACAGAGAGGTTAATAAAATTCCTTGCAGGAGGAGAACCCCAAATTATCTCACATACTACAGGGGTGCATTCTTCAGCCAGTAAGGGATCATTCTAGAGCACCTATACCTTTTCATTTTCAGGTCTGAAAACAACTTTCACAGTAAGAGGACAAATAGCCTAACACAGCTATTTTAAAATCTCACCAAACACCAAGTTTAATATATTTTTGATATGTTAAATATATATTAATATAGTACAAATATGTTCTATATAAAAGTACATATATTTAATATAAGTTTTAATATTTCAAGTACTGCCAAATAGTAGTGAGGAGATTCAAAAAGGGTCTGCACCTCAAACTTGAAACAGACTTGCAAATTCTCCTATTGCATGGCAGCAGCAGCAGTCTTCTTATCATCATCTTAAACTAGGTCTCCTGCACTCCAGAACAGAATCCTCACGCAGTAGAAGTAAAAGACTAGAGGCTGAAGCTAAGATAACATGGCATTAGAGCTATTCTCGAGGCTGACTTCGAACCCACAGGGCGTCTAAACTAGCAATACCACAAACCAACCATTAATTTGTCTTCTCCACAAGAACAGTACCAGAGGAATCAGATTCAGCAAGTTCCATCTCATGGACTCCTAAACTTATCTTCCTAGCTTATGCTGCATTTCACTGGGCATTTCTAAAAATCCCTTAAAGTGGTCAAGGAAGGAAGCAAGCCCAGCTTGCTCTTACAGCCTTCCAGCAACTCACAATGAATGCAAATCACTGCCATTTTAGGAACAAATTAGGAAGCAATTTGTTTGCCTGGTAGTTTGCATTTGGGGTGTAGATAATTATGTAGGACAAGGACATTTATCTTTACATGGCTATTGTGCAACTGCCAGATGAGAATAGCGTTAACAATATTCTTTTTGATGCCAGTCTATAGGCAAGACGACCAAAGAATACAGAAGGAAGACAGACCATCCTTGTTTTGAGTTTAAATGCCTCCTTCCTAGTATTGTTTCCAAAAATTACATACTACAGTCACTTCCCCGTTAACCCAGTATGTTCCCTTATTGTGGTTCATAGCAGTCTGGGGAAGAGGCTGGTCAAACTTTGCTTGTTTTCCATTATTTCAGAGGCCAAAAGACATTATTTGCCACTTAACTAACTACATAATTGCCACAAAGATGGCATACAGTCACAGATAGAGACAAAGCAATCTCTACAGTCACGAATAGGATGGGACCAAGACATCAGTATGTAGTGCAACCTTAAAAAAATAATACCAACTGCCCTGTTGACACACGTATTTCCCAGCAGACAGATTCTTTTGAGAGGAACAAGTCAAACACTGGATTTAACTTAAGATGACATGCACTCCCTTTGAATTAGGCAGAATTACTCCAAACCCTCACTGGAATACAATCATATGGACAGAAGCTTGCCTTAGTCTCCTGCAATTTCATAGCCTTAAGGCTTGAATTATAAGACACTTCACACACTCTCTACTCAAAGCATCAAGTGCTTCCCATAAACCTGGGAACAAACACTTTATCTGGTTTGGAAAGGTCTAAAAGCTACCTCTGCTGTAAGGTCTCTTTCTTTCAATTACACTGTTTTGCAACTGCTAAAAGCACAGAACATTACCTGTTTGCAATTTAATTTTTGATAACAATTTGTATTACATCCCCCATTCCCCCCAGACATTTACTCAGTCAGCAGCCACAGAACTGTTCCTGGGAGTGAGCCACTGCTCAATAAGATAAGCTTGGGCTCCACTAAACTATGGAGGTAACAGCTGAAGTAGAAATAGAATTCATAAGAGCATTAATGGCAAGAGTTAAAGCATCACATTTACTAACAAGAATTAGAGCACTGGCTGGGCAAGGAAACACTTCTGGTTTGAGCTACCTGAACCATCTCTAAAGTAGGGATCCCCACACTGTTCTTTCTCAGCTTCAGCCTCATTCCTAGCAAAGATGCATTACTACACTGGAATAGACAGTTTTAATCACACACTGTTTCATTTCCCTACTTTAATGAACTATGAGAAGTTTGTGAAATACTGTGCTACAGAGAATGCAAAATAGCCATATACGTGCACTGAAACCTTGGCAGTTCAGATCACCACTTTAGAACTCTGCTGTAAGACTGAGCCTGCGTGAAAAGGGACATAGGTGGATAATTATTGGAAGTTTTCTTCTGTTTCATATCCACCAGTAAGACGCTGTAACAAATTTACTGTGATTTCACATTAAACAATCCTCCCATGTGGTTTGTCTACTGGCCTTTCTACTTACAGTGCAAGAACAACTACCCTAAGGGATGACAAGAAGAATGAACAATAAATAGCAAACATATTTAGACTACAAGTTAATTTCCCTTTCTTTAAAGAGTTCACATTTTAAAAGCAGTTCAGGAACACAACTCTCCCATCACTTTCCAAACCATCTTACCTTTAGCAGGTTGTCAGAGGGTGCAATACAAGACAAAAGGCCCTTTCATAGAACAAAAGAAACGTACACCATTTCTGTAGGCAAGACAAGACTTTTGCACTAGAAAATTACAGCACTCCTGATCACTTATGGCCCTATTTCAGGTACAATTAAGTTGCACTCAGTGAAGAACTTCGATTATTTGTTAATACGCAGCATTTAAAAAATAATCTGACTTTGAGAATCTGCTAATGATTCAAACTAAGTTTGGTCAGTAACATTCATGTGAGAATCCTTGCTAAGTGTATGATCTGAACAGTTTATACTTGCATTATTTCTGCAACTCAACTATTTTGCTTTCCCCAGCCAGCTGAATACAGTTCATCAAATCAGGTTTCAGAGCAGGTAGAAAGCTAGACTAAACTAGTCTAAAACAGACTTCAGTGGCCAGGCTAGCTACAGTGACCATGAACTGACAGTATAAAAGCCCTAATCCACCAATAAAAAACTTCCTATAATTCCCCCGTATTCACTAAGAAACTGTTCAGATCTCATTTGTTTAGGTTAGGCTGACATTCACAGCTCCAAGTGCCAGTATGTTTACGGGAAAGAAAACTGTAAAGTTTGTTAGCCCAAACTGCTCCAATCTGTAAGCAACACCTACATAAAAACTGGAGTCTAAATCACTTAAGGGTGAGAAATGAATCACAAGGAAGAGGCGGAGAGGAAAGGGAAAAACTGGCAGGAAGCTGAACTGATGGACAGGTTATATCTGCTTATTTCTCAAGTTCAGTATATTGAGACACCAGTGCTTGATGCTTCAGGCTGAATTCAAAAATCACAAATATCACTTATCCCAGGAGAGAATACAATGCCAGGCAAGTACCCGAGTTCACAATTAACACCCCCTCACAGACAGCCCCCTGAGCTGAAGGCACTGAGCTACACTTACCCTTTGCATTCAGAATGCCGCCATGCAGACTCATTTCTTCTATTTCAGCTTTATTTGGGATTCATAATGACTGCTATTAGGCTTACTGTAGTTCACTGCTTTCCTCTCTAGTCACAGTCTGACGCACACAATATATTGTTGAAAGATTTATTTCACAACTGGAATGCAGTTTGCTGGCAATTATTGTTGCATATTCAGTTTGACTGTAGTGCTGCCCAGACTTGCCAGCTACCCTGTTTATTACTGTAAATTAAACTCAAGGTAGAGCACTAAAGTGCCCCTTCTGTATGTGGGGCTCCAAGACTCAAGGAGGAGGAATTTAATTATATAATGCATAAGTGATGCCTCTATTGCACAGAAGTGACCTACCAGCCCAGACTATATGTAAGGCAAAAGAAAGAAGTTGAAGGAAATTCTGCATCTTCCAAGTGGCCTAAAGGTACCCAACACGCATCCTCAGAACAGTGAACATGGAACAAACGTTTCTCAGTTTCTCAGTGTCCAGCTCTCTCCATCAGCTGCCAAGCACCACCCTGCTATGTGTGAAGCAGCACTTGCATATATTCTACTGTAACAGCTGACAGAGGGGGTTTGCTCTGGCAGCTGGGACTTCCCAGGGTAAAGAGCAAAGGCCACAAGCAAGACACTTACATGCCACTTAATAGTCACCTCTTCTCTCCACTGGGTTCAGATACAGTAGGACTGTGAGAACAGTCCTACAAGCACAGTACACGTACATTTAACAAATATTAATGCCAATCTGAAAAAGCTACTTTTGGGTACCAAAGACTGAAAACAAGATAGTGCAGGCTTCACCACAGGCTACAGAAGCACAGGAACGATCTTGGGCAACCACACTGCATGCAGTAATTAACCACTGTAGGTTATAGGCAAATAAAGCCAGGCATAGCTTCCCTAAGTTAATGCTAGGGAGGGTATGCTTGCCTCTATTTTAATTGCACCTTATGAGTTCAGCGAGACATAAAGACACCCTACCATGTAGATGGCACCAATACAGTTAATCAGCTCTATGAAGCCGGTGCACACTGTTTAAACACACCAAACACTGATTTAGGGAGGGGGAGGGTAGCCTTCTGTTGATTTCAAGTCCAGTCTTTAGCATGACAAAGCTAGGCTGGCTGCCACCCAACCCCATTCACTTTGAATAAATATTCAAAGTTTACAATCCTGCATAATACACTTTCTGCAACTGTTGTTTCTCATTAGTGGAGTACAGTACATGCCTTCTCAGCAGAGGAGAGAATTCCTCTTACAGAGAGTGTGCCCACAAGGAAAACATTCCAGGGGGAGAACACATTCTTCGTGACCACTCAGCAAAGTAATCCCACTTAAGGAGACAGCTGTAGTTCAGAAAATTGCAGCCCATCCCTGCTGTTCAAGCTGTTTTGCTGGAAGACTTGTTTTCAGGAGGCATAATGGCCTGCAAAAGTTCTGATCAGGCATGCAGAATTCCCTACGGACATGGCATGAGAGAGAGGGGAACAGATTAGAAAGTTTTAACCTTTGTTACCTCAGGGTCACTTTTCATCCCTTTCCTAATATTCTGATTTAAGGCTAAAAAGGTATCTGCCAAGAACTCTGAAGCACTGCGTAAGGTAGCTCTACATACATCAATCAGCACTCCCTGTCATCTTTGTCAATGCCAGGTTTCAATTCATTGCAAGAGGGAGCAAAGAATAAAACAATTACACCTAAATACAGAGACAAAAAATATGGTTCTGGTTCACCCTTTTAGATGCAAATATTTAGCATGTATGTGGCCAAGATAAAGTCATCTTACAGGAACAATTACTCTTGCTAACGTTAACTGACAAATTGCTTTGGTGTCAGCATCAACACTACTAATCTTCTTCCAGCTCATACTGAAAAGAGCCAAGAATCAGTGTAAATATGTCTGGTAAATAATTTTTTACAGTATCGTTTTTATTTTGCAGCAGAAGTTTCTCCAGACACTTTCAGCTCAACCTACTGTGTCAAACTAGGACTGTGTACAAGCAGCCTTCTGCTACATCTCATTTTTATTCTTGTTTCAAATTGTTCTGCACATTAACAGCAGCTATGGGGACGGCAGGCAAAAACCCTGGCACAGAGAAGTCTACCACCTCTACAGGGTCCAAGTTTGATTCTCGACCCTTCTAGCAAAATGTAAGGGTTCAATAAGAGGACCTACCTCTCTGTTTGTGACAGCGATCTCCAAGGTAGAGGTCTGGAGAAGACTGATTGTTCCTGGACATGAGAACACAACAACTCCTACACAAAGAAGAAAAAGCTACATAGCCTTTAAGTTCCAGGATGTCTAAGGAGGCCAGGCTGAAAATATTTATAGTTTTTAATTTTTATTTATTTGTTTTACAAATATTTATGCTCATAAACATCATGTTCAAGATAGTCTGAAAATTCAGATTACGACATTTCCCTATTGCATTCAAGGTCTGGCACAGCTTCTTAGCCAACCTTTATAGGCACTGTTCTACAGAAAGCTCCTGGTGCAGCAGAGCACATGAGGAACACTGGTCTGTACACCTCAATCTCAAGCTTGTCTTCTGGTTAGCTTCCTCCCTCCCTGAGCTGTGCTTTCTTCTCTCATTGGCAAATGTATCAGCCTTTAAAAAGGAACAGCATTAGGCATCACTAATTTTAGAATTCACCCAACCGTGCCCTCCTGTCTGGATCTCCTGAAGCACTGATTATTGTGTTAGACGAGAAGAAAGGACTCACCTTTCAATATCAAATGAGTAAAAGCAAGAGCACTTGAAGTAGAAACTTAGTCCGGACTGTTACAGTCATGGCTATACGGCATATAAAATTTTCTCTATTCCGGGAATACAAGAAAAGACTTTTTTGGAAAAAAAAGAAAATTATCTCCTTTTGACAGGTGACTGATATGACACTCCATGGTTCCCACATGAGGAAACAAATATAATTTGAAAGTTTCCAATAAAGTTTTGCTTTCTGCCCTAAAAGGATAAAAAACTACATAAGGAAACACTGAGCACAGAGTAGCTGAACTGCTTCATGTCTTTCCACCAAAATTAACAACATTGTCCACAACCATATACACAGCAGTGCTGAGGTGGTGAGGCACTGGAACACTGGAGCAGAGAAGTTGTGGATGCTGCATCCCTGGAAGTGTTTAAGGCCAGGCTGGATGGGGCTCTGAGCAACCTGGTCTAGTGAAAGGTGTCCCTGCCCACGGCAGGGGTTTGGAGTGAAATGATCTTTAAGGTTCCTTCCAACCCAAACAACCCCATGACTCTCTGATATTCTTCTCCTTATCTACTTGAGCAAGAGCTGAACCGCTACTGCAGCTGCACTTTTTCCTGACAGAATTAGCAATAAAACAACATGGTGATATTTATCAGTTAAGTCTACATCAAGTTTTTCGAGCACTAAAGAACTAAAATTTATTTTATAATTCTGCCCATTAGGAAAAAAAATTAAGATTTGCCACATAAAAGATTATCTCCCACCATGCAGAAGATAAACTGATTGTGCACATGTATATGCCAGTGCTACATGGACAATGTAGACAGTTTTTAGAAGTTACATTAATTTGCCTAATAAATTTGTAATCCTTCTTTTATGACTAATACATCTTTCCCATCACATTAGTGTGTTCTCATCTTACTTTTCCCATCATATACTGCATTAAACTTGGAAAGGGCCATTAAACCAATCCACAATAATTTACTGTGTAATGAAATGTCAAAGACTTTAGTGTCTGCTATAAAGATTCATACTGCAACATAAACCAGTTCGCTTAGCTTTTATCGTCCGGGTTAAGTCACAAATCTTAAGTCACAGTTTAAAGAGTTTTTGTGCTTGTAGAGAAATCTTATTTGGTATTTATGCTCCTCTAAGAAAGAAAATTTACTTGGTCAGTATGCAGACACATCCACAGCAGTTTCAAGTATCCAATTATTTAACTATTTTAGGTAGTCTACTGTGTATCTGGATCCATACTTCCATTTATTTCAACAATTCTGACAAGTCTGAATACATTCTACTTGATGTCAGAAAGGGATAAAAACCATTTCTATCTCTGAACAACAGAAAAAAAAAAAGATGTCTGAACCACAACTGTGAAGAATAAAATATATTTAAGCAGCATTCTGCTAAAAAAATAAAATTCCACTAATACAAAAGAAATATTTCTTGGACTACTTCATACGCATTTACAAGTAAAAAGTAAAGCTGTTTTCTAGATAGTTACCATAATGAGGAATTTATGAATTAAATTGCTGTTTCCAGGTATCTTCATCTCAAATCTTCCCCTTCTGACATGTTGCACTGTTAACCACACAGCTCTGTGCTCACAACCACCAAAAACCTCAAAGCAAAATGTCAATACATTCCTGTACATTTTAAACTATGACTGTATAGCCAAAACAGAAGCCTGAGAGTATTTTTCTTCATCTACATTAAAAAAAAGGTGCAAAAATTAATTTACCTTATAAACTAACTAGTTTCAAGTGCTTAGCCAGGAACTTTCTAATCCAGGTTACAGATTGGATTTCAGATTTACATTCAGTATTTGTTACATCTAAACACCCTATACCTGTTCAAATATGTCTAAATCCTAAGATAAGGTTTCTTTTTCTTAAATTTATAGCACGTTAATGAAAATTACTTTGTTCACACATTTCAAAATAATTGATTTTATAAATTCTGGCACAGAAGGTTTGGCCTCTCTTGCACTAAATGGCAAGCAGACCTACACTAACAGTCCCTGTCAAAAAGAGCTTACTCACTAACAATTGACCTACAAACTGATACTACAGCTCTGTTAAGTCAGTCACATTTGGAAAAAACCAGAAGGACCTAAAATTAATTTTTAATTGAAATTTGGCTGCAGGTTTCCTTTTTTTATCCTTAAACATGTAAAACAACTCTATCACTAAAACTAACTGGGTTGGTTGTTGGCCATAACCAACTTCAACCAAAGTCAAATCTACTGCACCTCCAAGGTTGATTAAAAGAGCCTAAATTCAAATGAACTGGTCAAGTCTTGAGCTTAAAAGAAAAACACAGGTGAATGCACTCTCATCACTACAAACAATAAAAAGCAAAGTAAACTATTACAAGAGTATGCTTTAAGTCTCATATTTTAAACAGGAAACTGCCCAGCAGAAAAAAAAAAAAAACCCTCTGACTGCACACGACCGACAAAGTAGAGCTGTAAAATTTCTCAAAACCTTTTTTCTTGCAAGTCTGAACGCCCACTTTGCTTTCATGCAAATCAGAACTCAAGTTCTGTGCAGAGGCATATATCACAATGGATTTCCTGCCGAGACTCATTAAAATGGTGGTTCTTGATGAATGGAAGTATTCATCAGTTAAGGAGACTTTATGATACAGATTTCCAAGTTAAGTTTCCCTTAACATATTAATTATTAGCCTGAGTTTACTGAAGTCGCTCATCCATGTGGTTTTATTTACTGCTCTCAGTAAAGTCAGCAATACATGCATTAGGAGAAATTTAAATTTCTAGTCATGAAGACAAGCAGAATCCAAACCCTATGTACAAAACTCTAGAGGCATAAATTTCATAAATAGGTCACGGAGTCAAGCCACAGTATACAGCATTACATTTCATTATACCTCTCTGCAACCAGCAGCCATACATTTATAATACTTCCACAAGAAATAATTTACGGTAGACAAAGTATGCCAGATCAATTTTCCAGTTTCCCTTTTGCTATGGTTAAAAAGGGCATGACTTAGCAGTACTAGCTCCAGAAGTATCACACAATTAAATCAATCACAGACTCAGCACCAGAAAACTGTAGACACTACTATTTCTTCAGAGTCTTTAGGATGCTCAGAAAGGCAACATACTGTGATGAACAGGCCAAAGGACCACTAATTGAAAACAGAGACTAATCCCTTATGCTGAACACAACTGGGTTGGAGTGAGGTCAGAAGCCTTTAAGCCACCACAGCGGCCTAGGACTGCACGACAAATCAGTGTTGAGATTATTACTTCAAGTACTCTGAACAAGTTCTCACAGCCACTGAAGAAAAAAGCGAAGCGGATAAACCATAATTAAGATGAACTTGTAAATTGATGCATTTCATTTAGTTGGACAACACCCATTTGCATTAGCTTCCAGGGCAGTAGTTGCATTTGTGTTTTTGCCTCAGCATACTGTATTAAAATCAGGTTGCTAGTTTCCATCTCTTTCTACACTGGAAAACTCAATTACAACCACGGTGTGGTTAAACTGAAAAGAAATTTAAGGTACAAGGTCACCGAGCCACCATTAAGCTAGAGCAACTGCCAGCAAAAACAATGCTGCTGTAGGCAATCCTCTGCTACTATAGTTTTGTTCCAACCCACAGAAGACTTAATGTCAGGCACACAATTTCTCTACTTAACATGCAAACAGCTCTGCCTCAATTATAAACTAAGAAAACAAAGAGTAACGAGATATTTATACAAGAAATCAAAGACAAAAAAATGTATGTTAGAGGGCACCGAGTGCACTATTGAGTCAAACCAACAAAAATATATTAAATCATACACTGAGGATTAAGGTTTTGGACACCTTTCAGTAGATGTGCACACTAATTCTGAGCCTCTAAAATGCACTTTAGTCGTAAGTTAGCTTCAGCATGTTACCCAATAACCCAAAGCTACCACACAAAAAAGCAGATGTAGTACACAAAAGTGGGGGATAAAACAACCTTAGCTTTGACTTCCCCTTTCAGTAAACCTTGCATTAACTAGATGTGTTCCTGTACCTCCCATGGGCCCACTTATAATCTCACCCTATTACAGTCACACTAATCCATAATCGACATAAATCTGGGCAAGACACAGGCCCAGGGATGGGATGGAAGCAGAAGACTGAGCAGAATCAGATGAGAAATCATAATACCTCTGACACGTGTCCTGTCTCCTTTGTTCTGTATCCTGGAAATTAACAGAACCAAATCTAAAATTTGGGTATAGACAGACTAACCTCCCAGTACAACTGAAGTGTATTTTCACAAAGCTAGTAGTAGCTGATCTATGTGCACTCCCTCGTACCTGCATGTGAATAGCCTGACACACGACTAACCTGTGAATTATTAAATGAAAACAGCTGGTACATTATTTTTAAAGACTTTCCAAGACAATAATGGTTCGTGTTTTCAAGATAGTTTGTTGCAGTGGTAAATGCAAGTCTCGCATTTGTGGTGGATACATTTGCAGTGCCAAGTAATGTTGCAAAGAGACTTAAGCACCTGTGGCATCCCAAAGCAAGGCAGTTTTCAGCTTGAAGATGAGTGAGTATTAGAGCTACCACTGGCTACATAGCTTGAACACTCTCCAACACTTTGCAAGATACCTAAATAATGTGCTGGACAACACAGACTATTCCGGCTTCCTAAGTGAGATATTTTTCTAATCTCTTTCCTACAATTTTACTGGACAAGGTTTTGGGTTTCCTTTCATTATTATTATTATCATCATAATTACTTTTCATTAGATTCATTTAAAACATTATGGTGTAGCTCTCACAAACTATTTGTCTTCTTAAAACATTCTGAAACACATCAAAATCTACCCAGAGGAAATTATGAAAAAAATATTATTCTTTATCTCTTGAGATGAAATCATTACCTGGCACCTTCTTTCCTATGAGATTAACCTGAAATAAAAAAAAAAAACAAAAAACCACAACCAACCAAAAGCCAACCCAGAACCAAGGTAGAAACATCCTAACAATCTGTGCAAAGGCCGATAAAAGGACTTTAGTTTCTCCACTCATTCTTTTGGGGCAGACAGAACTCGACTATTAAGTCTTCCTGTTTATACAGAAACAGATACAGGCTACTCAGCAGAGCGCACAGACTCTTCTCCAGAGATCTTCCAAAATCAGACCTTGGCTGTACAAGTCAAGTATCCAAGAGATGACACCAGATTCCAAAAAGAACCACATCAGTCACCACCTTGGTGCCAGTCACACTCACTTTGACATTTCAGGTCAGTAAACAAATTCGGATCCCCATTTCTATCCACTGCTACCAATTTTGCTCTAGAGTCACAGAAAATTTTTCCTGTCCACCTCCATAAAGACAGTGCTCACACTATGACTAAGCGCAATAAACAAAGCTATCAAGAAGTGGAACACGTCAATTTAAGCAGTTCTACTTGATAAGGAGCATCACGGAACTGTTGCATGATTTCCTTGTAGTTACTTTCACAAGGTCAGATTAGCATAAAGTCTTGTGTTTATACAGTTTTGGAAATTGTGATTAACAGCTTCAAAACCCTTCTGTGCCACTGACATTTATCAATGGCTTTCCCCTCATCACAACTTCCTAGTTAATAAAAATATTTGTTTATCTCATTGAAACCTTGTGAGAGAACTACAGATCTAGACAGTGGATCTACGAGTCGATACATATCTGTACCATGATTTGCCATTTTTGCTGGAATGCCGTCAATAAGTGAACTTAGTCACCTTGTGACCTAGTGACTAATTTCAAAAGCATTTTACACAGGCAGTAACCGATTAGAGGGCTGTTATTTTGGAGTTAAAACTTTACCATACCTAGCCTTATGAACAGGAGAGGTATACAAGAGTCAAGAATGTGTAATTTAATCTTTCAATCCACAGTTCAACAGCCTCCATGCAAGTTACCTTGTATTTCCTTACAGCAGAAAAATCATAAATGGACCTTGGCCTGCAGACTACTACAATATCTTTACAAGTTTGAAGCACAATTTTTTTTTTTTAGGCATTACTTGAGAGATTACTACTCTTTGGGAGACCTGCCCACCTATAAAAAAGCTTAGGTTCTTAGTCCGCTCTGGTGGAGTGTGGCTCAGGACACCATGACATAAGATATGGAAGAAAAACCTACAGAAGAAGAAAGATAAGGAGCACAAACAGTGCTTCAAGAGGAAAAAAGGAAAAGAAGGAAAGGAATTGTAAGGAGGAAAAGAAAGTGGAATTAAATAGTCACTGCATGCAGAGTTTGCTGACCAGTGAAGTTTACTTCTGAAAAATCCCCCTTTATTACCACAAGCATGTTATTCCTTTAAAACTTATTTCACCCTGTGTTTAGGCAAATTAGGAGCAACCCTCATTAAACTCCCTGGGCAGGCACCACCCTCGGGGGCTACGAAACTTGTTACTTTCCACACCCACCGAGGACAAGTTGGTAAAGATACCACTCAAAGCCGGAGAACTTTTACTACTCGGTTGGAAGCGATACCTGAAAGCACAAGCTATCTGCAAGAGCTCTCAGTGCAAGCTTCATCTTGCCCTGTCACTCCCTCCTCCCTCCCTCTCTCCTGGCCCAAACCGAACGAGGAAGTGGAGCCGGGCGGGCGGGCGGAAGCCAAGCCCATGGCGGTGTCTGCAGGAGGGCTGTCAGCCCGTGACTCAGGCTGCAGCCCTGACAGCTGCCTGCCGGCCCCCCCCGGCCCCCGCCGGCCCCTGCCCGCTGCCCCCGCGGGACGCGCAGCGGAGGGAAGGAGGGAGGGGAAGGAGCTGGGTCCGGTGGAAAAGAGCGCCAATCACCCACCCCACCTGCGGGAGGCCGGCTCGCGGGGCGTGCAGGGAGCAGAGCGGCAACTCCCCGGGCACACACGGCCCCGCAGCAGAGAGGGACACGGGGAGCACCCCAGCACGGCACGTCCCACGGGGACGGAGCGGGAGACCGGCGGGACAGCGGAGCCTTCTCGCCCGACCGGACAAAGAGGCGCCAAACCCGGCGAGGGAGGGAGCGAGGGANGGGAGGGAGGGAAGCGCGGCGCCAGGGGGGACAACCCGGAGCCACCCGCGCCCACCGCCCCGCCCGACCGGCTTCACCTGAGCCCGGCTACGGTGGAGGGAAGGAAACGCCGCGGCGGCGGCTGCGCTCCTCAAGGCAAGAGTGCGGCGTCCTCCGGCTGCGGCTCCTCCCGCGGCACCGTGACCGCCGCTCGCTCACCGGCTCTGCTGAGCCGCCC